>JAOSBN010000008.1:26388591-26407890 GCA_027563595.1 Erythroxylum suave | reverse complement strand
TCTCATTTACTAATCTCAAACTAATCTCATTTCAAACTAATCTCATTTACTAGCATGCTTTTCTTATAAAAATAACATAATAATAATAAAGTTTACCTCAAACTACAGAAAAGGGGCTGGAAACTTCAAGAGAACCAGAGTGAAACCACGGAGAAGAGAAGAAAAATGAGAGGTGTAGAGGAGGGGGGTCGGTGCGGGTTATAAAGACGCCCATTTATCGACGGAATGGAGTGTTCCGTCGGTAAAGTAGGGTTTCACATCAACACGACGACGACGCTGCCGACAGTTACCGACGGAACACTCCATTCCGTCGGTAAATGGGCGGGATAAATAGACGGGAATAACTCAAATACCAATGATCATCCAATTCCGTCAGTAAAGTATATATTCTGGAAGAATCTCCACCGCTGACTTGACGTTTACTGTCGGAATGAAGAACTCCGTCGGCGATATGGTTAGGCATTCCGTCGGTACACTGGTTGGTTATGCTTGTATTTTTCGACGGTAGGCTTGTATCCGTCGGTAATACAGTTTTCGTCTTTCATAATTTCTAATTCACCGACGGTAATCTTGTTTCCGTCGGTATATATATCGACCGTAGCCGTTCCGTCGGTTTTTGCCCATAGCCAAAAAATTGCGCGAACATTTTGCGCATTTTTACCGACGGTAATCTTGCTGTCATCGCTATATTCTGAAGCAAATATTACGTGAAAATTTTTTCTCCATCTGTACCGACGGATGTCTCTTTTCGTTGCCAATTCATCTGTTTTACCGATGGAAATACCATGTCCGTCGGTAAATAGAGGCAGAAATTTTCTCTGCCACTATTCTTGAATTTTCTTGTAGTGTTAGTTTTGGTATAAGTTGGAATATTGTTTTATTCTTGCTATTACGTTAGTCGAAATACTAGTTGTTATTGTTATTGATCTCTTCGTATTGTTTGATTATTTCATGTGAGGCATCTCTGCTTTCGAATTTAATATGTCATCTGTTAATGAGACCAATGTAGTTCTGCACTTATTGTTTCCTACATAGGTCTTGTCCCTATCATCGTACCCTAGAGGATTATACCTGACCTAACTAGATTAGAGCTTCCAGATGGGAGAAATTTTAAATGATGATTTGAGAAACTTCTATTTTACTTTCAGCAATATGAAATTGATTATATATTGTTTCCAGAAATTCCTAGTGACAATAATGACCCTAAGATAACTAAGGATAACCGCACCATTAGGAGAGTGTTGCTCAACCATATGATAAACCCATTGTTTGATTTCTATTGAAGATACAAAACTGCCAAGGAAATTTAAGATGCCTTAGAAGTTAAATATGGGGAGGATGTTGCCGATACTCAGAAATATGTAGTTGCTAGGTAGTTAAAGTTTACTGTTGTTGATGATAAGCCTATTATGGACCAATTACATGAGTATGAAAACTTAGTTACAAAAATTTTTATTGAGGGTATGAACATATGTGAGTTGTTTCAAGCTAATGCCATTCTTGTGAAGTTGTCTACCTCATGGAATGAGTATAAAAACCAATTGAGACATAATAAGAAATACATGAAGCTACAAGAGTTGAGAGGGCATATAAAGATTAAAGATGCCAACCATATATAGGACAAGGCCAAATCATTCACACCTGCTCTTACTATTAAGGGTAACATCATTGAACACAAAAATTTAGGTAACTTTAATGAGAATAACGGACACAATAGGTCTTCCAACAACAACAAGCATTGTCAGTTCAAGCGCAAAAGGATTGATGGTGATTATTGATGATGCCACAAGCCAGGCCATCCTGCTGGCTTTTGCCAAGGTAGAATCAACCATGAGAAGAAGGACCAAGGATAGAAACCACAATAGTTTAGGAAAGGAAACTAGAAGGAGTACCAATGGGGTAGGCAGAAGATCTTTGGTAAGCCTCAAGCTAATATGGTTGAAGCTACTGATGATGACAAGGAGATCATTACTGCTAAGGTGTTCGAAGTCAACCTTACTGGAAACTTTGTCGAGTGGATCATTGACACAGGAGCCACATGCCACATCTGCACCAATAAAGACCTATTCAAGGAGTTGAATGATGCTACTAATGGTGAGTTCGTATTTATAGGTTTCTCTGGTAGAGTTCCTGTCTAAGGAGTTGGGAAAGTCACTCGCAAACTCACTTCTAGAAAAATTTTAGCATCAAAAAAATGTTTTATTTGTTCCTGATATTTGTAGAAACTTGATTTATGGAGCATTACTAAACAAAGCTAGTGTTAAACTTACTTTTGATTCTAATAAGCTAATTCTTACTAAGAATGGGAACTTTGTTAGTAAAGGGTTTTATAACGGGGGCCTATTTACACTTGATGTTGAAATGAATACATCTACTTCTTCTGCTTATATTGTTGAGTCTCTAAACCTATGGCACTTTGGACTTAGGCACATGCATGTAAAGTTAATTAAAAGGATGCAAAGCTTAAACTTTTTGCCTAAGATGACTAATGAAATGGAAATTTTTCAAATTTATGTTGAGGCTAAAAACTCTTTAAAAAAACCTTTTAATTCTGTAATCGAGAGAGAGTCACAATTTTTGGACTTGGAGCACACAGATTTAGGTAATTTTAAGAATTATGTAAAAGTAATTTTCTATTTTATTTTTTATAATCTAATTACTATCAGCTAAATATATATTATTTAACTGTTTAATACATTAATGTTTAATAAGAATTATGAATAATTTCATTAATATTATATATTTAATTAACTAAAATTAATTATTAATAAAATTATGAAAATTAATTTTACTTAATAATTTTATTTAAAATTTTAGTTAAGATAATAAATAACTAAAATTAAAATATCTTCAAAATATATAAACTTTAAATAAATTTCATTTAATAATTAAAATATATTGAAATAAATATTACTTTTTAAATAAATTTTAAATTATTTATTTTATAAATAAAATAATTTTATTAATAATTTAATAATAAATATTATATAAAAGGTTAAAATAAATTTATTTAATTAAAAATAATTATTACATGAATGGAAGTAAACTAAAAAAAAAAAACTGAACCACCTTTTTTAGTATACCACCAACATTATGACTTATCAACTCAAACTCGATTCTAATTCTTAGAGAGATACATATGATCAAGATCAGTGCTCACCAGAGTAGACCTAACTGTTAAGCTATATAGTATATATATCTTATTATTTGGTTTTGCCATTTTTCGATTATTGGATATCTAAGATAGTGTTGATAAGTTTGAAATTCAAATCAAAGTGAGATAGAATAAAATATGTTATCTTGGAAAATTGGATAGAGTTAGAACTCTATCTAGAGAAGAACTTTTGCAAAACATGTGACTGTTTTGCTAAAGGATTTTCTGTATAATTCCTCTTTGGTGTGCGTGTGTCTTTAGCTATATCCTATTTTGCTGGCTCCGTGGTTTATGGGCTTATGACTGTGAGCATGATTGGTTGTTATTGTTAATTAGATGGAAGAGTTGATGTGCTAATTTTATGTTGATGAGAATTCTATTTTGGCACTGCAGTTTCTATTAATTAATTAGGTGAAGACTTCATCTTATGAAGACTTCTCCTTGGTGAATCACGTAACATTTGTCTAATGGGTGAAGAACTTCATCTTAAGAAGACTTCTTAGAGCATTACGTGACCATTTAGTTGAAATTTTTTTTGCAGTGATTCCCTTTAGGTGTGAGTGTCAGTGAGGTGCTTCAGTGGTGAGTGTTGTTGATGTGTCTTTAGTCGTGACTCTTTTTGGATTGTGTGGTCGATGATTTTGTTCAATGTCCTATTTTTACTGGTTTTGAAAAATATCTACAAATGTTTTATTTATGGGTTGGCATGATCTGGTTGGTTGATTGGTGAGTATGAGTGCTACACTTTTCTATGATTATGTTGTCATGAATTTATGCTCTTTTGGACTGCAGGTTGTCTCTTGCTAGGTTTTCTAATATATGCGCAAACCTTGTGTGGTTGGTTTTTGTGATTTCTGGTATACGAGAATTTCCAGAATTTTTGTGATTTTAGTAACCATATACCTGATCGTTTTAGTGGCTTTTATGGGCTAATTGGGTGTTGATTATGTGTTGGACCCCGAATTTTTTCTTAGAAGACTAGAACTAATAAATGAGAAATGTGGAGAGGTTTATATTTTGCTTTGGTGCTTTTAGTGGTTAAGAGATTATGAAATGAGAAGAATTAAGGTGAAAGTTAGAAGTAGAATGAAAAGAAAAAAAATGAAATTGAATTGGTGTAGTAAGTTGATGAAGAATATATACATATGTGTACATTTTGCTATTGGTGTTCATGATTAATCATGGATTAAAATTTCCTTAAGGATGATATTGAATTGAAATGGAGATGAGAATGAGGAATAAATGAAGTAAAAAAGGCAATCTTGGTATGAGTTGTTTTAAAAAAAGATTGGGAAAATTTGAATGAATCTAGGTTGATTTAGGTAAATGTGCCTTCCAAAAGTTGTAGATCTTTCTGTTAGCTTTTCAACGATATATAGCATGAAATTTTTGGACATCTGAGCTGAAAGTTATGGTCTATGCTTTTGCTTCTTCTATGTTTTCCTATCATCTGTGATGACATCATAAAACAGACGCAAGGAATCGTCTGTGTTTTGCCTATCATCTGTGTTTGACTTTGCTTTGACCTACTATCGTCTATGATGATGTCATAACACAGACGCAAGAAAACACACAGACGCAAGGAATCGTCTATGTTTTGCCTGTCGTCTGTGTTTCACTTTATCTATGTTTGACTTTGCTATCGTCTGTGTTTGACCTCCTATCGTCCGTGTTTCGCTTTATCTATGTTTGACTTTGCTATCGTCTTTGTTTGACCTCCTATCGTCTGTGTCTCGCTTCATCTATTTTTGACTTTGCTATCGTCTGTGTTTGACCTCCTATCATCTGTGTTTCACTTCGTCTATGTTTGACTATGTTATCATCTATGTTTCACTTCGTCTATGTTTGATCTCTTATCGTCTGTGTTTGACTTTACTTATCGTCTATGTTTTGACGCTTTGTCTATGTTTTGACGTTTCATCTATGTTTGGTTCCGTCTATGTTTTGGCACTCCATCTATGTTTTGCTTATCGTCTGTCTTTTGCTTCATCTATCTTCTAACAAATTTTGTCTGTCTTTTTGCTTCATCTACTTATTGCTTCATTTGCTTCTGGCATTCGTTTGCTTTCTGCCCAAGTGACCAAGACTTCTTCTTCTGTGTACTATTCATTTTGTATCGTCTGGTCCATCTTTGACCATTCAGATGATAAAATCTGACCTAAAGATCTTCTGTGAAGTGGTATATCTCGAAGTCCTCTTTAAAATCGTCTTAAGATGATCTTAATCCAACATCTCTAGTGAAAGTTATGCCATGTGTCCCAAGACAAGGTTCATTATGATTGAAGACAGAACCAAATTGATGGATTTTGGTACCCTTAGAGACGTAAGACAATAGAGAAGATTTTTCTAGAATTCAATGTTATGTCAGAATGTTCAAGGGTGTTTTTGGCAAGACGCTTAAGTATAAAAGACATAAGGCATAAATGGAAGGACAAATAGGACATTTCTTAATCATTAAGGGCATAATTGGAAGAAGAAGTGTTATCTTGTTTATAAATGAGAGAAGAAAAATGTAGAAGGAAGTGGAAGAAGAGAAGCAGAAAACTGAAACAGAAAAAGGAGAAGAAAGAAAGAAAGAAAAAGAAGAGAAGAAGATTCAGCGACAATTTTGGTAACCTCTATCTTCTTTCTTTTTATGATAAGAGAAGAAAGTAGAGAAACTAAATTTTTATGAGCTGAAATAAAGAAAGGAAGAAGATGAATAAGTGATTTATGTTTTAGATGAACCATTAGATAGATTAGATTCCTTCTAGTTAGATTAACTGAGAAAGGATTAAATCTAAGTTTATTTTTGGCTAGTAGTGAATTATGGAAGCTTTCTTTGTGTAAGAAGATTAAAGAAAAAATATGGTTTTTTGAAGGGAACAAGACAGTCGAAGGCAAGAACAAAAGGAGAGACAAGATTTGAGCTTGGATTTGTAAGTAAAGAGGTCGGTAATATGTTTATGATTTTTAGTGATGATGAGCTGAAATAATTGTGTGTGCGTGTGTTAAATATGTTTGTTGTAATTCTGTAAATGTATATCATGATGCTTTATAAGAATTCTGATGCTTTGTGTTAATGAAAAACAGAAAATCTAAGAAGCATGAAAGTATGAATATATTATGAAATGTATGAGCATTGAAAATATGCTTATGTGGGCAAGAGATGAATCCATTTCGTTAGTCACGTGCATGATGACCTATAGCCTTCTCCCAACTACCCGCTTGTGGCCACGAGATCTTGAGAAATTGGACTCATTTCGTTTCACGTTGTAAACTTCGGTTTCGCCGTTTCATTCCACGGAACTCTCGAGCCATTATGTTGTGCAATGCATCTTGAATGGTTGAACATTAAGCATAATTGAGTTATGATCTGATAATGCTTTGTTTTTATGATCTGTTGTGGAATGAGATATTCCTGTTTATGTAGAGTTTTCAAAGAAATTGGAATGTAAATGTTGCGGGCTGATGAGAAATTGGGTTCTGGAAACGGGTCCTAACATTATGTCTGTTTTGGTGGCTGTCAATATTGGAGATAATGTTCAAAAAATTCTTGCAGTTGAATATGATAGTTTCAATTGGTGAACAACTTTCAGATTAGTCTTTGGAGAAGCTAAAAACATCCAGAAGTTGTTTTTTTTTATTATCTCAAGTATATTTGTTTTCGTTCTTTATTATTTTAATCACTTGGGTTATTTTCTTATTATTCTTTCATTAAAATATCGTTGAGAAAAATCCTTTGTTGAGGTTAGTATGAGGCAGTCATACTATTAGGTGTAAAATTCTTTCACGGGTTGTGAGGATAAGGGATAGTGTCAAGGGTTGAGCAGTGTTGGCAAAGTAAAGTCTTGTGTTAAAACTATTGTCATGAATTTATGCGTGTAACGCTTCTGTTGTCAAGGGTTTTCTTGCACTTTTCTATGGTTATGTTGTCGTGAATTTATGCGTGCAACACTTCTCTTCTGAACTGTGGTTTGTCTCTTGCTGGGCTTTTCTGATATACGCGTAAACCTTGTGTGGTTGGTTTTTGTGATTTCTAGTATACGAAAATTTCCAGAATTTTTCGTGATTTTAGTAACTACCATACCTGATCGTTTAAGTGGCTTTTATGGGCTGATTAGGTGTTGATTATGTTTGTTTTGGTGGCTGTCAATATTGGAGATGATGTTCAAAAAATTCCCGCAGTTGAATATGGCAGTTTCAATTGGTGAACAACTTTCAGATTAGTCTTTGGAGAAGCTAAAAATATAGGGAAGTTGTTTTTTCTTAATCTCAAGTGTATTTGTTTTCGTTCTTTATTATTTTAGTTACTTGGGTTATTTTCTTATTATTCTTTCATTAAAATATCGTTCAGAAAAATCCTTTATTGAGGTTAGTACGAAGTAGTCGTATTATTGGGTGTGAAATTCTTTCATAAGTTATGAGGACAAGAGATAGTGTTAAGAATTGAGTAATGTTAACTAAGTAAAGCCTTGTATAAAACTATTGTTGTTAGTGAAAGAATTAAGCTGGATAAGCGCAGATGTAGGCAAGGTGTATCAAACTGTGTTGACAAATATCAGTGTTGATTTATTTTGAAGCGTTCAAGGGTCGTTTGGTTCTACTTCTATCTTTCTGTTGTAATTTGTTAGTTTTCGTTTTCAATTTTTTCTTTCTGCTTTTCTTTTAAATAAAAACAAAATTTTGTTTGGTTGTTAATATTAATATAGTCATATTTTTATCACTAATAATAATTACATTTTAGATAAAACTTAAAGATAAATTATTTTAATTAAATAAATTTATTTAATCTCTTATATAATATTTATTAAAAAATTATTAATAAAATTATGTTATTTTAATAAAATAAATAATTTATAAATTACAATTATTTATAAATTAATATTTATTTGAAATATATTTTAGTGATTAAATCAAATTTATTCGAATATTTAGATATTTTAAATTTAATTGTATTTATTAATAATTATTATAATTTAATTACCTATAATTTAATTATAAAAATTAAATAAAATTAAATTATTTATAATTTTTATTGATAATTAATTTTAATTTATTAAATATATATTCTTGAATTAAATTATTCATAATTTTATTAATAATTAAATAATATATTTAAATGATAATAAATCAAATTATACCACTTTTTATGATTTTCATAACTTTTATAATTGAAAAAAAACAGAAACTAAAAACTTAAACAAATAAGATTTTTACTAAATTTGAAAACAAAAACAAAAAAATGAAAATGAAAAACAAACTATATTTGAATTGTGTTAAGAAAATATATAAAACCAATTAAGTTGACCTCACAAGCTATTGTGGTGAATTGGTCACTTAATATGGTATCAGAGTCTCAATGACCAAATGGTCGTGAGTTGGGCTTAAAACTTGAGGGGGTGTGTTAAGAAAATATATAAAACTAATTAAGTTGACCTCATAATTGAAGATTTCGTGAAACTACACTCCTGCCTTTTTTCACTAACTATTTTGAAGATTTGTTCAAGGAGATGGGCGGTCTCCGCCGGATGAGCCTGCAGGCTAGGTCTCTCTGGTAACACCCACCGGCCTTCTCCGTTCCTCACCATCCCTTTGTTCTCGTCTTGTCGCCAGTTTGGTGGCACACCATAATCACTTTTCAAAAAGTCACAACTCTTGTTAACAAGAGCTACATCTCTCTTTGTAACTAGACGAAACTCTTGTCCCTTTCCGTGATAGCCATCGACCAAGTGTAAATGAGCCTCGAGATTGTGTGCACAACTAATATCATTGGTCGCTTTTAGAAATGGACTCTGTGTCTGATCCAATGCAAGCTCAACACCAACGTGCGCGTAGCTCCATGGAAAGGATATAGTCTCTTCTATGTACTTTTGAAACTGGAACTTCTCGTTTGCGATAATACCTGGTACTGTTGGTACTTTGTCGTGCACATTGATCACTCTTAGTACCTTGACTCCGAGCTCGTCGCATCGTTCTTTGAACTTCAGATTCCCAACTCGAGGGCCTGCGAAAGAGTAGACAGTGATAGGAATTTTAGTTCTGGAATCCTCATTATCACCATCTTCCATGTAATTTAGTCCCATCTCAGCAATATCGTAAGCACTCAAAATAGCTAAAGCAGCCCCGAGACTGTGCCCTGTTACAGTAATGCTTATCTCTTCGCCTCTGTAGTAATCAAGAAGTCGTTTGACTTCAGCTAAAACTTGTTCGCGAGCTGAGAATGTGCAGTACTTGCAAGAAGCTTCTTTTTTGGTGTACAATTCATAGAAACCTGCCTCGACCTTTATGGAGGGATCGTTGGTGAAGTTGGCAGAGCACAATATGTCTTTGAGATCATAAATCCATTCTAGATAAGTGACTGTTCCTCTCCATGCGATGACTATATCTCGCCGGCCGAGGCGTTTGATCTCTTCCTCGTCGGTGGTGACTGCCACGTAGCCCATCCAATTGGCGTGGATACTCCAAACACTACTTAGCTTTGATTTCTGAAAGAAATTTGGGAGGTTGATGTTTGAAGTCGCATAAAGATATCTTCTTATTTGATATCCATTGTCGTGCATGTCTAGCTTTTCAAAGAAATGAGCTCCTTGGTATTTGCACGTGCCGCAGTACTTTGAGCGAGGGTCAAAGTCGAACGAATCGTAGCAGGCTTGCGCAAACTCTCCATAACGGATGATCTCTTTACGAAGATGGGAATTCAGAGGGTCTAGTAGTCCCTCCCAGTCGTTGCAGCCTTGAATCTCCTTCCAACTTTCGGTCAAAGGCCTTTCTTCTTCCCGTTCATAATTATCTAGGGTTTCTTCTAGTTCATAAGGAGTTAAACTTGAGACAGAAGAGCACTGGATGGAAGTTTTGTGGATTGGTGAAAAGGGTTTTCTTGGAAAGCCTAGAAAGTTAGGGGCATTTTGAAGGTTAAACAATGGAAAGGGAACCGAAGTGGAAGGTGTAGTGATTTTTGTTTTGTTCAAAGATAAAGGCATACAAGCCATTGCTGTGAGGTCCCGGCCTTTTTGTTTCCTGCTTAACACTTACAAACTATGTTGTTGGTTTTGAGATAGAGGAGTAGGCAGAGAGAGCTGGTTTTCCTTTGGCTAGGGAAAATCAGTAAGAAACAGTGGGAAGTAGGTTATGCTTTAGCAATTGATTGACTGGTTCGTCGTTTTGGTCAATTTGCAGTGAAATTTTGTGGTAATGGAGTGTGACAAATTTGACCGGAGGGATAATGGGAACAACCTCCAATGAAAACTGAAGATATCCGTGGTCTCGAGTCACAATCGTGATGTCTTCCTTTTCTGCAATCAGCTAGCGCTAAAAAGGAAGAGAGCTATACTCGGTTTTTGATGTGTAATAAGGAAGAGAATTCGTAAGTGCTAAACAGGAAGCCGTTGTTGGGCACCAAAGGTGAAGCTTATATAAAGTTGGTAGGGGGTCGTGTTCCAACAAAAAGATGATAAGCTTATATAAGGACCATAGTCACCTTAGATTCAAAATTCAGGACCACCTGCCTAGTATAATATTCCATACGCGTTAAAATCAAAATCAACTATCCAGTACACAAATCTGTGAAGACGGTAAAATTAAATGTTGTTTCTGGCCATTAGTAGCATTTTCCTTTCTAGTAGCTTATTATTCTTTTCCTCTCTTTCAATGAAACTTCCAGAGACTATTCTATCTTTACGTCATCTTTCAGAAACTCACGTCTTTTTTAACTTACTGCCTGGTCATACTTGAACCGGCCAGCTCGGCCTGCTGCAATCAGTAAGTCACGTTTTAGTGATTACAGAAGATCGCATAAGATGTTATACCTCCAAAGCAAAAAAGAAATTCCACTATCTTGAGAGCGAAATGGAAGAAAAACGCGCTACAGGGACACCTGGACGATGAATGGTATACAGCGAGAGGGAGAGGGAGAGAGAGAAAGCGTGGGTTTGTACGGTCACTTATTTGGCTACAAAGTGGGTGTCGTTGCTTATACTAATTGACATGCTAGAAAGTTCAACGTCAACTATGCAATTTGACTATCAGATGTTCAGATTACGGAATCTCGTTTTCCCTGTAGTCTTCCTCATCTTGTAAGGTAGGAAAAACAGGAAATTATTCAAAAGTTTCGTGATGGGCCATGTAGACAATCGCAACAAGCACGAGAACCACGCTGCTTCTTTAATTCAGCTTTCACAGCTAACCAAATTTGGCGAAGACTCACTTCTCTTTGTAACAATTTTGAAGGTGGTAATAGTCTCTCGTATTATTGTCTTCATATATAGAGATACCTCACAATGGTCATTAACACCTTGAACTTGATCAATGGAAAATGATAGAAATGAAATAATGATTAAAGAATTATATTCAATCGAATTATCCAATTAAACCGTTTAATTTTTTGATCAATTTTTAATTTTTATATTCAATTTATTTCTATAACCCTTCTTATTAAAAAACAATCAATTTATTAATTAATCGTTTAATTTTTATAAATTAATAATTTATTATAAATTAAAAAAAATTAATTAATTTTTATTTAATAATATCTTTTTTCAATTAAACTTTAAGTTCTTAGATTAAGTAAAGACTATATTTTTTAATAATTCTTCAAATTTATAGTGTTATTTAATCTTTAATCAGTTTTATAAAATTTTAATTTCGATTAATCCTTTTAAACCTTATCTTATCAGTTTAACATTCGGAAGCAAGTTATTTCTTTTTTTTCTTCCTATAATTATCACGAAGGGGTTGATTAGGATGCAACTCCAAGTGTTAAAGTTTAATATAAAAATCACCGCCCTTGATTACCATCTTATTTTCCCTTGGCCTGCACCTGACGTCGGGCCTTGACTAGCTTCAGTCTATCAGTGGGCCAAGCCAACCTAACTATTAAGAAATACCACAAAGATCTATGAGGACTTAACAGATACTCGTCCAATGGACAAGCTACGAAACTTCTGCTTAATTTTCCCGAGTTAAAACTTTGGTTTTGTTCAAGTAACGTGTTTATCATTTAAATGTTCACTTCCGCGGTTTTTGTACCATAGTGAGGGCTGCCTCTTATGGTCATGTAGTTGTATCAGTTGGCAAAATTGTATGAATGCTGTGACAAAAAAAGACAACGTTGATTAGGTCATGTCTAGGGTAAGCTTTAGAGGCAGGGTCGGTGCTGGTCCCAAACCCTAACAATGCACAAACTTGACTGAGATCTGTTTGTCTGACTAACTTATTATGCTTATTTTCAATTATTTTTATGATTCTTAATAACGATGGTCAATGATAAGACAAATACCAAACACGTTAGGGTAATTTTGTACAAATCAATTATAGAGATGTAATCAAATGAAATTATTGCTGAAGATAAATTTAACATATAGTCAAAATTAAGCATTTTTTAAATATTATTAAAAATAAATTATATTTAACAAATAAAAAATAAAACTTGGAAATTGTCTAATGATTATGCATATCAATAGGCCTGTTTAGATTAGATGTGTATTATTAGTAGATGTCAATTTTGACCAGTCTGACTTGATTTTGGCCTCGATTTTTTGGTTCATGGGCTACCTGGCTTAGCCCATCTAGATATATTTTTAGAAAAAATAAAAAATGATGTTGTTTTTGTCCGACCCATGACGCAAAAACCTAGGCCAAAATTGGGATGAGATGAGCTAAAATTGACATCTAATAATAATATACGATCAGAATGTAACCACGTAAAACAATGATTATTTAGGATAAATAAAAATTTTAGTACATTCTCCTCTCATATGGAGGCAATATGTAGAGATACAATTACACTTTTGATATAATTCTATTCTAAGAAAAACTTTAACCAAGTCCTAGGTTTATCCAATCTAACAGTATATTTATCAAGTCTAATAAATTATATTTATCCTTGTATATTTATCCAGTCTAATAGATTATATTTATCCTTATATATTATCCAAATCACAAAAAGGTCTGGTGAATGCCCCATGGCTATCATAATAGATCTGAATACTTGCTTACGTCTACACTCCCTCTTAAGTTAGAGCATAAATATCAAATTTGACTAACTTGTCAATCACATTACGAAACCCCCTTTTTGAAATTGTCTTTGTAAGTATGTCAACAAATTGATCTTTAGACTTGACATCCAAAAACTAAATAATCTTTTGATCTAACTTTTCCTTGATGAAATATCTGTCAATTTCAATATGTTTGGTACGAACATGATTCCGTGCAATCTCAATAGCGGTCTTATTATCACATTAAAGATTCATAGGTTTTGTATTCTCAATCCCCAAATATGATAGAACATGCTCAATCCATAATAAGTCACATACTTCAGGAGCCATACCTTGAAACTCAACTTCTACACTTGACTTTGCAACAATCTTTTGTTTCGTGCTTTTCTAAGTTACAAGATTTCCTTCCACAAAAGTAAAGTATCCAAATGTAAATTTTTTGGTTTTTTGATAACCTACCCAATTCACATCCGTGTATCCTTCAATATTGGAAACACTATTATTTGAGAAGAATAAACCTTTTTTATTGGAGAGCCTTTCAAGTACCTCAAGATTTGATATACTACATTCATATGTTTTGCACTCGGATGATGCATAAATTAACTAACAATACTCACTGCATATGCTATACCTCACCTAGTGTGAGACAAAAAAATTATCCTCTCAACTAACCGTTGATAGCAGCTTATATTTTTTGGAATTTGATTTGGGAAAATTCCAAGCTTATGATTCATTTATGTAGGCATTTCGGTTAGTTTGCAAGTAAGCATTCCGTTTTCAATCAAAAGGTCAAGTATGTATTTTCTTAGAAATTCCTTAATGTATCCTTACTACCTCAATACCTAGGAAGTATTTAAAATGTCTTAGGCCCTTCATTTCAATTTTAGTGGCTAAGTTTCTTGTAGAAGCTTCATTTCTTTAGAATCATCTCTTGTCAACACCATATCGTCAACATACACAATTAAAACTGTTACTTTACCTCATTTATGTTTTATAAACAAAGGTATGACCTGTACCACTTTGTTTATAACCGAAAGTTTTCATTGTCATTGAAAATCTCTCAAACCAGGCTCTAGGTGATTGCTTAAGCCTATACAATGATTTTTCAACTTACATACTTTATTTATATTTGATAAACTAAGCTTCACACCTAGTGGCAACTTTATGTATACCTTTTCTTCTAGATCCCCATTGAGGAATGCATTTTTTTATTAAGGAGTTTGAAAATTTAAAACCTGAGATGGTGATCTATTGATGAGATAAGCCGCAAATTTTATTTCCTCTTCCTAAAAAACATATGATGTTCGTCCCAAAGAGAGAAGCACGAACCAACTCTAATATTTGTCTATTCCCTTTCCACTAAGCCATTTTGTTATGGAGTATAAGTGTATGAAGTTTGTTGCTGAATTCCAAGCTAATTCAAAAAATTTCTAGGAGTAACACCCATAAATTCTATGGCAATATTAGTTTGCTATACCTGAATTGGTTTTTGATATTGAGTGCTCACCATGTTTCAAAATTCTTGAAATGCAATACAGACATCACTTTTTTTCGTAAGTAGTGATATACAAGTTATATGAGTACATTCATCATTGAACGTAAAAAAATATTTAGCCTTAGACAATGAAGGAATTTTTGCAAATCCCCATGTATCTGAATGTATAACTACAAATGGCTTAGAACTTTTATTTAAACTAGGGAAATAAGGCACATAATGGCTTTTTTCAAGTTCACAAACATCATAATAAAAATATGAATCGCTTAAGTTTGAAAAAAGATGTAGTTGTAATTTTCTAAGATATCCAAGAAAAACAATGACCCAACTGTCGATACCATAACCAAACACTTTCCTGGGCTTTTTTCTTAACTATTAGTCTGATATGCATGACTGAAGTTTTGTCCTCCATTTTTATAATTCCAAGTAATATAGCTTGTCTCGTTTAACACTATAACTAAGAGTCTTTCGGGTCAGAATACCCTGAAAACCAAAGTAATATGTCTAACAGAAAAGAGATTTTACTTAAGGGATGACACAACTAAAACTAAATTTAGTGTAAGAGAATTAAACAAGATAACAAATCCTTGCCCAACAGTGGAGCACATACTACCATCATTTGTGGAGACAATGGATTGAGGAGATGGGACTGATTGAATATAATTGGTTAGAATCTCTAGTCATATGGTCAGATGCACTTGTATCAATAATCCAGATATTTTTTCTAGAAATTGTAGAGGAAGCATTTTCTTTACCTACAATACCTGAATGAGCAATATTTGCCATGAGTACTAACGTTTCCTCTCCAGTAGATTTCACTTCATCCATACTTGTCACCATATCCTTTCCAATAGCCTTTTTTATGGTGTTTTTTTAAATCCCACTAGTCAGAATAGCCAATAATCTCATAACATTATTGTTTCTAGTGAATTGTTTCATCACAATAATCACACAAAAAATTGTTAGACTTTCCAAAGGGTTAATTTTCGTGATTCTTTCTTGAGCCAAATGTTGATCCTTGTCAGTTTTGATTAGCCAGTAGCACTGAGTTTTTAATGATTGCGTGAGATCCTCCCATTGTCTATCTTTGTTATTACTCTCTCCTTATATATACATATGTGCTTTCTAAGTCAAGTTTTGGGTATTTGTGTAAGATCTCTCCTTAAACTTGATCAAATTCATAGTCAAGTCCACATAGGAAATATGAACTATCAACCTAGCCATTGCTAAATGCAATTGGACTATACCTTCAACTGTCCCTTCTTGAGAAATTGACCTATGATCAATTTCTCGAAAAATAGCCACAAGTTCATTACAGTATGTTGATAATTGGTTACCATCTTATCTAGTTGAAAAAGATTTATGATTTTATTCAAAAAGACTGGTTTCTTTAGATCCATCATAAAAAGTTTTTGGCATTGCCTCTCGTATTTCTCTGGCAGTAGGAAGACAAAATAAATCATTGCATCAGTGACAGACTTATTAAATTAATAAGCTAACTTTTCACTTTTTGATTTTTAGTAATTAATGTCTCAAAATTTTGGTTTTTAGGTACAATTTTTGTTGCTAATCTAGTGAGATATCTAGCCTTATTGTGTGCCCCTATTCACATCTCTAGAAGTGGAGACCATAATGAGTAATTGGTCTCATCAAATATAATACTTGATCGAAAAGCATAATGGTCTTGTTGGATGATAATTGTTTGTGTTGGTGGGTTATTAGTTGTTGCTAGAATAAGAGATCCCCTAGAGTCCATTTGATTTTTTAAGTTTAGGTTTCAAAGGCTTTGGTAGGTATAAAATCGGAGGGCTAACAAAAGAGGGTTGAGACACATGTTACGTTAATTTGAAGGAGTGTTGATATGTTACAACCCTAGTGGATACTGTGTAATGAAGTGAGATGTTGGAGCTTTATGAAAAACAAATGCAAATAGGAGGTGGCGATAGCCACGACTTGGCTATTGTGTTTTTGCGACTGGAGAAATTGGCGACGTGAAGTTGCTTAGGAGTCATAACTTGGCTATTGTTTTGATGCAATTAGAGAAATTGGCAATGTGAAGTTTCTTGGGTTGCTAGCTGGTAGATGAACAAGTGGTGTCTGTGGTAGATTGGATAGCAACTGGAATACCGTGAACAAAAGTGGCAACAACTTGGTTTACTAGTTTCTGGTTCGACGTTACGTGGTACTATATACGTTTGGAGGTTAGGTAACGATATACTATGACACTACATTATTTTACATGGAGCTCTCCTAGTTCGTACGACGTTACGTTGTTTTACAATTTTAAATAAACGAAGAGTATTCTCTTAAAAAATGAAGCAAAAATTCGACATTGCTCTGATACCATGTAAAACAATATTGTTTTAGGATAAATAAAAATTGAAGTCCGTTCTTCTCTCGTATAAAGGTAATATATGGAGATACAATTGTACTTTGGATAGAATTATATTCTAAGAAAAGCTTTAACAAACTCCCATGTTTATTCAATCTAGCATATGATATTTATCCTTGTATATTTATCTAGCGTAACAAATTATATTTATCCTTATATATTTATCCAATCTAACAAATTACACGTATATTTGTATATTATCCATATTCCACATTATTGACTTGGCTATTGTGTTTTTGCGACTGGAGAAATTGGCGACGTGAAGTTGCTTAGGAGCCATAGCTTGGCTTTTGATGCAATTGGAGAAATTGGCAACGTGAAGTTGCTTGGTTGCTACCTGGTAGATGAACAACCGCGTGCGTATTCCTTTACTTTTCACTGGATATTGGCTAGCAAGGGAACAAAAATAAAACGTGACTTTTCCTTTTCTTTCTTTTGGCTTTTTCCTACGGGAAGGTGCTGTCTGTGTTTTGCACGCCATTGACGCTTTTCAGTCTGATTGGTGCTGATTGGAGAGGACGGAGTGGATGTATGCGGGTCCATAAGGACACATCACAAGCGCACTTACGGCAGTAACGTGCAATCTTTTAAAAATAAAGATATTAAATAAAATTAAAATTTTAAAATATAAATCAAATAAAAAAATTAAATATTCATTTGACCAATTTTTACAATTAAATCTGTTAAATTAATTAAAGTTTTTAATCACGTGCAACATGTGCAGGGCTATGATAACCTTATAATATGGCTCTATGATAGCATCTGATAATCTCTAACATCCTTTTAAGAGAAAAAAAAAATGTATTACAATAGTGAACTAGGTAGTAATCCTCAAAATGTCTTCCCACGCCTCTTGGGAGGAGAAACTTTTTTTAATTTGCTTTTGGAGAAGAGTCTAACATCTCCAGACCTCTTGGGAGGACAACCTTTTTTTAATTTGCTTTTGGAGAATAATCTAACATCCTTTAAGAGAAAAATATAATGGATAACAATGGTGAACTAGTTAGTCATCCTCAAAAATCAAAATATCATTCCAGGCCTCCTAGGAGGACAAACTTTTTTAATTTGCTTTTGGAGAATAATGAAACTAAAGGTGTGACGTCACATAATCACCGGCAGAGAGACGAGTTGCCACTTGCAACAACAGGACTTCTCCACTCCTGGGAGTGGTTATCGGGAATTTGTCGCTTATGGCGATAATGCCATCTAATATTTTTTATGTCCTTCCACTTCCACAGTTTGGCTCAAAACTAGAAACTCCATTAACTGCAGAAACCATCCATACATGCACATAACTTATACAGTAAGGTATTTCTGAAAAAAAACTTATACAAGTAAGGTTAATATACGACACGACAAACCACCTATAAGTAAAACCAAGTGTTCTCAAGAACTAAGGTGCTTTCAGTTTCACGTGTTCGCCTACCACAAAGTTACTTCACTTACTATTAGAACACCTAATTAATTACTCCTCCTTTGGTATACCACCAACATGGCAACTAATCAAGTCAAACTCGATTCTAATTCCGAAAGAGATATCAGTGATCATGATTAAGGCTCGCCGGAGTAGGCCTAACTGTTTTGAAGATTTGGTGAAGGTGGTGGGCCGTCTCCACCGGATGAGCCTCCACTCTAGGTCTATCTGGCAACACCCACCTGCCTTCTCCGTTCCTCACCATCCCTTTGTTCTCGTCTTGTCGCCAGTTTGGTGGCACGCCGTAATCACTTTTCAAAAAGTCACAGCTCTTGTTAACAAGAGCTATATCTCTCTTTGTTACTAGACGAAACTCTTGTCCCTTGCCGTGATAGCCATCGACCAAGTGTAAATGCGCCTCGAGATTGTGTGCACAACTAATATCATTGGTCGCTTTTAGAAATGGACTCTGTGTCTGATCCAATGCAAGCTCAACACCAACGTGCGCATAGCTCCATGGAAAGGATATAGTGTCTTCCATGTACTTTTGAAACTGGAACTTCTCGTTTGCAAGAATACCTGGTACTGTTGGTACTTTGTCGTGAACATTGATCACCCGTAGTACCTTGACTCCGAGCTCGTCGCATCGTTCTTTGAACTTCAGATTCCCAACTCGAGGACCTGCGAAAGAATAGATAGTGATAGGAATTTTAGTTCTGGAATCCTCGTTATCACCATCTTCCATGTAATTTAGTCCCATCTCAGCAATATCGTAAGCACTCAAAATAGCTAAAGCAGCTCCGAGACTGTGCCCTGTTACAGTAATGCTCAGCTCTTCGCCTCTGTAGTAATCAAGAAGTCGTTTGACTT
>JAOSBN010000008.1:26370444-26386448 GCA_027563595.1 Erythroxylum suave | reverse complement strand
TCAAGGCAATAAGCTATCTAGAGCAAACTATGAGTAACCTAAGATGGTCTCACATTGAATTATTGTTGTTTACATTCCATATTGAATTATTGTGTGAATGTGATTATGTTGATTTCGAACAATTGATTGTCTGAGGAGTTCTATATACGGGACTATAATGGAAGTGCCACTTGAATGTGAATATGAATGACCATTTGTTCTCAAATTCAATGTTGAATGCCGGATTAAAATTTCGATGACAAATGTGAATAAGAAAGAATGTGAATGTGACTGAGTGAGTATAATCATTAAAGATGAATGATGCATTTGATTACATGAATGCATGAAATATAAAGGTAGTTGTGACTATAGTTGCTAGTGAAAAGAGCTTAAAGCTTAGAATGTAGTATGAGCCAAAGGCTCACTAAGTAAAATGAGCCCTATGTCCCCAATAGATAAGGGATAATATTAATGAGCCTGGTATACACAATGGATATAGGACAGTGAAAAAAGCACTCGGTCACAATAATAAAATAAACAATTGTGATCTTATGAACATTGGATACACATGTGAATTATATGATTTGAATAATTGCAATTGAAGTGTGGAATTGAATTAATGAAAAATGTGAACATATATGTACAAAATGTTTTATGATGATACATGAGAAATGGAATGTTGTGAATTATGTGTTTATATGTATTGATGTGATACGTATGGTATGAGTGAACCATCAAGGATGGTTACTCAATTGGGTTTGCAAAACTTAACAAAATTGTACGTTAACTTTTTAGGTATGAGAGCGTCAACTAAGCTGTTAATATCGCATAGAAGGGACCTAATACAACTTTTTGGTAGACGACATAGCTCAGAGGTCTATCAGCTGGGACTTAGGGTTTTACATAAATTTTTGTATATTTCCTCATGTGTGTAGCATATTATGTGTACAGAGATGTGAACTCTAAATAGTTAGAAGGATGTACATATATGGATGTTAATGTAAAGTTACAATGTAAATCACAGTTTATGAAATGAAATAAGGAATTTTTTTAGGTTTTAGAAATTGTGATATTTATTTTTATATTTTGATGCCGTGTGATATATGAAAGTGATAAAGTTAGCACGCCATTTCCATTAGGCATGTGTATAGACATCTAACAGGCGTATGTGTACGCGTCGGGTAGAGCAAGACACTACATATATCCCTTTACATGAACTTAGAGTTCATCGGTATGTGAAATCTTGGAGATTTCTGACATATAAACTTCTAAATGGGTGAAATCAAGTCCATTGGATGGATATGGCCCTAGTGGCCAAGTTAAATGTGCTCTAATGTCTTAGAGGTGATTAAACATGATTTATAGACTTGGTGGACAATTAGAAATCTTAATTTGAAATTTTGATGCACATAAGGGATTATATGCCAATTATTAAAAGTTAAGGGATTTAAATGTAATTTTTCAATTCTTGGAAGACCAAGAGGTAATTCTATAAAGTTAAGGGGCTTAATTATAATGTTCAAAAGTCCAGAGAACAAAAATGAAAATAAAAATTTTGATCATTCTCAAAGTTTGGGCTTAAGTGAAAATTCAGGAAAGTGACTAGAAATGAAGTTTCGGCCATCACCCGCCTTTCACCACTTTTTTTTATTCTTTAATCCAAACCTTGGTGTTCTAAGGTAATTTGGTATCAAAGAACTCAAATCTATTATTATATTTGATAAATTCTCAAATAATTGGAAGTATCACTAAAGGAAAGTTTAGGTAAATTTTGTCTCATGCATTATGATTTTGAGTTTGGTGTTAAGATATGATGTTCTCCATGCTTGATTATGCATGAAACATGGTTTGGATGAATGAAATGAGCCATAGAGAAATTTCCTCAAGAAAAAACCAAAATGCCCTTTCTTTGGTGAAAGTTTTTAAAATTTTGAATACCTTTTGAATTGATGGTTTAAATGCATTCTATGGTGTTAATTGAGTATATATAATGTAAATTGAAAAAAATGAAAAAGATGTACATTGTATAGGCTTGGAAGAAATGATGGGAGAAGAAATGGACTAATGTAATGAGTGGTAATGAGACACAGTACCTTGATTTTTTTGGTACTTAATATTTATGTATGATTTTTTTTTTCTGATTGGTGAGGAAACAATTGGTCAATTGTATGTTAGGCGTAACAAATTAAGTGACTCCTGTACCCTTGATGATGGTACATAAAAGTTGAGTCCTTGTAATGACACAATTCTATAGGACTTGAGGGTGATTGCATACTTAGAGTTCTGGTCACTAACGAGGTCATCATCTAGGGCCATGACGCTTTTTTCAACTGGAGTCTAGACTCACCACAGATGAAATTCAAGTCAACATTAGGATTCGATGGGTGTGCGCACTAGTTTGGTTGACTAGTGGTGACACAAATAATTATTTTAGCTTATTATAAGATTTAGCTTCCTGATGAGACCTTAATTTTATATGTGATGTTTTTTTGCTCTTGTGTACTAGAACTAAAACCTATGTTCACTGAAAGAGTGATTAATAAGCTAGGCCTATGTGGTTCCTAACCAGTATGGCATGAGTCATAGACTAGGTCTATGTGTTTCTATGTCACGTATATTCATTTCATAAGTGGTTATATGCATGTTAGATGTGTAAAACTGTCCTTACGTTATTTAGACTGTTTTGGTGTGTACCGGGTTCTGTTTGCAATACATATCTTTCCTACTCAGTGAGTATTTATTGTACTCACCCCCTCCGCTTTCTAACCATGTAGGTTAATTTGGTGAGTTTGAAGTTCTAAATGGATCGTGCGTCTTTTGACATTTTCGCAGCATTATCACATGTAAGTAGTCTATGTTTTGTACTTTTTTTGTATAATGGCTTATGATTATGTTGATATACTTTAAAAATTTGTAAATTTACTCTTGATTGTCTTGTGGTTTGTAAATGACCTTATGCGTAAACCTTTTAGGTTGGCCAAATGTTTTTAAAGATATTCAGTTAGCTTTGCATAATTGGGTTAAAGGTATCATGAATATCCTTAGCCCGGGTATATGATGGTTATCATGTGCCTGATGTGGTTCCAGGTCGTGACATCTACAATCATTCATCAACACAAAAATAGAACATAAACACATCTCTTTATTCATCAACTTTCAACTCTCATTCCAATACCATTTTTATAACCAATCTATCTTAAAAACATCATTAACACAACTCATCCACGTCACACATATATTCAACACCATTTTCATAATCATTTAATATCAAAATAATCACATTCATATTTCTTTTCAAACAACCCATGAAGTTTGATGTATAACTCACTTAGTTAAACTCCGATTTTCACTCAATAATTGGTCCATTTGCCCTCCAATTTCTAAACCAATTGTCCTCCAATTTTCTATGAAACTTGTCAAATAACCCTAATACCACTTGTCAATAATTTCTACTGCCACTTGACACTTATTTCTATTACCATGAATTAATTTGGCTTGCTATTTGGCATTTTTTTCCTAGTCTGAAAATACATAAATTTCTAAAATTTCCCTATTTTCACCAAAAATTCTAAACTAATAATTATAATCAATAGACCAAATTCAAAACACAATACTCCACAATTCACAATTTATATCATAATTATTTAAAATCGTTCATACCCTAGAATATGTCAATTGAGTGCATATATAGTCTTTGTAATGTGTACAATCAATATTCATGTGTGTATGCTAATGATATGCATGTATATGCAATACACCTTATAATTTCTCAAATCTATTCTCATATAAAATGGTCTAGGACCCTATGTCCTAACCCCCAATAGGGAATAATGGGATATTACAATTTCTTAATATAAGCAAGGTATATAAAGTCCACACATCATAGACATTAAAGCAAAACATACATTAAACTAAAGTGAGTTATTATATAGTTATGGTAAGAACAACACTAAAATCTTCTCAGAAATCAATTACAATTATCATCAACATCCTCACAACAAGTCCATACATCTTCTCTATACAATAAATAAACGAAACAAATGAGATAAGAGAGAATAGAAGGCTTGTAAGTTAAAGAACAAAGCTAGGACTTAGAGTGGCAACTTTAAGATCTGTTGAAACCACTTTATTCTCATTAAAAATTCACCTAAAATTATGTCTATCTTCCTCCTTTTAGTGTGCTACAACCCTCCTCCCTTTCTAGGGTTTAAAATGAGGTTTTTGTACCCCTTCGTATGCTTAAACCACTATAAGAAAAATTGGATTTACTGACTGAAATTACCAACATAAAAATACTTAATTTACTGTGGGAATTACAATTTCTATAGTTAAAATTACCTACAGATAGTGTAATTTCGTTCGCTAAATTTCCCATCAGATTTACAATATTTCGTCGATAAATTAGCAACAGGTTTCAAATTTACCTATGGAATACCTATAGAATATAGCATTCAGTTGGTAAATTACCTATGGTATTTTCAACTCCCACTTCTCACTTCCTACCTAAATTTTTCGTTGATAATCTATTGATACTTTCTACATTTAATTTCTCTAAATAATATAATCTTGATTGACAATATAATGTAAAAATTATGTCGATTGATAATATAATATAAAATTTATAATGTACAATTGTATGTATCTTGAAAATAATTGTAAATTAAGCATTCATACAGAAACTTAAGAGTAGTAAAACATCAAAATACATTCACTTAAGTACCGAAATATTATAAATCTAAGCTATGCAATTGGTGAAGGCAGATGTTCTGACTTCCGTGATGAGGTACTGCTCCTCCCCTTCAACTCATCCATCTCATTAAGGAGCTGGGCTATGTACTTTATCGACTGTTGCAATTGAGTTCTCAACCTTTCTAGTATGCTCTTAAGCTAAACGACTCTCTCATTGGATGCAGAACACCTACTACATCCAACTACACTTGATGTGGAGAATTGTGAATAGCATGTGTTTGCAAATGAACCTAAGTAGACAATTCTTCCACAACGATCCTTACCAGTAAATGCATTAAGATATTTCTAACTTTCACCAACGGTTTCAGAGTTTTGAGATTGTCATTCAATGCTTTCTAGTATTTGGTCATATCATTATAATTGTTTAAAGAATAAATTTTACATACATTAAGTTGGCTGCATTGGGTGTTGACAAAGGTCACACCAACATGCTTCCTAGTGTGGATGCGCAAAAAGAGCTAAAGTAGTCTAGACTTCCTGCCCATTGACTTTTCCTACATCAGAATAAAGTCTTATAAGTGAACTACAATTTACAAAAATTTTAGTAGAGTTTTCCCTTTTTTATGATATTTACCCATAATAAAAAAAATATTTTCTCAATAACACAATCATTAATGGCAGCAGACAATTATAACATTATCATGCTCTATAACACACATATATTTTTATTCTAAATTCCATACATCAAATTACATTGAAATCAAATTTTATTCATCAAAGTACAAAAATAAAATTATAAGTGTAAAGTTTAGATACTTACAAGTTTCTCTACATGATCCTGGTAGGTCATAAATCCTATAGTGTGTACGGATAGACTTTCTCCCTTCAGTCCTCCATGTCAGTTTGTAGAATTACACTTTGAAATGGAGATTGCCTTAGGTATTGCCCAACAATATTGTCAACAACTCCATATTTCTTGAGATATATAAGGAGCTTATACACCATTATTATGTATCGAACCAAGAAAGTCTTTATAATATGCAAAGGCTCACCTCTCCCATACATTATAAGTGATAACGTCAAATTTTGAATCCTAAAAAAAAAGTTCTAAAAGAAAAAAGAAATACATACTATAAGTACTTATAAACTTAAATATTTATCTAATTAATGTACGAAATTAGATATATTAAAAATATTAAAGAATTAATTTTTTGTACCTAAAACTGCTAATAATAAAAATCCTTTGTCCCCTAAGAGATATTCTTCCATATATAACCTTCCATTTCTATCCTCTCCATGAACTCATTGACAATTGTGATGTAGATTCTTCCTTTAACTCCATTAGCTCTAGGCTGGAGGCCGCCTCCTTCATCCATAACATTTACCCATGATATCTCTATCAATATAGATTCAGATTTTGGTCTGGGAGTAGGCTTGTTGGATGGTACAGTAGGGCTATTGGATGGTACAGCAGTATGACTATTGGATGGTACAGAGACCATAGGTGGGGAAGGCGATCCCTTATCTAGATGTGCACTAGCTGAACGTGTAGCACCTGATTCTATAGCATTTGCAGAATGCAATGCTTCACATGGACGTACACTAGCTGCTCTAAAGTGGTAACCTGACATTGGTCGTAATATTTCCTGTTTTCTCTTATATGACACCTTTTTAGCTCGAAATTCACATTTTATTTATTATTACACTAATAGAACAATATAAAGTAAATATAACTATATATTGTTATTGCAATAATAAATTTATTCATATAACATTTTATTACTTACACAAGTTAATAGCTATCATCACTTAATTGTAAATCGAAATCATCATCATAGTCTTTTTTTGAAGGATTAGAATCAAAGTTAGGCCCCTCTTCAGATCTCTCACCCTCTATAGATTCCTCATCCTCTCTAGTTGAAATTTCAACATATTCATTATTTCGATCATTGAAAGGTTCATTCTCATCATATGTTATACATGCATTTATTCCATGAACATCTTCTTGGGCGCTTCACTTTCAATGCTCTTATTTTTCTCCTTTTCCGTGTAATTCAAAAACACCTCTAGATTTTACTTTGCAAATGGCCAACCAATCTGACATATCTCGTCTTAAGCTGGGAAAAGGGACATAATACACCTATTTCACTTGTGTCACCAAAACGAAAGGTTTAAATTGTCTAAATCTTCTTCGTCAGTTGATTTCAACTAGATTGTATTAGCTATGCCCTTTTGTTCTAACATTAGGAGTTTGATCAAATGATCGAACCATTCACACTTAAATAACGCGCTTTATTTTATTAGCAATACGCGATACTTAATTTCAAGTATCTTAATAATTTTACCATAGTAATCTATCAATTCTCCTTGTATGCAAACCCCACTATTTACTATTGTCATGCTATGACCGTGATACTCTGTATGAAATTTATATCACTTAATAAAATACACTAGATATGATTTAACAGTTTGCAAAGGTCCTTTTGCAAAATCACATATGAACTTGTTCTCTATTCGATTTTCTGAGGCCTAATCAAAAAAATTATCGTATTAAATGGTATAATATCATTTAAACACTTTGATCTAATAATTCAACCATTTCAATTGTTACAAGTGAAAACTTACATATTTCTTGAACATTCAAGGAAAGTGTCTTTTAACTTCTTTATTAATATCATTATGTGTTGTTCAAGCATTAGCTCATGTAACCATTCCTCGTATAATCTAAAAGTATTATTATGTATTTTAGTGGTGAACACTATTAACCTCGAAAAACTAAATATTCAATTTCAAAATTAACTTAAACTTACTGCACAAAAGGTTGAACCTCTTGGCAATTCAATAAAATATAACCATGGGTAGTCTTTATTTCTTCTTCTATTAACATTCTTCTTATTGAGCGTTCACATGTTCATCTAAGATATATGAAAATGGAAAAGTTAACATTAACATCAATTATTTCTCTCCCATTGTCATTATGAGGAACTTTTCTTTCTTTTGTGTGAACATGCGGCTCAAAGTAATATGAACAAAATGTACTTACATCCTCCACTAAATAAGCATTATAGATCGAACCTTCAACTCTAGCCTTGTTTTTAACATTTTTCTTCAAGTGATGCAATACCTGTATTACAAATAAGGTTATTACAATTATGTGATTGAAACATGTTATAAGTTTTATTTAAATATTAACTATAATTACCTCTCAAACGGATATATCCATCAATATTGAACTGGACCAGCAAGTTTAGCCTCATGTACTAAATGTACGAGTAGATGCTCCATACATTCAAAGAAGCTTGGAGGGGAAATCCCTTCTAATCTGCACAAAATAACAAAATTTTCCATTTCTAGTTTTTCTATTTTAACCAACTTTATTTCAGATGATGTTAAGCTTTTGAAAAACAAACTTAATTCTGTTATAGCTTCTCAAACCTTATTCAGTAACAACTCCTAAAATGCATTTTGAATTAGCCTTTGCATAAACACATGACAATCATAACCATTCATCCTAAATAATTTGTACTTTCTCATGTCCACACAACTTGCCAAGTTTGAAACATAACCATCAGGAAACTTTAGACTTTTCAACCATTCACATAAATTTTCCTTTTATTTTTTGTCCAAAGTGTAACATGCTTTTGGATATTTACCCGTACGAAGATCCTTATCTAATTCATCCTTCTATAAAAAAGTTTCAAATCAGCTTGTGATTTTGCATTGTCCTTTGTCCTCCTTTCAATGCATATTAACTTGTTCAAGTTTAAGTTCTGTAAGTTTCAGCAACCTTAATTAATCAATATCCTTCAATATCTCTTCAGCAGCTTTGTGAGAGGAAGGAGGTGCTTGTACCATCTCATTCTCAATGAAATTTTGTTTATTTCAACTAAATAGATGATCTAGAGGAAGAAATTTCCTATGGTTGTCAAACTAAGATGTTTAGGCCCTTTAAGAAGATAAAATGCATTAGAATCATTGTCACAATATCAAACAACATAGCACTTTTCTATGATGGAAATAAAGTTCCATAGGTAAATTACATAATTTACCTACGAAACTTTATTTCTGTTAGGAAATTCCCTACAGAAACATATTTTCGTAGGAAAATTACCTACAAAGTAATGTGATGTTTTTGAAGGTAATTTTTAGTAGAACTTTTTTTGTCTGTAATTTACCTACAAAACTTTATTTCCATTAGAAAATTCCCTACAAAAACATATTTCGACAAGAAAATTACCTACAAAGTGATGTGATGTTTTCGAAGGTAATTTCTGCGCAGAAATTTTTTTTGTCTGTAAACTTCGTAAACAAGTTTTACCAAGAACCATTGGTACCTATTTTAACGACAACTTTCAGTATTCCATCGCTATATTCCATCGGCAAAGTTTGGCAAAAAATTCTCTTCTCCTTTAATGATAGTTTTTTCGTCATAAAGCACATTTTTCCCTACAAGTTTACTTACAGAAATCAATTTTCATCGTTAATTTATTACGGAATTTTTCTTGTGGGAAATTTTTTGTCAATAATTACAATTTTCTTGTAGTAAATCAATTTAGGATAAATGTAGAGCACGTTGAAATTGCCAGCTGGAAAGTTGGAAAATTCCAACTTCTACCTAGGAAATTCCAACTTTCTCATTTGATACCTACAATATGTCCACATGCAATTAAGTTGATAATCAACACAAATAAGGTCGAAATCTTGCCTAATCAATATGATACAAGCATACAAATGTATGTACATAAAAACACAAGAAAAAATGCAAAACCTAAGCTTAAAAACCTTCATTTATAACCTAACATGCAATTTATCATATATGATATGTGCTTAATTGTTGATACATTTAATCTATTACATTTAGTGATTAATGCCTTAAACTGTTAAGGATACTCATTTTAACTCATATTTGATTTTAGGTATATTTCAGAAGTGAAGGAGCTAAAGTAACCTGAAAGCATATTCATTAAGTCATCTTCTCAACGTTCATATTTTATTGTCCTTGTGGAACAACAAGAAGAAAAAGATTAAAAGAAAGGAGACAAGATATAGCTTAAAAAATGGACAATGATGCATGGCGGCTCGATGTTAAATTAAGCAATAAAATGTCTTACAGCTAAGTTAAAAAATGAAGAATGATGCTTGGTGGCTCAAGGTTAAATTAAGCAATAAAATGTCTTCTTACAGTTAATGGGAAAAGATAGAAGGCTAATACCCCGACCCTGGTTTGAAGATGAAATTGGCACACAAGTCACGGTTAAACTTATCTTATCTTGTTAATATTTAATCTTTCTTTTCGGGTTGTTATTGCTGGTGTTGATTGAATTAGGTTCTGTAAAGATAATCTTGATATGTTATTTAGATTATTCTATTGCAAACTTATTGCTAGAATGTTGAATATAATCAGTAATCGTTATATTTGATGTTCATTAGTAGCCACTAATGATCTTGAATCATTGGTAGCAATATAACTTAGGTTAAAGAACCCGAACGTATGAAGTTGTTGCCTATATTGATTTGTTTTTCACTTTGTAATGCGTCTGCCAAATTGAATCTAGAGATCAAATCCTAGTCAATTCGGTGGCTTTTAATTAACTAGCGTCTCTTAGTTAAACACAACTTAAGGGAAAATCAGGATTAGCAGAGCATATTGTTAATCCACAATCAATAATTCGAGAAGAGGTGTGAAAACAATAGAATGATGGGATATGTTTAATCGTCTCTAGGCTAAGATTGACCCTAAAATCAAACCTTACACACATTCGACACTTTTATCATTTTCTATTGTTTTTTATAATTTGTTTTTACTAGTTTTATTTTATTTTATTTTCTCAATTACATAAAAAACCAAAACCCCAATTTTTATTTCCTTTGCGTCAATTATTTTCATTACGAGAATTAAACGAACATTCCTTGTAGATATGATCTCGACTCACCATTTCTATAAGTTTTTAATATGTAGAGTTACGTAAATTTTGCAATGTACTCGACAAGTGTTGTCAATATATAATCACATACACATGCAAATTATATAAAAATAACACAAAAACTAGACAAAACATCCTAGTATGTATTCTAAACATATACATTATCACATAAAATGACTTAGACAATCCTATAATATCACTTATCTCAAAGTGAGACTGATCCAGTAACAACCAACTATGACAGTCAAGTAGCAATCGCTTATACAAAAGGCCCCAAATTTCATTGCAAAACCAAACATATAAATACCAGATAAAATTATGTGAAAGTTATAATTGCACGAGAAAAAGTAAACATGAAGTACATATCTACACGAGATATAGTGATAGCCCCAATGACAAAACCAATTCTTTGAGATACATAAACTGGGCATATGACGTCACTAGGATTACGGAGAGATTAAAATGTAATTAGTTAAGATTTCTACATGTATGTTTATTCAATATATGTCATGTTTTAATACAAATATGAGTTGACATTATTTATGAAGTAATAAACATTACATAATACTTCATACAAACCAAAGAGTATATCGGTAGACAAAAGATTGACCTTTTCACATGGTTAATCAACTCTAATATTTGTGATGACTAGAGAAAAGGCGGGTTTTAAGTTTATTATCAAGGTGATAATAGAATGTTAAAGTGTGAATGCTAACCTAGAAGCTAAGTTAAAAGGAAATTGGTTTGTAGTAATCATATGATCACTATATCTATTTAGAGTTGTCAGATGAGAGTTTGAAAAGATAAAGTTAAGTGTACACTAGAACTCAAGTTCAACATTAAGTATGTTTGAACTAACATCTGTACAACATTGCATTTATGAAAGACATAAGCTCACCATATGTGCATAAACAACCACAAAAGGGGTTAATGTAAGTCCAAAAATCAACTTATATTGTCTGAGATCCTAGAGGTTAAGTAAATCTCTTAATATACCCTAAGAACTCTCATCTAGCTCTTAAAAATTATATTTAAAGTTTGCTACTTTAGATTATTACCAGAAGATTATGTTTTATATGATCATATGGGACAATTCTAGGAAATATAGAACGAAATTTAGAACATGATTTGAATATCATTTATTTACAATCTCTGTTTAGAAATATAGAAATTTTAAATATTAAAAGAGCTCAATTCTAAATATTTCATGCTATTCAAAGCGTATCTTTATTATGCTTGCCTTATCATTAAAAAAATTAACAAGTACCGCATTCAATTTAGCAAATATCATATTCAATTTGGCAAAAAAAATCCTACAAGATTTAGTAAAGCATACAGTGTTCTGGACGGTAGCATTCGTCAACCACTCGTGTTGTCGCACTTGGAGTACTAAAGTTTGGATCTTTTTGCATTTCTTCAAGGTCAAAAAGCTCGTGCGAGATCAGTAATCTCTGGAAAAGGGCCAATGATGGAGAATTTGAACACGACATGAATTAAGAACCAAAGTAGGACTCTAAGTCCACAATTTCCCATGAACTGATCTACATGGTCATGTTATTCTAATGTTCACCCTTGTCTTCCCCAGGGAGTTATGTATCTCTCACTTTTACATGTTATTCTAACGTAAGATACCATCATCTCGTTGATCTGGTTTTCCAATCACTCCCATAGCTGAAGGTTTGGTCAATGCACTTCTGCTAATATTTTTTAAGCCTTTGATAAAGTAAAAAGAAGGTATCAATGAATCAACAAAATACATAAGGTATCAATGAATCAACAAAATACAAATATGTAATTTTTAAAAACTTATTTTTATTAATTAAATTTATTATCTATATATAAGTAGCTCAATTCATAAATCTACATACTTAATAAAATACTAAATGATCATATTAATAGCTAACAGCAATAAAATCATTACAAATAGTAATTGCAATAACAAAATAACAGTAGCAACTTAGCAACATCTTAGAGAATTGTGATTTGTAATATGATATTACAACCATAAAGAGGAACCAGGGTGGTCCAGATTTAACTTAGATTCTTTTTTGGTAGACAACATTACATAATATGATATTTACATTAAAATATAAAGGGGTCATCGAAACTTTTAATTAAAAGTTAGAATTTAAACGAAGAGTCAAATATTGAAATTTCAATTATTTATTAGAATTAAATATTATTATATTAATAAAATATATCGTTGTTAATAAAAAATGTGCATAAAAAAGAATAAAAAATTAACATTTTCTTTTATTCTCCTTAACAAGATTGAATGAGAATTGTTAGACCGCCCAATTAATACTTAAAAGTAGAATTTCGTTGTAGCTCTAGTCAATAAAACCTGAAATTGAAAATAAAAAATTTAATTATAAATTTTTTCTTTTCAATTTCTATAAGGTAAATTCCTAAAAACATCTTGAAGCATATTTGTTGACTTTTCAGTTTTTGACCTTTTTAATGAATAGATTAATTATTATTAGGTAGATATGGGCGTTGCGTATATGCATACGTAAGGCCATCCATTACAGTCTTATTATCATGACCTAAGCTTTTACGTAACTTTAAAAATCTTTCCTCTTTTATATTAGAGTATTCCACACACACACACGCGCGCACACCCCACCGCTCTCGCAAATAAACCAAGAAGAATGAGCAGTGGAGCGGGCAAAGTGGTGTGCGTCACCGGAGCTTCCGGTTACATTGCTTCCTGGCTTGTTAAGCTTCTCCTCCGCAGTGGCTACTCCGTCAAGGCCTCCGTTCGTGACCCATGTATGTTTGCTTTCATCTTTTTCTCTGTCTTTATCTCTCTCACTCTGTGTCTCTTTTATCTCTGTCAGTATACACATACATGACATGGGGTGGACTCAATTCGGTATCTTTTGGTTAAAGACACGTGTGCTGCGGTTTGTTTAAGGTTTTGCATTTGTTTGATTTCTTTATTTGGGTTTGCCGTCCTCACTGTCTCCTACAGTATCATACAATAATGCTATTATTTGATGGATGATCCGGGAATCTGAGATACTGGGTTTGTGTGTGTTGTTTAGAGAGTAATGATTTTGGTACAAGTTGAGTGTTTGCTACACAACCAGGATCGGCAGTCAGCGAAACCAATTATCTATTTTCTTTGACGGAACCAATTGCATATTGTGTTTGACGAAACCCATCTTTCCAATATTGTTATTTGGATGGAGATATAATCTTCCCATAAAAGATGCTGCCATTGAATTGCAGTTTTATCGTCTGAGGATTCCGGAAAGACTTGTGCCTTCTACTGAAATTTTGAAACGATAGTTTGCTTCAGCTACTCGAATATAATTCTACTGGCATTTCACGTTGTTTTGGCTTGTTATTGCCGTATGAAAACTATGATTTCTCTTACATTTATGACACGAATAGCCTACAACGAGTTTAATATTTTTATAGGCACCAAAGTTTCTGTTAAAATATTATGCTAACGTTTATGGTTTTATATTCTTGTGCAGATGACCCCAAAAAAACAGAACACTTGCGAGCACTTGATGGAGCTCAAGAGAGGCTTCAATTGTTCAAAGCAAACCTCTTGGAAGAAGGATCTTTTGACTCTATTGTTGAAGGGTGTGATGGTGTTTTTCATACTGCATCTCCTTTTTATCATGACGTCAAGGACCCACAGGTTAATGTTCACACACAATCTCTTGTAAAACTGACAATTAAACATTGGATCTGTTTAAGGACCTCTGCTACATATCCAGCATACTGAAAATGTTATCAGATAGCTCATCTTTTTGTTCGTGTTAACCTATAACAAGAAACAGTGAGCAGTTTTCTCTGCCCTAGTGTAACTTTCCAATATGGTTTACCAGAGAGGCGTATATTCAAATTGAAAAAGGACTAACTCCAAGTAGAATCATTATCTTGAGATTTCTTTGAAGAATTTAACAATCTATGTTCCTGTAACTGTCGTTTTACTGCTTTTGTGTATCTTGATGCTTTACTCAAAACGTAAGCCAGACTTCATGTTTTATAATGCTTCTTCTGAATAATTATCTGATCATTTCAGGCAGAATTGTTAGATCCTGCAGTGAGAGGAACAGTTAATGTTCTTGCTTCATGCGCAAAATTCCCATCAATCAAAAGGATTGTTTTGACATCTTCCATTGCTGCAGTTGCTTACAATGGAAAGCCTCGAACTCCAGATATAGTAGTAGACGAAACCTGGTTTTCTGAACCAAACTTCTTGACAGAATCTAAGGTGTGTAGGCAGGCATACTTGCTTTATATAACTCTATAAATTCAGCTAGTTTAAGTGCTTCATCTCTATCCTCAGTTGTCGGTTTGGTGCTGCTTTGAAGCTCTTTAATGTCACCCCAAGCAACATCACTGAGCTCAATTATGTAGCTTTGCTGGAACATCTTGTTGTGCCAATACTTTTGATATTTAATGCATCTTTAGTCTGTTAAACATATAAACTGGTTTCGTGTAGTGGTACATTTTTCCCTTCAGAGTTCCATGCTCTGAAATGATGGTTTCAATTCTTGTATGAATTAATTAGTGAATTGACTACTTGCTTTTCGCTGCCAAACAGATAATAAGGAAAAGAATCTATTGTTTGCCGTCAACAACAATCTTCAATTTATGGGTGATATTCCTGTAATTCTTTTGTTCTTCTCTTTCTTTCCAGCTTTGGTATGCCCTGTCAAAGACTTTGGCTGAGGATGCTGCTTGGAAATTTGCAAAGGAGAAGGGACTGGACCTGGTTACAATAAATCCTGCAATGGTGATTGGTCCTCTCTTGCAACCAACACTTAATACAAGTGCTGCTGCAATTTTACGCTTATTAAACGGTATTTGCTTATCCCAAAAATGATGAGAATCTTGTACATAAGAAACATGTATTCATCTTCTCATGTCTTTATTGAGTGCAGGAGCAACTGATTTTCCAAACTCAACATTTGGATGGGTCAACGTGAAAGATGTTGCAAACGCACACATTCAAGCATTTGAGATTCCATCAGCTAATGGAAGATATTGCCTGGTTGAGAAAGTTGCACACTACTCAGAAATTGTGAATATATTGCATGAACTTTACCCTGATCTACAACTCCCAACGAAGTAAGTTGTTTCTGGTTTCTCTTCAGCATTGGCCGTGCCTGTACTTATGTCCTGAGCAAAATATTAATCTACTCCCCTGGACAACAATCTTGACTTGCAGGTGCGCTGATGATAAGCCATACGTACCAACTTATCAAGTGTCCAAGGAAAAAGCTAAGAGCTTGGGCATTGATTTCATCCCCTTCAAAGTGAGCCTCAAGGAAACAGTAGAAAGCCTGAAGGAGAAAGGTTTTGTTACTGTCTGAGCACTTTCTGCTCTACGAGATCCTTGTTGCCATGAATAAAAACATTGGTTGACCTATATATAATTAGAATATT
>JAOSBN010000008.1:26318923-26332827 GCA_027563595.1 Erythroxylum suave | reverse complement strand
GAAGCAGAATTTTCATTGAAACTGAAACTATTTGTGATGGGCAAGCTTGCTTCTGCTATCTCTTGAATCTCCTTTACGCATATGTCATCTGATTCTGCTGCAAACTTCTCTAGCTGTCTCCGAAGATGGGATGCTTGTTTGTCAAAATTATTACACTTTTGAAATCGTAAATCCTTCGCTAGTGATCTTCTCTGCAACTTCTCCAGTTTCTCAGTTAATTCCTGTATCTCTTCCTCCAAGACAGTTCTCACATTCTTCCCTTCTGAAATCCTTTCTTTCCCCTACAAATCATTAACCACGCCAAAATGACTAAAATTTAATAGAACTACTGTCAGGCCATTCTTGGAAAACTAAATGATGTTTACATATAGAATTCTGCTTGAACAGACTAATGAAGATAAAAGGTGTTATCGATCCAAGGAACTCATTACCAGGCGTTTGACTGAAAAGAATATACTTGGATTAACTACAGGTTACTTCATCAAGTTTAAACATTTAAACAGAAACTTTGGGAAGCAAGTTCGAATGTTTTGGTACCAAAAGATGAAAAACAATCAAGATGGAGTTTGCAACTAACTTTGTTGTTTGTTTATAGCAATGAAAAGCTTACGCCGCCTAATCTTCATATAGAACCCGTCTTTTCAAATCTACTATCAAAATTCAATTTTGATAATCTTTTATCATTCACTTCCTGTTTCCTGGCAACCCCACAAAAGATTTCAATCCAAGGACTTCTAAGCTTGAAAACGATGGAATGTTCTCCTTGCCCATAAACTCTCAGCTTCCATACAGAGCAGTCTGTTAGGAAAGATGTGTAACATCTGAATCTGAATTACAAAGCCTCACATGGATCCAACCACAAACTTTTAAATCTCCACTTCCATGTTTTTCCATCTTGCCTCAGCAATCAAACATGGATGATAATAATTAAGAAATGCGAAAACGAATAGAGAGAAGTTATAAACTGTGGCCTCACAACTACGTCAAGCCTTGTGTGTAAGCAGAACAGTGTTTCCCAAAGCAAACTCTTCACTATGTCATTGTAATTCAGTCCGTAAGAAGATGCCACTCGAAACCCAAGCAAGTTAAGATAAACTGATCAAACTAAAGGACAAAGAAGTATCAGAAAATACTAACAGATATTAGAGTTTGGATAGCAGATCTTAAAGTCCTCTCCATTTGGACCCTTCTCCTCTCCATCTTCTTCACAGCAATCTCTCTCTCCATCCTCAGCAAATTACACTCAGCCCTTAACATTTCAGCTTGAAACTTCCACTTCTCTTCCTCCACCAGCACAGTATCTCTCTCCTCCACTCTCTGTCTCCTCTCTTCCCGACTCTGATCATCCCTGCACCTATTTACCACCACTACTGGAGCACCGTCTCTTGTAAATTCCCTTTCTTGATCAAACAAAGTCTCCAGTCTCCCTTTCCTATCTCTTTGTAAACAGTTCTTGTTGGCATTGGCCTTTGCATTTGGCTTCCTCCGAGGCCTGCGTGGTAAATGGAGGATTCTTGGCGTTGGAGACGCTTGTGGGTATTGCCACCTCGGTCTCCTGGTTGTCAATGTCGTTATCGTAGCTACTTTATCCATGCAACACAACCTTGGTTTTGCTTGGAGTCCTCCTAAGTCGATACCTTCTCAAAGTGCCTTTGTATTGGTGAGTAGCTTTTGGTTACAGTCAAGGAGTACAATAACTTTCAAGTTTTGAACAACAAACAGAAACAGGACAAGGTCATAACAACGTTTCCTTGTTTGTTGGTGGTCGCAGGGTCGTAGTCTGAGACAAGAAAGAGGTCCGTATATCAGAAAGGAAAAAGATTCATCAAGGGCCCATTTTGGTTTCAAATAGTCAGTACTACCCGGAAATGTGGTTGTTTAGTTATAACTTATAAGGAGAGTTATGATTTGGAGAGAAGTGAAAGTTTGGACCTTTGCGACAAGATAACAATGTACCACAAGCAGCTTTCTCTTCAGTTTGAAAACTCACAGACGACAATCATAATAATCAAATCACTCAATTTGGGTGGCCTTATATATTTATATATATATAAATAATACTTTAGGTAGATACAGAGGAGAGGAGCGTCTAGAATGAATATCAGGTAATTGCGGAGTGTGGAAGGTGAGAGTTGAAGCAAAAGAATGCTTTTTGGCGCTGGTAGGAGCCAATACCGCGGAATCTTTATGGGTTAGTGCGTGGGGGACTACGGTGACTGTCACAGAGAGAGAGAGAGAGAGAGAGAGAGGGCAGAAGAAGTAATTAAGACTCAGAGGCGTGCAACCTCGTAATATGGAAGGAACAGAGATTTCAAATGAAAGCTGCGACTCTCTCTCTCTTATCTGTTCTGTTTTTTAATTCCTGCAAATGTTGTCGTACAAATAACAAGGCAGTGCCTTTTAACTTCACATTGGAAGTGTTCATTTCTATTTTTCTTTAAACTTAATATGTCATTGGGTGCGTTGGAAGGTACATTAGAGGCTATTTAATCAATAACAAACTACAGGAACGTTGCGTGGCGTTGAAGGTCAGGTCATGTGTTTCAATTGAATGATATAATCAACTTGTAATTAATACAATTGCATACTGACTGTGACTGACATTACCTCATTCCTCAGCCTTCTTTTGCTGTATTTATATATCTGATAACTGTGATTCTCTTGATTTTCACGTACGTCGTCCGTTTTTCTCTCTGTAAAGTTTGTCTTCACCGTTTTTATCATTTTCAAAGAAACCAAAGAAGCTTGTGTTTAACCCGAGGACCAGACATAGGGAGACTGTCTCATGCCCCATGTTTGAATTCAATCTATGAAATCTAAGGGACCACTTCATTTCATTTTCTTCTCAATTCTGATACTATTACGTACGTACACTCCATGCATCTTCTCTCTTTCTCTGCTTCCAATCCGCTTACTGTGGTTATAATCAAACACTTGGTGGTTACAAGAGTGGCTGTGCTGTAAGGCTTCCACGAAGATTGCATGTACTCATGCACAATTCTCGTGTAGATAAGGACTTTTTTCATATAGGAAAAGAAGCCAATGAGTTAGTAACTGATGTCACACCTTTCTTGAGATAGCCAACTCAGTTTCAGGTATCATAAATAACCATGAAAGAGGATGGGAAAGATGAGTGCTAGCTAGTATTTAACACCATTCAAACTAAGTATAAATCCATCCATATAGGTTCGTATCCCTAACATGAGTCTGTGATTCTAACCTAAGGATCAGATAGAATGTATAAATCTATAAGAACACGTCTGGAATATCTTCAAGTTAACACTTTCACATATGTTTTTCTTTTATCCTTTATTAAGAACTTGAAGCCAATTTATTTATTATCAAGTTGCCAACTAGAATGTCACCATATGAATTAAACTACCATTAAATGTAAACATCGAAGTGAATTCAAATACATTTTCTCAAACTTTACCGTTAAGGGGGCTGGTTTAACTTTGAACTTGAGTTGACAAGAGTAGTTAAACTAGCTGCATGATAAGTTCCAATACTAAATGCATTAATTAATTAGTTAACTGAGTGTTCACCAAATTTGAGATAGGCACTTGTCTGTACTTACTTGGACTAAATGCAACAAACCTGCGGAGCTTGCATTTCCAAAACCAACTCAAGTCAAAGCGTTTCATATTAATTTTGTAAATTTATAAGAAGCAAAGAACCATCTTGTCCTACCTGTTTTAACTAGTGCTATTGTCTTCTTCTCTGCCTATTCTCTAAAATCAAGGCAGCAGTAATGTAGTTAGCGAAGGCACTTTCATATTTAAGCTTTAACCATCTAAATATCTTGGTATACCATCACAATGTATCAAATTTCTTGATAATGTCCTTTTTTGGAAGAACTTGAACAAAGTATTCTTAAATTCATACCAAAGTGGCATTCTAGTTTGACCCTCTACATTTCAAATAATCTCTAAATTAGAAATTAGGGATTAAAACGCTCTATTTCAATCTTATTATTCTTTCTTCTCCTTTATTTTTAGTTCCCTTTTTATTTATCATGAATAGAAACAATTGGTGTGGATATTGAAAGAAGAGAGGAGATAAATAAGTCAGTGGCTGTTACAAAAAGAGGGAGGAATAAGTGGTCATGTAATCACACACAAGTATATCCCGTAAATTCTAAACTCAAAATCGTCATTCTATAACACAACCTACATATTATAAACTATACTAGAAACATATGGCACAGATCATAGTATGCCAATAGAAACACAAATAAAATTCAGATAGAAGAATTTAAAAAAAAAGAATGATTCAAATTTATGAATTTATAGATGTTAAGACAATCAATAACAAGTTTCAATTGAAATAAAAAATGAATATTGATGCATAAATCATGAATATTAGTTAACTGCGATTGATGATACATTAATAGGAATATTTGTCCAAGTATTTAAGCGCAAGATTATTTTGGTGGCAGCTAGTTTAGTTGACAAGTATTAAACTAAAATAGAACCAAACGATGTCGCTTAAGTCCAAATATGCACAATACCACTTAACAGGGGCAATTCCATCATTTCACATTCAGAGAATTAGAAGCAGTTGTCTGTTATTTAGTTATAATTAGTTAGTATAGGGTTTTTTCATGAGTTTGTAGATGTTAAGACAATCAGTAACAAGTTTCAATGGAAATAACAAATTAATTTTGATGAATAAATCATGAATATTAGTTGATTGCAATTGATGATACGTTAACATGAATGCAGGATTATTTTGGTAACGGCTAGTTTAGTTAACAAGTATTAAACCAAACCAAAACCAAAAGATGTCACTTAAGTCCAAAAACACACAGCACCACTTAACAAAGGCAATTCTGTCATTTCACGTGCAGAGAATTAGAAACAGCTGTCTGCTATTTAGTTACAGTTAGTTAGTATCGGGGTTTTTTTTCTATTACTTATATATATACAAGAAGCTCTCATCTTTGATGTACGTGTTTTTATTTCAATTTTCTACAAATCTCTTAGAGTTTCTAGTGCTATCTCTAAGTGTGATCAAGATCAGCAATAGATAGGAGATTGTTGAGCTGACTTGATTAGTTCTTAGAATTATGTAGTTGCTCGTAGCGTATCATTTGTAATCTTGTACCTTTTTATGTTTTATAGTGGAACTTCAAGTGGTTGCTTGAAGAACTGGCAGTAGGGATCCAAAAGGGATTGCCCGAACCAATATAAACTGTGTTATTGTTCATTTCTTTTATACACTCAATGTATTCCACGATTTATTTGTGAGAGTTTATGTGAGAGAAATATTCAAGATTCGATAGAAGATTGTTAACAAATTGGCATCAGAGCATTTCCAGAATCAATTGATGGCAACCTTGAGAGTTGATGTTGAGATTTGGGATGGGAAAGGGGATTTCATAATGTGGCAAAGGAATATAAGAGCCCTCTGGATGAAGCTCGGTTGTCTCTGAGCAATAGAAGGCAAGTGGTTGGAAACAACTCCCAAAGACAAGATCTTGGAGGCAGAAGAAATCACATATGGTGAACTCTGGCTTCACTTGGCACCTAGAGTAAGGAGACCGTTGTGTGATGTTACCATCACCAAGTATTTGTGGAAGAAACTTGAAGGAACTTACAAGGCATCTTTAGAACCTGATGATGTAAACCTCCTGGGAAATCTCTTTAATTTCAAGATGATGAGTGGTCAACCACTAGATGATAATCTAGATAGGCGACATAAACTAATTCAAGAACTAGAATCTTGCAATGTTAAGATAAGTGAGAATCAGGTGAAGCTTGTACTTCTGTTTTCTTTACCTGATGAACTACAATACTTGAAGAAGATGGCCCACGGCCACTAAATCACCACCCCCCCAAGTCAAACTGGTGCTTGCTGTTGCACCAGGAGCCGTTGCAACAGGACTTCAATATTGAGAACTTAACTAAGCAGAAGATTATTTACTATCCACGAGACAATGAGGGTGAGTCTTCACTTTTCAAAAAATGACTGGAAATGAAGCGTTGCTTGTAAAAACATCATCAAGTAAAGGAAAGAAGGGTCAGCAACATGGGAATAATTAGGAAATACAGAGTTAATCTTTCTAAAGAAGAAAGAGATAAACTAAAGAAAGCAAACAAATCTTACTTCTGTAAGAAACAAAGGCACTATATGAAAGAGTGTAGAAACAGAATAACTGAAAAAAAGAAGAATGGGAACCAAGCAAATGAATCAGCAGTGGTGGAAGGAGGAAATTGTTAGTTTGTACAGATGTTAGTTGTGAGTTAGCAAGATGAAAATAGCAACAACACTTAGATATTGGACTCTAGTTGCAAAGTTCGTGGGACTCCTAATAAACAGCTTGTAATGGACTTAGAAACTCAAGAGGATGAAGTGGTGAAGATGGGTGATTATGACATGTTGAACATTTGTGGAAGAGGCCGGATGGCACTGAAAAACCATGAAGGACAACTCATAAAGGTTAATAATGTGTGCTGGATACCAAGACTGAGAAGAAATATCCTATTTGAGGCACATTTGATGATTTAAGATGTGATATAGCATCAAAGATGGGGTTAGAACTATCAGCAATGGTGATAAGGTGGTCTTCACAAGCACCAAGAAGAAAGGAGGCCTTTACTATTTGAAAGCTACTACAGAAGCAAACATTATGGAGCATGCCTTGGCCAAGCAAAAAAATTGTGGCACAAAAGGTTCGGACATCTAAGCTATGATTCTATAAACAAGATGATTGACCAAGGTATAATAAAATATGCTAAATTAACTAATAAATATATATATGAAGGATGTCTTGCCGGTATGCAACATAGAGAAAGCTTCAATAAGTCCACTCACAAAGCCACCAACCTCTAGAGTTGGCGCATTCAAACTTATGGGGGCCTTCAAACATTGCAACACAAGCTGGGAACAGATACTTCCTAACAATAATAGATGATTACAGTAGAAAGCTGTGGTTATGCATATTAAAGTCTAAAGATGAAGCCTTCAAGCAATGGAAAACAAGAATAGAGCTTCAATCCAACTACAAAGTGAAAGCTTTGAGAACAGGCAACGGATTAGACTATTGCAATCAAAGGTTTAAAGAGTTATGCTCACAAACTGGCATGAAAAGGCAGAGGACTGTCAAGGGCACCCCACAACAGAACGGGATAGCGGAGAGAATGAACTGAAGCCTCCTTGAAATGACAAGAAGCTTGTTATACACATTACGGCTGAGTCACAGGTATTGGGGAGAGGCTGTCTTTACAACCTGCTATCTCATCAATAAATCACTAAGTGTAGCAATTGACTTTAAGTTACTTGAAGAGCTTTGGACAAATAAAAAAACCAGCCAAGGATCATTTAAGAACATTTAGGACGGCAGCCTATATTCATGTGCAAGATGGGAAGCTTGTTCCTAGGACTGTGAAGGCAATCTTCATAGGGTATCCACAAGGCACAAAAGGTTACAAGGTAGCTGTAATTAAGAATGGTATAGGTAAAATTATTATTTCTGGAGATGTGAAGTTTGATGAAGCAAAATATCCATTGGTAAAGAATAAATCAGTTGAAAACTCACAGAAGAGAAGTAATACCACTACATTTACATACTATGAGCCTAACATTGATGAACCTTCAAGTTTCTGTAATGAAATGTCTTCAATAGATACAACAGAAGCAAGTGAGGATGATCAATCTGAAACTAAAGAAGATTATCCAACAGATGATTATGGCAGCACCCAAGCGCAAAGAGATTCAAGTGGCAACAAGCAACAAGACCTAACTGACTACCAGCTAACAAGGGACAGAGAACCAAGGTATATCATCCCTAATAAAAGGTATGAAAAGGGTAACTTAGCTGAATTTGCTATGTTAATTACTGAACAGATAAAGAATAAGATTCTTGAAAACTTTGAACAAGCCATGAGTAGTATAAATGCTAAGAATTGGGAGGGTGTTATAAATGATGAATATAACTCACTTACAAAGAATTCCACTTGCATTTTGGTATCTAGACCTTTGAAAGGCAGAATCATTGACTATAAGTGGTTATATAGGATGAAAACTAATGTAGATCCTAATAAACTTCCTATATTCAAAGCCAGGCTAGTTGCTAAGGGCTGTTCACAGGAGTTAGGAATTGATTGTAATGATATATTTGCTCCAGTTGCCAAGTATAAAACTATTCAACTTGTTTTTGCTCTTGCTAATGAGTTTGAGTGGACAGTAGAATAGCTAGATGTTAGGACAACTTTTCTATATGGCTCACTCGAGGAAAGGATATATATGAAACAACCTCCTGAATATGAGAGCAAACATTATCCACAGCATGTCTGCTTGTTAAAGAGGTCACTCTATAGCTTAAAACAAGCACCACGACAGTGAAACAAGCACTTTAACAAAGTTGTGACTGAAATGAGATTCACTAAAAGCAAGTTTGATACATGCCTCTACTACAAAGACATTGAAAGGTATGACTTAATGCTATTGTTTGCATATGTAGACGACATACTGATCACTTGCAAGGAATAAGAAAGAATTCTACAAGTCAAGCAAAAGCTGAAAGCAAACTTTGAGATGAAGAAAATGGGTAAAGTGAAGAAAATTCTTGGCATTGAGGTTGTGAGAAGTAAACAGAGCAAAGAAATGTGATTGCACCAGTCTACCTACATGGAGAAAGTGTGAAAGCATTTCTCCTTGTTTGATGCAAAACCTGCTCACATTCCATTGGCAGAAAATCTCAAGGTCACTTCTGCAAATTGCCTAAAAACTAAGGATGAAAAGGAATTGATGAAGGACAAACCTTATGATGTTGGTATAGGGTCACCAATGCACGTCATGATCTGCAGCAGGACTGACTTGTCATTTGCTATAAGCAACCTTAGCAGGTTTATGAAAACCCTGGGATGGAGCATTATTCCACTCTGAAACATCTAGTGAGATATGTCAACTACACTATCATGAATGGCTTATACTTTAAAGCAAATGGAGCTAAAGAAGTTAGCATTATAGGATTCATAGATGCTGATTTTGCTAGCAATTCAAATGACAAAAGAACAACTAGTGCCTACTATTTCAGGATGAATGATTGTTGTGTAAGCTGGAAAACCCAACTTCAACCTACCATTGCATTGTCATCAACTGAAGCTAATTACTTGGCGATATCAGAAGCAGCAAAGGAAGCACTATGGCTTAAAGGAATTGTTGGTGAGCTGAAACTGCAGATTAACAACACTACCATCTTCACTGACAATTAAAGTGCATTATTTCTAAGAAAAGACCCTAAATACCACGATAGAACCAAGCACATAGACACGAAGCATCACTTTATTCCTGAGAAGGATGAAAGTGGTGAAGTTCTATACCACAATAGAACCAAGCACATAGACACGAAGCATCAATTTATTCGTGAGAAGGATGAAAGTGGTGAAGTTCTACTGAAAAAGATTAGAGGAGATGAAAATCCAACTGATTTTAGCACAAAAAAGGTCACCCGGAAGAAGCATAAAGTGTGCAGGGAGCTGTTGCACATTTGTGCACCCCAAATTGCCTAAACGAATGTAAATGTAAGTTATAGTCTGTACCACCCACACACCCCCTGGAAGGATATGTAGATGCTACGCACAACAAAACCAAATTAACCTAAAATAGACTAAAGCATTTTCAGAAACTCAAGGAACAAACAATTCATTATTGATTGGATCACATTCAAAATATAATATATACAAGCCTTACATCCAAAGCCAAATCATATTAATGTTATTATAGACCATCTACATCAAAATATCAAAATATAAAATGTCTTATTACGTTTAATACAACTCAAAAACAAATTAAACATTTCCATAACAAAACACAATCTTCTTAGCCAATGCAGTTGTCTTTGTCCCAGTCCTTAAACCTTTTTATCAGAACCTACACGAAGGCAAAACCACCGTGCTAAACATAAAGCTTAATAGGGAATAACTAAATAAGATATAATTTGGAGACTGTTTCTAACATTCGTCTAATATTCATATATATTGATTCAAAGCATATTCCAAACAATCTTTATTTGAGCACATAAAAGCACAAACCAATCAATATATATATCTCAGAACAGAATATGCCAAATCATAATAGGATATATTTGCTTCAGAGCAAAATTTATAAATATCATAACATATTATCCAAATTTTAGAACTAAACTTTAAAGTATCCAAACAGAACTTGTCTGTATATTGTATCAGTACAGAACTTAATTATTTCAAAATAGAGCATCTAGCAAAATACAGAACAAATTAGCCTGCTAATCCCTTTTTTACAAAAGTGGACTAATATAGGAGATACCGTAATCAGTATCACAAAATAGGAGAGACTTATGTCTTAATAACAGGAGATATCGAAGTGTTAGTAACAGGAGACATTGAAGTGTCAGGAACAGGAGACACCAAAGCGTCACAGGAGCAGTTGTAGACCCTTCTAGGCATGCCTATTTACCTACGACTAGGATTTAACAATTTTTAACAAAACATTTCATATTTCAAAATTTTATGCAAAAGATATAATGCATATCATATGACTTAATCCATTTTACTCATATAGTCAATTAATCAAACTTAACAAGCCTTCTAAAAATAAACATCTGTAATCATGCACACACCAAAGAATTCATTAAGCAATTATCCATTAGATGTAATCACACAAATTCCCAATGCACAAACATTCACAACTAACACATTACTCTTGTTCTTTAGACTTCATTCCTTTAATACCCTATAAGATCCAAAAGGTAGATACTTAGTTATCTAATAACACCTTCCTTAGGTTATTAGTTTAATTACAAAACCAAGTTTTATACAATCCTGCCCACTATCCTTTTCCTACACCTTGGTATCAGATTTTTTCAGGACACATTTTGGGTCAGATTTATATGACAATTTTGATATGTAAAATGACGTTTTTAGACAAAAAGTTCTGCTAATAAAATGTTCTCTATGTCTTAAGTTTCAAATGCAACAAAAATCATTCAATTTGGTTCAATATTTCATGAGTTATGCTCAAAATACTACAAATTGTGCACATTTAAAATTTTGTCTAGTGCATGATCGTGCATTCCATAACTGAAAGGTTAGTGCACAATCGTGCCTATGCACGATCGTGCGTTCCCATGTTTAAAGGGCAATTGCATGATCATGATGATACACGATCATGCACCCCTGATGTGCATCCAAAGGTGTAAAACTCATATCTCTCAAACCCGATGTCCAAAAATTACAAACTTTATACCAATAGAAAGCTAAGAGAAAAATATACAACTTTTATAAAGACAACTTCACCTAATTCATCCTATATCAATATAGATTAATCATTGAAAATAGGACACAAATTTTTGTGAAGACAGTGCTATAGCCTATGTCGACACCAGTGATGTTATCATGCAAAAGCCATATCTATTTCATCCGAAGTCCAAAAATTACAAGTGATATACCATTGGAAAGCTAAAAAGACTAACTACAATTTTTCTGAAGACAACTTTGTCCAATTTTTCTTAGATCAGTATAGTTTATTCGTGAAAGTCATAACCACTGATTCTGTCTAGTAGAATAAGTATCGAACATGTATTGATACAGTTTCTAACCACAATTCTTCATAAATGTACACATTTTATCCACTTCACACATCAAACAATGCATGTTCTAACATAATACCAAGTTTAGTACTCTGTTATCTCTTCAAACTTCAAATCTAACCCCAAAAATTCAGCTAAACCAAGCTTCCAAACTACTAGCACATACCTAAGTTTCATATGCAACTTTCAGCATCAACAAAGTAATAATACATAGAATCACAAGGCCTACTTCTTAATGGAGTAACTTACAAAGCTTCCTAGTGCAACTCCAGTAGAAGTCCAGAAACTAAGAGAAGATGGGAGGTTTCGGTGGAAAGCAAATCAAGAATGAAGAAAGCTGAAATTACTCCAGCAGAAACATGCTTAATCACCAGCTAAGTGTCACTAGCTTAGCTTGCCACTTAACACCAATGCATGAAGTCCATTTGCCCTCCATTCAAGCTATCATATGGAACACTTCGATTAAGCCACTTGTCCTCTTATTATGCTGCCATTTGTCACACAATGAGTGATGCCAAATGTCAATGACTCATAGGCTTAATCATTCTAATTTTTCATGCACAAATTTAACTTGTCTCTTAGACCATTTTTTTCTAGTTCAAATGTACAATTAAATACCTCAATTCACTAATGGCTTCAATTAATTCCAATTCACTAATTATGGTCCTTTAATACCAAAATTCACATCACAAGTCCTTTCACTTCCAAATCATAGCACAATTTTGACTCATATCATACATGTACTTTCATAAATATGTAACATGTCATCTAGGGTATATTTTAAGGCCTTACATGGTCAGCTTGTTATCAGGTATGCTAACAGGTATGACTTCTGATAATTTTTGTCCACTACTAATACCTGTGTATATACATGCTTTCATCTATTCATGATTTAGGAGGGTGAATAGATGAATAAATCATCAATACTAGTTGGCTGCAATTGATGATACGATAACAGGAATATTTTTCCAAGTATTTAAGTGTAGGATTATTTTGGCAGCAGCTAGTTTAGTTGACAAGTATTAAACCAAACCAAAACCAAACGACGTCATTTAAGTCCAAAAACGCATAGTATCACTTAACAGGGGTAATTCCGTCAGTTCACATGCAGAGAATTAGAAACAATTATCTGTTATTTAACAACAGTTAGTTAGTATTGGGTTTTTTTCCGTTGCTCATATATATACAGCAAGCTCTCATATTTGATTTATGTGTTTTTTATTTCAATTTTCTGTAAATCTCTTAGAGTTTCTAGTGTTCTCTCTAAGCGTGATCAAGATCAGCAATAGATAGAATATTGTTAACCTGACTTGATTAGTTCGTAGAATTCAGTAGTTGCTCGTAGCGTATCATTTGTAATCTTGTAACTTCACAGGTTTTACAGTGGAACTTCAAGTGGTTGCTTGAAGAAGTGGTAGTAGGGATACAAAAGGGATTGCCTAAACCACTACAAATTGTGTTGTTGTTCATTTCTTTTACACATTCAATGTATTCGACGATTTGATTGTAAGAGTTTGTGTGAGAGAAATATTCAAGATTCGATAGAAGATTGTTAACAAATTTTTAATGTAAATATTGATTTGTCTATTATAAATTTTATGCATGGACTACATGAATCCAGCTCTTAGAGTTAGATAACATATGTCATGAGTGTCTCGCGATACTCACTTCCTCCCTTTAGCATATCCTTGTCATATAAAGCTTTTCAAGCTTGTGAACATGGCTTTGAGACTTAGACATCTATGAGATTTAGTTTCCGTTCCTAACCATTACTCACCATATGTAAGCAAGGAGGACTCTTCTACGAACTCATGTTATCTTTCTTTCTAAAATTATGAAACTGACTTGGTATTGGCTTGTATATCTTAGAGTTACATCTGTCACTATTTTGCATGAGCAATAAGAAAGCTATATATCAAAAAGTTTCCATAGGCCTACTATCAAATCATAGATAAAAATCTATTGAGATAACTTTTCAAGCATTTATATTAATTGATGTAGTCTAAGAAAATTATGTAAAAAGACAAATTATAATGCGAGGTTCCTAAAGATTCTATGTTGAGAAGTTCGACAAGAACATGAATCTTAAGAGGCGAAAAATGGACAAAGTAACTTAGTGGAAAGACCAACATGACCAATGCTTCTCAGTTTGCATGATCAAATCAAATAGGTGAATAATATGCTTCGAAGTTAGTAGGGAGCTTCAATACTTTCTAATGGGTTAGCGATGCCATCAAGCTCAAACGAACAAAGGCATAAGGTAGATTTTCTTGTGGCAAAATCATTAGAAGAAGGATATGTACACATCATCCCCTCTAAAGTCTTACAACAA
>JAOSBN010000008.1:26254663-26299870 GCA_027563595.1 Erythroxylum suave | reverse complement strand
AAGGAGAATTTAAATGCACAATCAAAGTTTATTATTAGTTTGAATCCATTTAGGTCTACTCAAAGCATTAATGCGTGAACTATATGTTGTATTTGCAGCATCTTCTAATTTGTTCGCTTAAAGAAATGGCTTAATCAAGTTCAATGGTTTAAACTATGAGGATTGGTCCAAACAAATCCAGTTCCAACTGGGTGTGATAGATTTGGACTTGGCCATAGTTTCAAACGCAAAGCCCACAGTTATAACTAAGACTAGTTTAGAAGCTGACTAAGTCTTATTATGACGCTTGGGAAAATTCTAATAAGCTAAGTTTGAATTTGATGCGAATGACAATCGCGTAAAATGTGAAGCCATCAATGATTAAGACGGATAATGCAAAGGAGTTCATGTTAAAGCTTAAGGAATACTCCCAATCTAATATAGCTAACAAGTCCATAGTAGGGACTTTAATGAGTGAGCTAACAACCAAGAAGTTTGACTGGTCACTGACCATTCATGACCATGTAACTCATATGTCAAACCTAGCTACAAAGTTGAAATCTATGGGTATGGATCTGAGTGAGTCCTTTTTGGTACAATTTATTATCATCTCACTTCCTCTTAAGTTTGGCCAGTTCCAAGTAAATTATAACACCATTAAAGAAAAATGGAACCTTCAAGAAATTAAGGTCATGTTGGTTCAGGAGGAAAGGAGAATGAAGAAAATGAAGGAGCACTCCTTTCATCTCACATTTCATTTAGGAGCTAGTAGCAGCAAGCACAAACTAGGAAAGAAAGGCAAAGATAAGGACAAAGCTCTTAGTAAAGTTAATAATCCATAAAGATAAGAGGTGTTACTTTTGCAAGAAGCCTAGTCACTTTAAGAAGGATTGACCTAAAAAAAAGTCTTGGTTCAAAAAGAAAGGTTCATATTAGATCTCAATATGTTTTGAATTAAATCTTATTGAAGTGCCTACTAATACTTGTGGTTAGATTCTGGTGCAACTTCTCATGTGTCACATGTTCAACGAGGATTCCTTTCAATCCAACCCATAAACGAAACTAAAAAGTTCTTATATATGGGGAACAGAATGAAGGCACGGATAGAGGGCATTGGGACTTACAGATTGATCTTAGATACTAGACGTTACCTAGATCTAGAAAAGTGTCTTTATGATCCTGAATGTGCTAGAAATTTAGTTTTTGTTGCAAAGTTGGATGTTATAGGATTTCAATTTAAGATTGGAAATGGTGTTTTTTCATTGTATAGACACAAGTACTATTATGGTTCTGGTACTTTAATTGATTGTTTATATCGTTTCAATTTTGATGTTGATTTTTCTGAATCTCTGTTTCATGTTGACCACATTATAAGAAGTAAACGTAGTGCAGAAAACGAATGTTCTGCTTATTTGTGGCATAAAAGATTAGGTCATATGTCAAAAAAAAGGGCACAAAGGTTAGTGAAAAATGAAATCTTTCCTCCATTGGATTTTTTTTGCTGGGATATATGTGTGGATTACATTAAAAGCAAACAAACCAAACATTTATCAAAGCATCCAGCCACAAGAAGTAACGAATTACTGGAATTAATACACACTGACATCTGTAGTCCTTTCGACATTCCTTCTTAGGGTGGTGAAAAATATTTCATTACCTTTACTGATGACTTCTCATGATATGGTTATATTTATCTACTCCATGAAAAATCTTAGTCTGTGGACATCCTAGAGGTGTTTGTTAATGAGACAGAAAGGCAGTTAGATAGAAAAGTAAAGATAGTGAGGTCCGATAGAGGTGGCGAATATTATGGAAAATTTAATGAAAGTGGACAATGTCCAGGTCCATTTGCAAAGTTTCTTGCAAGCCGAGGCATATGTGCGCAATACACAATGCCTTGTACATCGCAACAAAATTGTGTAGTCGAAAGGCAGAATCGTACTCTTATAGATATGATTAGGAGCATGTTAAATTATAGTACTATACCGTTATCATTATGGATGCCTGCATGAAAGACCACTGCATATCTGCTTAATAGAATTCCTAATAAAGCAATTCCTAAGACACCTTATGAATTGTGGACAGGAAGGAAACCTAGTTTATGACACCTTCACATTTGGGGTGTCCAACAGAAGGAAAGCTGTATAATCCATACGAAAAAAAAGCTTGATGCGAGAACTGTTAGTGATTTTTTCATTTGCTATCCTAAGAAATCAAAGGGGTACAAATTTTACTATCCTAACTATAGTATGAGAATATTTGAGTCTAGTAATGCTTGATTCAATAAAAATGGTCAAATTAGTGGGAGTGGAGAATCGCGATAAGTCGATATTCATGAAAATCAAGTAGAAACTACTCCAAGTTAAGTAGAAACTACTACATTAAACGTGATCTCACTGGTTGTTATTCTGTTTGTTGTATCACGGATATGCAACATACCAACAAATTAATGTTCCAATTCCAAAAATTGAGCATATTAATGAAGAACCAACTAATGATGTTCAAGTTACAAATGATCAAGTAACAGCACAAGAAATAGCACTATGAAGATCTACAAGGCAAAGAAGACCGACTATCAAGTGACTATGAAGTTTACTCACTTGAACATAAATGTGACCTGAGCATTAATAATGATCCAATCTTGTTCAAACAAGCCCTAGAATGTAGCAATTATGAAAAATGGTTTAATGCTATGAAAGAAGAGTTGAAATCAATGGATGAAAACAAAGTCTGGGAATTAGTTAAGTTGTTAGAAGGTACAAAGCAAGTGGGTTGTAAATGGGTCCTTAAGACCAAACGTGACTCACAAGGCAATATTGAAAGGTATAAAGTCAGACTTGTTACCAAAGGTTATACTCAAAAGGATGGCTTTGACTATAAAGATATCTTCTCTCCAGTTTCAAAGAATGACTCTTTAAGAATTGTTATGGCCCCGGTGACTCATTATGATTTAAAGCTTCACCAAATGGACATAAAGACCTCCTTTCTAAATGATGACTTAGAAGAAGAAGTATATATGGATCAACCAGAAGGTTTTAAAGCCACAGGAAAAGACAAGTTATTGTGTAAATTAAAAAAGTCAATTTATGAACTGAAACACGCTTCCCGATAATGGTATCTTAAGTTTAATAATACCATTATGTCTTACGGTTTTATAGAGAACACTATTGATCGGTGTATCTATATGAAAATCAATAGGAGCAAGTTCATTATATTAGTCTTATATGTTGACAATATCCTTCTTGCTGCGAATAATATGGTTTTGTTATATGATGTCAAGAATTTTCTTTCTAATAATTTCTAAATGAAAGGTATGGGTGAGGCATCCTATATGACCGGAATAGATCTATTATATGATAGATCACAAGGATTGTTAGGATTGTCTCAAAAAGGTTATATCAAGAAAATATTAGAAAGATTTAAAATGGAAAAGTGCTCTATGGGGATTGTTTCAATTCAGAAAGGGGACGAATTTAGTCAAATGCAATGTCCACAAAACGATTTGGAACGTAAGGAAATGGAGTTTCTTCCTTATGCGTCAGTTGGTGGGAGCTTAATGTATGCTCAAACATGCACTCAACCAAATATTAGTTTCGCAATTGGAATGCTAGGCCGATATTAAAGCAAACCTGAAATGGACCACTGGAAAGCTACAAAGAAAGTCGTTAGATATTTACAAAGCGCTAAGGACTATATACTCACATATAGAAAATCAACCCATCTCAAATTCATAGGTTACTCGGATTCAGAATATATCGACAGTGTAGACTTACGGAAATCTACATTTGGTTATATGTTCCTATTAGCTGGAAGAGCAATTTTGTGGAAAAGTGGAAAGTGGTCTACTTCCACTATCGAGGCTGAATTTATGGTGTGCTTTGAGGCCATGGTTCATGGGTTGTGGTTGTAAAACTTTATCATTGATCTTGGTATTGTCAATAGTATTGCTAGACCGTTACGAATTTATTGTGATAATTCCGTAGCCGCTTTCTTCTCTAAGAATGACAAGTATTCAAAGAGTGCAAAACATATGGATTTGAAGTACTTATCTGTGAAAGAAGAAATGAAAAAATGTAAAGTGTTAATTGAGCACATTGGTACAGATCTAATAATAGTGGATTCGTTAACTAAAGGTTTACCGCCCAAAAAATTTATTGGCCATGTTGAACAAATGGGCATTATAGATAAGTCCTTGTTAGTATAGAGTTCTAACATGTATATATACGTATAATTGTCTTGCTCGAATTGTCATGACACTTGTGAATTCAGTTACAGTCACATTTATTTTTGCTCACTTACTTGTTATCCATATTATGATGCATACAATAATTGTTTATATGAAATAACAATTACAGACTAACCTACTTAACATTATATGAGTTGAGTTGGTTAAGTGATACATGGAAGAAATCATGTTGTATAAATTGTAACAGCCATGATCCAATCATCTTAATTCACTTAAAGATGATTTGATCGATTCAATGTATTGTTTGCACTTAAAGTTTTATTGTTGAATTAGCAAGTCGTCACATAGGCCAAGTAGGAGATTGTAAGATATTTTTAGTGACCTATGTAACTTATGGATTTGAGTCTAATGGAAAGAGCCCAAGATCATAGTTATTAGGTCTTACAAAGTTGGGCTCAAATGGGTCCAAGACCCTTTCTCTCTCTTCTTTAAAATAGACCACTGAAACATACATTAACAGGGTTCATATATTAACGAAGCAACAAACCATTTTTGGAAAAGAAGAATAACATTTTTTGAACAGAAAGTAAAGGCATTGTTTTCTTAACCATCGGAGAAAACAATGCCATTACTTTCTCTTCTGAAAATGTTGTTCTTCTTTTTCAAAAATGGTGTGATGTTTCGTTAACATATGAAACAAATCACAGAAGAATAAAGGCAAGAGAGGGAATAAACTATTAATCAAGAACATTACGTATACAACAATGGATTCAGATTTATCTACGTTTATTGATCCATAAAAGTTTACTGGAGAACTATCAAAAAGCAAAGCCATGCAATGTTGAAGGATCATCCAACGTTGTAGCACCAAATATATATCTAAGTAGCCAACAGTAACACTGAAGTTGTCATATTTTCCAGTATATATTATGCAGTATTTTGTGGACACGTATATCATCAAAGACACCTTACAACTTTTTCAAAAACATACCACTATCATATTGCTAAAGTTGCGTAATTTTGATGTTTACCAAATACCAAAAAGAAGGCCTCACACCATGGCATTATTCCCCTTGAAGCCAATATGGAAACCATGTTCATATATTGTAGACTGAACTCCATCCCTCCTCTGTTTAAGAACAAAAATTGGAAGATTATCAAGAATCCTACACTTGGCAACACCAAAACCATTAGTAAAACTATAGCAACACCAAAACCATTAGTAAAAATGTAACAACAAATTAAGGGAAGTAAAGTAGCAATTAACCTTTTAACTTGATACGTATCATCTACTTTCCCCTTGAAATTCTTGACGAATTCCACATCAAACATCACCCGACATGCCAATTTGCATGAAGTCTGTTCGATCATTTCAGCAGTATAAACAAATTAGATCCACAACAAGAGCATTAAAATATCATTCTTATCAATACATTTAGTCATAGCTTATAATTAACCAAACTATAGAAAACCTCAATGCTTACAGTATAAACAGAGTTCTCAACATGGTCACCATGAAGAACCTCTCCCAAGGTTTCGGCAATGTTTAAAATCTTTTTAGGCTTACAAAAATTATAGTATTAGTAGTCATATGGAGGTTAGGTCTTTGTAGACGATAACTTAATTGACTTTAACAAAAAATGTCAACCTATTCACAGAAAAAATAAAGCACATAAATAGCCACATTATAATAACAACATAAAGGTTGAACAAACACATGAAAAGCTCCACTCTAAACTATATGCAAATTTCTTAGCCTACGAAATTGAAATCTTTTAAAACTCGAAAATAGTATGGGATAAAATAGCATATTCCTTACACATTGTTTGGACTATAACACGAAAATGTTTCCTGTGCATAAGAGTGGCAATCTTCATCATGAAAAAAACATAGATTATGGTTACTTCTAGTCAAAGTTGAACATTCTGTATTGCATATAAATCTTTTTGGCCAACTCACAATTTCAAAACATCACTTCTTATATTCAAGAACATTTAACTAATAACATTAATCTCTAGAGTGCAAAATTAGGTGTCTAATACTACAATGCATCAACTTTCATGATCAAAGATTCTTCACAGGACGAAAAGAACAAATTTCTCAAATAAGCACCAAATAATGAAAGGTGGCAGATCTTACAAAAAGCCGTGAATATAGAGAAACATAAATGCTACAAACCTAAGATCTAGAAGAAACTAAATAGTCTATGATTAAATAAAATAAATAAAAAGAAAAGAAAAAGAAAGAAGTGAGGTGGTTACCCTATGAAAATCGCGAGAGACCCTAGGAAAGTAGGAGGAGTGAGAGGAGGAGATACGAAGGAGAAAGGCGGCAACGAGCAGCATACTGCCTCGCTATTCCTACTAATGACAACATTAGACTTATTACATGCTTTCTATTACATTGAGAGAGAGAGATTAACGAAGGGAGGGGAGAGAGACTTATAAATAAATTAATTAAATAAAAAGAGTGGATAAACAAATTAATATTTTAAAAAAGTCCTACTTTGCTACTTCAACATTAATGTGGCATAGAGAGCCCACTCAGTTTAATAAAAAATTATTTTTAAATGTCAGGTCAGCACTGACCTAATACTTAATAGAATAGTTTGAAATTTCTATTAGGGTGGGGTTACAATTTAACGTTTTAAAATGTTAGGGTTAAAATTGTTAATGTCCAAATTTTTAGGTCAAACTTACCAATTGGTGCAAAAATTAGGGTCAAAAGTGACCCTTTTGCCCCTAAACTATCGAATATGCTTAAAACTCTATAGTGATTCCGTAAAAAGGACCCAATTTCGATATTGTTGTAAATTCTTTAAGGAGTAAGAGAAAGGGCTTTAAGAAGAATAATGAATTCTGTTAAAATAACAAAGCCAAATGGTGGTATCAAGAAGAAGAACAACAATAAGGGCTTTTTTTTTCCATTATGAAACTGATGGATGCTAGAAGAAGAACTACAAAGCTTATTATACTAGTTTGAATGATAAGAAACTAAAGGTAGCTACATCTTTATGTATATTTATGATTAAGATCAATATTTCTACTTCTATTCCATGTTGTTAGGTATTAGATATAGTATATCTATCCTTGAGATCAATCCCTCCGCTTTTGTTTCACATTCCAAAGTATTAAATACTAGAGTGTTCTTATATTTGTAACAATATTTAAAATGCAAAAAAGGAATAGATCACTAAGAAAAGGTGAAGTGGACTTGTGAGTTAGCAATGAAGAAGGGGTTGTTGTATAAGTTGTAGGAACTTGTAATTTATCTTTATCTATGGCCTTGTACTAGAACTAGATAATTATTATTATGTTTCAACTTCATTTCTCATTTATATTTAAATGGATTTGTTTTTATGATTAAGGATAAAAGTTTCTCTTTTTATAAAGTCGATTTATATTATGAATTTGGGTTACTTACAAATAGTTTGTATAGACTAAATCTTGAAATATCAATGCTTAACATAAATAGCAAGAAAAGAAAATTAACTGACTAAAATCTATCTTATTTATAACATTATAGGTTAGTTCATATTAACGAAATTTAAATTATAACATTACATAAAGGAGGATATTTGAATCTTTTAGATTACGACTTATGTGAATTTTGTGAATCATGTTGTTGCGTAAAATGACTGAACTACACTTTAGTGAAAAGGGAGAATATGTTAGTGAATTAGAATTGGATAGTTATGTTTCATTACATGTACATATTACCATTCTAGACATGTTTATACATATTCAATTTAATAAAAGTATGAATCTTTGGAAGGATCAAAGAACTAGACTTTAGGTTAAAAAACAAACTAGTAGGGGTGTCAAGATAGTTAAATCTGATCAAGACAATAAATACTTACAACATGAGTTTCTTAATTACTTAAAAAAGAATGAGATACTCACATAATGGACTCCACTATCCACAATATAATGAGATATATGAGGGGAAAAACTTTACTCTTTTAGATATGGTATGTTCTATCATAAATCCTACAATCCTTCTTATCTTCTTTGGAGAAATGCCCTCGAAAAATTGTTTACTTTCTAAATAAAGTTTAAGCCAAATTAGATTATAAGACTTCATATAAGATAGGAATTGGTAATAAACTAAAATTTTCACACCTAAAGAATTAGGGATGTGATGCTTATAAGAAGCGTGTAATATCTAATAATCTTTAAACTAAGTAAGACAAATGCAATTTTGTGGGGTATCTGAAAAAGAGTATTGAATATCAAGTTAACCATCCTCTTGAAAAAATAATGCTTGTCTGAAGACCTACTATAATCCCAAAAAGAGAATTCCTTCTCAAGGAAAGTAATATAGGTGAGGTCTAATTTAGAGAAGTTCAAGAACCATATATGTATGTTTGAATGGAGTAGGAGTCTCAAGTTAATACATTTTATGTACAACTAAAGATTAAAAAACATATAATCCATGACACACTAGTAAGATACATAATCTCCCTGTTAGATTAGATATAAATATTAAAAAGGGGAAAAAATAATGTATTATTTATGGAAGATGAGCCTCCTGATTTTAAGGAAGCAATTTCTCAACATTGATTCTTAAAAAAGCATGAAGCCAAAAAATTTAAAATATAATATGTACAATTAGTATGGACTTTGGTGGATGCACCCAATGATATTATACATATTGGATGCAAGTGAGTTTTCTTTTTAAAAAATATGGATGGTAATATACACATATACAAAGCAAGGATAATAGTTAAAGGTTATAAACATAAATAAGGAGTTAATTTTGATAAAACCTTTTCACCGTTAACTATTCTTAACTTCATAAAGATATTATTAGCTATAGGTAAATATCCTGATAATGAAATCTAGAAAATTGATGTCAAAATAGCATTTCTTAATGGAAATTTACTTAAGTATATACACAACTTAAAGATCTTGAATCCAAGAGATTTCTTAATTGAGTACGCAAATTGCAAAGGTCTATTTATAGACTTAATCAAGCATTGCAAATTTGAAACCCCCATTTTGATAAGAAAATTAAAGAGCTTGATTTTATAAAAAATATGGATGAATCATATGCCTATAAGAAGATTAGTGAGAGTGCGGTTGTCTTCTTAGTACTTTATATGGATGATGTATTACTAATTAGAAATGACATAAAAATGCTTCAATATATAAAGATTTGGTTATCCAAAAACCTCTGTGGAGGATATAAGAGAAGCAACCTATATCCTGAAAGCAAAGACAAAGACAGATTAAAAAGGTTGCTTGGCTTATCCTAATCCACATGCATAGACAAATTATTAAAGAGGTTTAGTATAAGGAATTTTAAGAGGAGCTTCTTATGCATGTTGCATGAGATTTATATCTCATAAAGTATGTATCCAAAGATATATGAAGAGATAGATAAAATGGATTATGTTCCAAATGCTTCAGCTATTAAATCAATCATGTATATGATGTTATATACTAAACTAAATGTCTTTTAGCTTCGAACATAACAAACATATATCAGCTAATCTTGATAATGGTCACTTCACAAATGTTAAAATATCTTAAAGTAATTAAGAAGAATTAAAGATGTTTCTTAATCTATAAGGGAGTTTAACTACAAGTTCAAGGGTATTTAGATGTGTACTTTCAATTTGGTTCGAATGATAGTATATAATAATTAAGGTACATCTTTATTTTGAATGGTGGTGAAATAAGTTGGAAAACTTTAAATGACTATCCACTTTTAATTTTACTATTGAGGCAGAGTATATTTTAGTGTTAGAGGTGATAAAGGAAGCATATTGGATCAAGAAATTTATCACCAAGCTTAGAGTGGATATTGGTGTTGTTAAGCTAATAGTATTATGTTGTGACAACATTGGTGCTATTGTACAAGCAAAGGATCTAAGATCTCATTAACCGTTTAAACATGTATTAAAAAGATTCATTTGATCAAAGAGATAGTGGAGATAACAGATATTACATGAGAGCAAGTTTCCACTAAAGAGAATCCTATAAATCCTCTCACTAAGTCATTATTTCAAAAGAGATATAATTAGTATATGTATGAATATGATATTAGATATATAGGCGAATGACTTTAGTGTAAATGAGAGAATGTTAGTATATGCCTTTACAAGTAGTTTGTTGGTTGTAATTTAATGTATAATATTATTATTTTAATAAATAAAGGTACTTCTTATCTTTATGCCTTTCTTTGTTAATTATATTTGCTACGTAATTCTAAAAATAAATTTTCTAGAATAATTACTGTGATAACATAATTATGAGATTTAATTTGCTTATATATAATGCAATAACACAATTATTAGATTTAATTTATTCATATATGTGTATACATATAATTCTTAAATTGTTATTATCTGTATTTTCATTAAGAAAAGGTATCAATGGAATGATTAAACTAATAACATGTTATGTTTCAATTTTCTGTGTTACTATTATTTAAATTAAGGAGATATTTCATTCTTCTTAATTAATAGTGATTTAAGAAATTCTCTAAGAAAATTGAATTAGCATTTGAAAAAAATCTTTTTAAATGTCAATTAACATAATTGGAATTAAATATAGTAAAAATTAGTTTTACACTTTATGTTCAATTGGAATATCAGATAAGGAAATGATTAAATTATAAGTTAAAATTATGCACCGATATATTAAATCAAGTAATTTTGACATTCCTAATATTTGAGCGGTCTTGACTTGCTATTAGATGTCAATATTGATATATGATTATAAATTGTTTAATTTGAAAATTAAAAATAAATTTAAAAGATTTTTAATTTATCTAATTCTAATTTTGAATTAGAGTTAAAATTTATAGTCATTGCAAATATATTAGCAACAAAATGATCAGACATAAAGAGAAAATTAAAGAAAAAAAGAACTAATTTAAATTAGACCAAACCTAATTTTAAAATTTTAAAAACTTTAAGGATCAAATATAAGACATTTGGAAGGAAAAGGTTGAAAAGGACTTAGTCTGAAGACTGGAAATTAAAAGACGATGTTCTCGCTTAAGATGCTTGCTTCTGCTCACCTGATTCACTTACTTCCTTTCTCGCCTGAGAATCCCTATACTCATAGATTATGAATCTTCTCATTCTCACTTCAAACCAGCTCTCTCGCTTCTTCTATCTTCTCAAACATTTCTCCTTCAAACATCTCTCCTTTAGACATTGCATTCACCTTCAAAACTACTTACTAACTCACCACTTTCTTCAAGATTCAGTCTATCGTAAAGCCTCATACATCTCTCCAAATTTCTACATCTCTGCATTCTCAGTGCAAATTTGCACCTTTTAACTTGTGTTATACTCCTTTATCCATCAGTTCAAAGATGGATCCATTGGATGCACACTTCCCTCTGTTAGCCTCCTTAATAGTTATTGAACCTACATCCTCAGATAACCCCTCCACCAACCAAAACAAAGCTCTTATATTCAAGACTTGGACTCAAGGTGTAGGAGATGCGAAGCCTAAATAGAAGTTGTTATATTGTCCACTATCTGATTCACTAGAGCAAAGGATTGTCTCACCTCCTCTAGACATGTTAAAGGCAGGAGTTGAAAGATGGAGAACTACTATTATAGGCTTCTGCATCAACAAAAAGGCATTTAACATTTGGAAACAATATAGGTTAATTGATGTAATGGTTTCAAATTCTCCAACTACGAAGAAGCTAAGAATGTTTTACAATTTGGACCTCTTATTAAGCCCTCAAGAGGACTTCGATGATTCCCAACCTTAGGTTCTTCAGACATTTTGAGTACTATGGTTGGAAGACTATGGATTGGATCAGCTCTGAGGGTCAGGAGACCACTTAGCCTATTTTGGTCCACTTCACCAACCCTCACCACATTTCTTCCTTTTCAAATACTTTCTCCATTTCTTTGTTTACTCTAACAGAAAGTTGTTCTTAATATTTGTAGTTTGTTACATTCTGTTTTCCAAAGATATGTACAAGCCTATATAAAGGCAACAAAATGATGCAATAAAAGATAAAGCCATTTTTGTCCTCCTACTATTTTTTTTGTCATGGTATCAGAGCTACATAGCAGCTCTTTATTCTGGCTTGCTTCTTCTTCTTGATCATCGACTATCTAGCACCACCATACTAGTTTTTTTTTCTTCTCTGTTCTCTTCCTTCTTCATTCCTTTTTCATGTTAGGCCCCTCATATGCCCATGTCACTTCAAATCAAGATTAGCATAATTTTAAACCAGAGGATCATCCAGCTAGCCCTTATTATCTACATCCTAATGAAAACCCTTCTCTCATTCTTGTTTCTTCCCCTCTCATCAACACCAATTATCATCCATAGGCAAGGTCCATGTGAATGGCCTTTCTATCTAAAAACAAACTAAAATTTATTGATGGCACCGCACTCATACTAGACAAAGATGATCCCTCATTTATATGTTGGGAAAGATGCAACATAATAGTTCTATCTTGGATTTTGATATCAGTCATTGAATCTATCGCACAAAGTGTGATATGATTTGATTCAGCATTGGATGTTTGGAAGGACCTAGAAGGAAGATTTTCTCAAGCTAACTCCTTCAGAATATTAGATCTACAGGAGGAAATCCACACTTTCTGTAAAGGAACCCTTTTTATCTCAGATTAATATAGCCACTTAAAAATGCTATAGGATGAGTTCTTTAACCTCAGACCTCCACCTAAATGCAACTGTCAACCACAATGTTCCTGTGCTCTCTTAGACACTATAAAATCCTACCAAGATGGTGATTGTGTCGTCCGATTTCTTGGAGGTTTGAATAAGTCTTTTTCAAATAATAAATCTCACATTATGTTTATGAACCCCTTAGCCAACATTAAGAAAGTTTTTGCCATGGTTACGTAATATGAAAGACAACAAAATCTTACCCTCCAACACTCCACCCTTATACCCTCTATTGAACCCCAAGCCTTCTATATTCAGTCTGACCCCAAACGCACTTTCTATCCTAACAAAAAACTTGTATGTTCGTTTTGTTGCAACACTAACCACATAAAAGCTAAATGCTACCTCAAGCATGGCTACCCACCAAATTTTTCTCAAAACCCTAGAAACTTTTACTCTACTAAGGACAATCATTAGCCCAAATTTAAAGTTATTAACCAAGTTGAAACTAACCTTGAAAATGCTGCAATTGATTTTCTTGACCCTCCTGCCTCCGAACCATCTCCAAACTCCACAGTTTATCACCTCACTGTAGAATAGTACTCTCAGTTGCTCTAACTTCTACATCGAGAGGGTGATGTCAAAAGCAAATCAGTCAGCACTTATCATGTCAATATAGTTTCTAATGCTCCACAAGGTATTCCAAATTCAGTCTTACCTCTATTTTATGGTCTTCCACTTGGCTCCTTGATTCCGATGCTATAGACCACATTATTTGCTCCCTAGATCAATTCTCTACCTACAAGATAGTAGATAATTTATTAGTCCGCCTACCAAATAATGCTTTTGTTCCTATCACACACATTGGAACTATCTATATTTCTATTCTTCACTGTCACCCGATTCAGCTGCCTATAATCAATGCATAACCTCAAAGTCCCATCCTTCTTCTTTACAAATAGTACTGGAGCTCTCCAAGGTGACACGCTGGGTCTAATAAAACCTTTTTCTAACAACTCCTGAAGTTGAGCCTTCAAATCCTTCAGTTCCACAGGTGCCATCCTATATGGAGGGATAGATATAGGAGCAACACATGGGACTAGATCAATTGTGAACTCCGTTTCCCAATCTGGTGGTAAACTAGGTAGCTCATCGGGAAACACATCTAGGAATTCCCTAAACACCGGAATGTCTTGAACACATTGCTCAACCTTAGTATCAATGACGTGGGCTAGATAAGCTTCACATCCTCCCTACATCAATCTCAGTGCACTCATAAATGATATCATCTTGGCTGGCACTGCCTGACTAACTCCACTAAAAACTGCTATCGGCTAACCAAGAGATTCCAGCACTACTTCCTTAGTGTAGCAGTTTATAATGGCCCTATGGGCAGTGAGCCAATCCATGCCTAGGATCACATCTATCTCCCTCAACTGTAATACAATCAGGTCTGCCTCCAACTCTACTTGATCAATCCTAATCAAGCACCCCTTGCAAACCTCGCCTATAACGGTAGTACTGCCTATTAGTGTACACACCTCTAATCCATACTGTAGTAACTCCCTATCACAATGCAATCTACATGCCAAATGCGGTGCGATAAAGGAGTGTTTGGACCCTAGATCTAGCAGTGCAAATACCTCAAATTTATAAACAAGAAGTGCACCTGCAACTACGTCTAGTGAGTCTTGGGCCTCCTGCCTAGTCATAGCATAGACTGGGGCCTGGGACTGCGGTCTGCTGCTCCTGACCTCAGTCCTGACAAAAGGACTCCCAACGCTCACTCTGCCTCTACCTCGAACTCTCTGTTTAGATCCACCACCTCTACTCTACTGGAATGTAGTGTACTCCCAGATCGCCCACTAACAGTAGGCTGAACTTCCAAAGTATCAGGGCAATCTCTGATCTGGTGGTCTATGGAGTTGCATTTGAGGCAAGCTCCAGTCAATCTCCAACACTCACTACCATTCCTCTTCTCACAGTGCTCACAAACTGGAAATTGATTCTGCCCTGTACCCTTTCCACTGCCAGTCTGTGAAAACCTACCCCTCTACCCAGATCCTGACTGTCTGGATCCACCTGATGATCTGAAGGCTCTATTTTGATGCTTACTGAAACTCCTGCCAGAACTTCCCTGACTCTCACTAAGTCTTTTCTCTCTGGACCCTTACCCAGTCTCAGCATGTTTCTCTCGCATCAGCTGTTCAATTCTAATCGAAGCAACCCTCAACTCAATGAAAGTGCCCAGATCTGACCGAGCCAACCTTGTTCTAATTTCCATATCAAGTCCATTCTCAAACCTCCTACACTTGTCTTCTTCTGTAAGGATCAAAGCAGTAGCATACCCTATCAGTTCATTAAATTGGATCTCATATTCAACCACTGACATCCTCCCCTGCTTCAAACCTAGAAACTCTTCCATCTTTCTATCCAAGTAAATCTTGGGCATGTAGTTTTCCTTGAAGACTCTCAGGAAGTCTTCCCACTTCAATTGGCAAGGCCTGATGATACTACCAGGGACAGTTTTCTACCATTGATAAGCGGGGCCCTGCAGGAGAGACACTGTATAATCGAACCTCTCATCAGGCTCGCAATCCATCTGATCAAATACTCTCTCAATCCTTTCCAACCATCCCTCAGCTTCAGCAGGGTCTGTGCTATCATAGAAGTCCACAACTCCATGCTTCCGCAGCCTATCATACCTCCTCTCCCTTCTCTCGGGAACTCTAGGAGGTATCTCCTCAGATAGAGGTACCGAGGACTCTCTACTGGCTCCTGCCGATCCTTGGTCTGCTGGTTGATCAATTTGATCACCTAGGACGGATGAACTATAACAACAATAAATTTCAATCACTTTTTGCACTTATTACGATATTTCATGCTTAACATTCTATATGTCCCAACAGATGCCAACCATACTCTAATACCACCTAAATGTAGCACCCCCTTACCGCAAGGTACACACCGGAATGCCCGGAGGTCATTCCGATACATATCCTACGATAAGGGTGAGCTACATTCGACCACTACATTGACTTCACATGGCATCATATCATTATTCATTATATGGAAATCACAATATTTCAAAACCCAACATTCTTCCTTATTTCATTTCGCGAAATCGAAAGTCTACATTGTATCTTTCAACACCTACTACATGTACATCTTTAAGCCTAGTACAAAAGTACTACATGAAAGAGGAAAATACACATAGTCTATCTAATATGCCCCAAAAATCCCAGCTGACCGACCTTTGAGCCATGACTTCTTTTGCCAAAACACAATCTACACGGCTGGTAGAACCTCTCAGTGGCTAGAGTCGTCTCTCGGTCCTGAAAAGACAACGTTGTAATTTTGGTGAGTTTTGCGAACTCAATGAGGTAACCATCATCGATGGTTCACTCAATTCATGCAACACATCATTTCACATAACATATAATCGCATTGTTGCATATTTGATCACGTTTCACATTTCCACTTAAGCATAGGCAAATTATGCATTTCAATCAATCAAACATACATAACCAAATGCATATGAAATGAACGTGAGACCCTTTTCCAATTGTTACATTGTTGTGACCGAGTGCCTGAGTTGTCCCGTATCCATTTTGGATACCAGGCTCATTAATAGTTGTACCTTATCCGATGAGGATACCGGGCTCATTATACGTTGAGCCTGAGGCTCTGAAACACTTGTGAGCTCGAGGCTCATTTTCACTCGTTGAGCTTTAAGCTCTGATCGTTGGCTACTCTAGTCACAACTTCCATTATCTGATTATGCATTCATGCATGGAATGCATGTAACCCAATCAATCACATTATATAGCACATAGGTCTTCATATTCACATATACAAGTAGTACTTCAATATCTCAATCCCCATTCATTTTCATCGGACCTTCTATCCGGAATCCATAATCAAACACATTCATTTATCATTCACAACATAACTTAAGCAAACAATAATTGAGAGAAACCATCTAGGTTACTTATAAGTTGCTCCCGAAGCTAATGCCTGGAAGTGCTGGCAACGTCTAGAAGTTGACGTTCCAATTGTTCCTCTATAACAAATAACATACACATATATCACACTTTGCACAATTATCATTGTTTAACAATGCACAAGTATGAAATGAATTATGTACAATGCATGTTTATAACAATCCCGGGTATCCTTCCATCAAGGTTATCACAAAAATAATCAAATATCATAACTCCCTTAACTAGCATTGTTCGTAAGGTTTATACCTCTACAAACCATTTGAATCCAATTTCATAACCTAATGAGCCATTTCAGATTTTTCTCTAAACTCTAATTTTGGAGTCTACTATTCACGTTAAATCAAAGAGTGCAATTGATATAATTTGGTCCTATAGGCAGAAAGTAGCCAAAACAGAAGCAGACGATATTCAAAACACAGACGATGGCTAAAGGCAGACAGAATAAAATACAGATGATACGCAAAAAGACAGACGAAGTGTCTGAAGGCAGACGGAATGAAACACAGACGGAAGTAAAAGACAGACGATAGGTGGTCAACACAGACAATAGAAAAGTCAACCATAGACGATAAAAATACAGACGATAGGTGGTCAACACAGATGATAGAAAAGTCAACCACAGATAATAAAAATACAGACGATAGGTGGTCAACACAGATGATAGAAAAGTCAACCACAGACGATAAAAATACAGACGATAGGTGGTCAACACAAACGATAGGAAAGTCAACCACAGACGATAAAACACAGACGATAGGTGGTCAACTTAAGGTAAGAAAAGTCAACCATAGACGATAAAACACAGACGATATGTCTTTACAGACGAAACGTCTATGCTCCTAAACATTTCTAAGTCTTCATCAACTCTCATATAAACACCTAAGTATTCCTATATGCTCAATGAAGAAACAGAGCATATCACCTTTCCATCTCTATCTCTCTACACTAATCCTATACATCATTTCATTGCTATTTCCACTCCAAGAACTATTTACATAACACCTGATCACTAATAATCCATCAAAACTCAAATAACACCATATCCTCAATTTTCATCCCGTTGACACAGTATCCAAGAATATAATTATACGTAAATGCTATGATCATGCACTGAAAATAAATTCATCAACTTTACTTCAAAAGTCCACAACTCTAACAATTTTATTCACTACTTATTCGTTGAATGCTCCAAAAGCTTCAACTATCTTCAAGCCCTGACTCTATACAAAATTACATACTCCTCTATGAACACTAATCAACTTCTGGTTTTTCTTAAGGCAAAAGAAACACTTTAGCAGTATAGGAAATGGTGAGGGATATGAAGAATCAGAGTTAACTCTCAGAGGGAGTTTGATGGAAAACTCTGTGTATAGGAAGAATTTGGAGAAGATGATAACAAGGAAAGAACAACCCCTTTTTAACTCTTGAACTTCTCAAACTTACTTCTGACATATAATAAAAGCAACTTTACACTTGTCACTTTCCTACGGTCTAAGTTCTAACTTAGTTTCTTTTGAAACTAACTCCCTTTAACTCTCATCTTTACAATCCAACTATCTCCAAATCTTCATTTCATTTCTTCTCTTCTTTTTCCTATTTTCCATAATACTCTATATATTAAAAAATAAATCCTAAGTTCACCAAAATTCATAATTCTTACAATTTTACTAACCAATAATATTTTCAATGTAAAAACATTCGAAATTCTCAAAAATTCACAATACAATTTAATTATACTCGAAATTATTTATGAATGCATGTACACTTAATTTCATGTGCAGAAAAATTCATTATTCATTTGTATGAGCATGTCACATTATGCATGAACATAAAAAAAAATGCATCTCTTGTCTCTCACTGAACACTCCTATTTACTATTCTAACCTTCCCATAGGTAATGAGATGTTACAGTTTTGGTCTCAATTTACTATCATTTTGCTTGCATGAAATCACATTACTTACATGGCATGAACAATGCAGATTATCTACTTCTTTGTGTTTTATTTTTATTTTTTTGTTTTCTTCTTGTCTTTTAATTTTCTTTTTCTTACTCCACGAAAACAAGTGAATATTGATCTTCGAAAATTATCCCAAATATCGTGCTTTCATTCCATGTCACATGGATTAACAAGTAGAAGAAGGTCAATACACTGATATTCCTATGGGAGGATGCTTTTACACATGGATGAACAAGGAAACTAGTTCTAATTTGATAAGAAAGAAGCTATACAAAAGTGATGCAAATTTAAGATGGTTGATATGTTTCCCAATGGCTTCTCAAAGTTTGTTACCAATTTTTCATTTGATCATACCCACATTATCACCTTTTTAATTGCTGAAAGAAGGGTTCATCCATTTAGGTTCAATAATTTTCTCACACAACTAACTAGGTTTGAAGAGGGCGTATGGACTGTATTAAGGTATACTATCAGAGGTCCTACACAATTTATTTACTCCAAGAAAATGTAACTAATCAAGCAAGAGATGAATTTATTGTTCAAAGAAAATATCAATAATGCACACCCAGCTTTTCAATATAGTAAGAAAAGAATTGGAGTCCATACAAAAACTTAAATACTCCAACCCTAGAAATCATACATATATTGCAAAGGAAAGGGATGCATTGCACAAATACTAAAGGATGCATTGCACAAATACTCTCATACTCTTGGTTTTGATTACTCTCTTTAAACAAAGAGCAAGAGTAAACTGGATGAAATATAGAGATAGGAATACTTAACTTTTGTATAAGGCAATCGTCTCATGGAAAGCTAGGAACATAATCATATCTATCAAGTATAACAACAGGGATCTGGATTCTCAATCACAGCTCATGTAAGGAGCTTATGACTGCTTTAGTGAGCTTATGAGAAACCTTTTGAAGCAAACTTTTCCAAATTGTTCCTTGAACTGGTTTTACAAGATACCATTTCACCAGAAGATGCCAATATTCTATCTGGTCATATTTTCATATAGGCAATCAATGATACAATAACATCCCTACATTCTTATAAAGCTGCTGGACCGAATGGCTTCAATATCAATTTCTCCAAGGAAACTTGGCATCTCACAGGTAACTTCGTTTTAGAAGTTGTGAAGGAATTCTTCGATAAAGGTAACCCACTCAAAAAGATCAACAAAACTTTCATAATTTTAGTTCTTAAGACTAGTGAGTTGAATACTTTCTCTGATTTCAGACCCATTGCATGTTGCAATTCCTTTTACAAGATCATATCCAAAATCCTAGCTCAAAGAAGCAAAGAAATTATTCCTAAGCAAATTAATCACAATTAAGGCGTATATATACCTAGTAGGATAATTGGTGATAACATTCTAATGCTTCGACAACTTATTGCTTATTATTTAAATAGGAGAAGTAGACCTCATTATTGTATCAAAAAAGACCTTAAGAAGGCTTATAACAATATTGATTGGTGCTTTATGACAAATCTATTACATGCTTTGGGTTTTCCAGGAATCTTTATTCATTGGATTGAGCAATGTTTAATGACTTCATCATATAGCATCTTGGTGAATATTTGCCTTAATGATGCAATCTCTCTATAAGATCATTGAAAATGTGGTCACAAGGACTAAGCACTTCAAATATCACTAAAGGTGTGGCAGATTTAAACTATCCAATCTTTGTTTCAAAGCTAATTTGATATTACTCTCAAAGATTAATGCAAACTCTATCTCTACTTTGATGAAAGCCTTAAAGATATTTCAAAGAGTGTGTGGATTACATGTCAAATGCTCCAAAAGCCATGTTTTCTTATCTAAGAGTGCCATAGATCCTCAACATATGATTCCAACCTTAATTGGTTTTCAACTTCAAGAGTTCACAGTGAAATACCTAGGCATTCTATATCTCCATACAAATTGAAAGTGAGGGACTATATAAAGCTACTTGAAAAAATTCAAAATAAAATTTTAGCTTGGAGTTCTTAGCACCTATCAAGCTGGCATAGTCCAACTTATCATTTCTATTCTCAACTCCATTAACAACTATTGGGCAGCCCACTTAGTATTTCCAAGAGTTATCCTGAAAGCAATTTATAGCATGTTCAAAAAGTTCCTATAGATTGGTAGCAATGCGAGGAGCTATAAAACTATGGCGAAATGGAGAGAAGTATGTACACCTCAGATTTAGGGTGGGTTAGGTATTTGCTCAATTAAAACCATGAACACAACCATGTTAACCAAAAGACACTGGAGACTATTAGTGGACAAGCAATCTCTAAGGTATATAAGGAGCTATAGCTATTTCATTAAAAACAAAAGCATATGGGCTATAGATTGTGCCCCACTCTCCCTCTACCACCCTCAAGGCCATCCTAAAGCTAAGGGAGAGGTCTTGATTTCATTACTCTAATTGGAAATGGGGAATCTGCTAATTTTTTATATAATAATTAGCTCTCTATAGGACCCTTGATCAAGTTTAATGATGTTGACTTTCTAAAATCCTTAATTCCTTAGCCATTCAACACAAAGGAAAGTTTCAGAATACATCTTTACCCTCTTCACTTGTTAATGAAATATGTGGAACTCACTATAATATTAAATATGCTAATTATATTTGGAAACACTCACTTGATGGCAAGTTCTCAAGTTATTATTACAAAAGGTGGTTATTTTAACATCTTCTTAAATTATCCTTGGCCAAAGCTATCTAGTATACTTATCTTTTACCACGTGCAATATTTACTTTATGGATTACTATGAAAGGCGGATTGATAACAATGGACAGAATTGGGAACTACACATACCTTACTAACTAGTGTAAAGCTATTGAGGAAAAATCAGAGCACTTGTTCTTCAAATGCGATCTCATTAAAGAAGTATGGGTGGAGTTGCTTAATAGATGTGTATTAGCTACCAATGTAGATAGCTTAAACAAAGATTAGGTTTGACATTTGAACTATAGAAATAGCACAAGTAGGACAAGCTTCTAGATAATTTTATCAACAATTGTCATGGCAAAATAAGATGAGCAAAATCTTAGAATTTTTTAGGATAAAAGCACTCAAATAGAGCAGTTTCGTAGGCAATTGACACAACAAATCATATTGTAAATCTCCTTGCAAAAACAAAAACTTTCAAAATAACAATACCTCCTCACCTATTGGAATGTTTAGACTTCTAGTTCTTGATTAAAACTCTTTACTTAAAATTTTTATGTCTTAATTGTCACTAACTTAGAGTATCTTTTGATATATATTTTGACTACCTTTTGAACTATCATTAAAGCTTAATACATTCAAATTCTTCAAAAAAAAATTTGGTTTTATTAAAATTAAATTATAACTAAGTTAGACTTTAATTATAATTAATAATTTAATTTTAGTTAAAAAGAAGTTTTAAAATCTTTCTTAATAAAAAGGAAAAACATATATAGGTAGACCCCAATTTTTTATTTTTTAAAATGGATTTTTTCTTACTATGAGAATAATATAAGAGATTGGATATTTGAATAACTTCATTAAAAAAAGTTTTACAAAATTTTGAATTATATATGTATAAACCCTTTTATTTATATTTTATATTATTTTTAAAATATTTTAAAAAAAATTTCTTATGCATTTTTTATTTGATAATAATTTATTTCCTTATAAGGTTATCATATAGCTTACCTCTCATTTCAATACACAATGTTTGTACAAATACTCCTGAAATTCAAATGTACGAGGATTTTTGTTTACTTTAGATGGCATTTGAAAAATGAGGCTTAAACAACAGCAACAACAATGACTCAGTAAAAATTTTGTTGAAATACAGGTTTGAGGAAGTCTTATAATACGTAGTCTTTCCCTTAACTAATTAAGAGTTCGTCTCCGATATACCCACATGATGAAGAATATATATACTTAAAAAATAAAAGTAGACCTAAAATATAATAAAACTAATAAAATAAAAATAAATAAAATATAGAAATAAAATAATAAAATAAATAATAAAAAATATAAAAAGGTAAAGAATCAAAATAAAAGATAAAAAAGTAAATACACAAGTAAAAAAGAGGACTGGTTACTAAACAAATCCAGTAAGTCATTACAATAAAATATTTACACCAAGTTGGGAAGTATTTAATAAATAAGTTTATAAATAAAAATGCAAAAATAAGAAATAAAATAAACACTACAATAAATATAGAACAAGGTAAAGAATCAAAATAAAAAATAAAACAAGTAAATAAATACATAAACAAAAAAGAAGACAGGTTATGAACAAATCCAAATTATAAGAAAATATATAGGTTAAGTAGGAAGTCCGTAGGCTAACTAACTTAAAAGAAAATACTACATATTAGATATCTAGCCTAAATACAAGATATAAGACTCAAAGCAAACTTTTTAAAAGACTTAAGAGAATGAGAAGGACTTCTATACTCTAGATACTTTATCCATATCCTACTATGCCACAGTTTTCTATTGAGGTCTATGTCATCAGTAATTTTTAAGAGAGTTATATCATTATTAATCACCTCCTCTCAATTCTTCTTAGGGCTTCCTTTTTTCCTGTTGCAGTCTTTAAGTACAATCTTCTCGCATCTTCTCACTAGAGCGTCAGGTTATCTTCTTTTAAAATGTTCGAACCATTTAAAATGTTTGAACCATCTAAATCTTAACTCTCTTAATTTACCATTAATATTAGTCGCCTTCAATTTGTCTCTTATCATTACATTTCTAACCTTATCTCTTCTAATAAGGTTGTACATCCAATAGGGTATTCTCATCTTCACCACCATCAACTTATGATTATGCATCTATTTGATGAGACAACACTCTGCCCTATACAGCATACCCAACCTAATTGTTAAATGATAGAATTTATCTTTAAGATTGGGTGGTATCTTTTTTACACTTAAAAGTCTTGATGCACTTCTCTATTTAAGCCACCCTGATCTAATATGGGGAACTATCTCTTCATCAATCCTTCCATTTGTTTAGAGGATAGAACCTAGATACTTAAAATACTCTTTTTATGGTATAACTTCTAAATCAATCTTTTCCTTCACATTAGACGCCACCCTATGGCCCACAAAGTTATGCTCTAAGTACTCACTCTTAGTCCTATTTAGTTTAAAACCTTTCGACTCTAACATATCCTTCTAAAATTCTAGCTTAACATTACAACCTCTTTTATCTCGTCCACTAAAACAATGTCACTAGCAAACAATATACACCACGGTACATCCCCTTAGATCTTTTTGGTGATCTCGTCCATAACTATGCAAACAAAAAGAGACTCAATGAGAAACCTTGGTGTAGTCTAATATTGATAGAAAAATGCTTTGTCTCTCCTCCTATCATTCTAACACTAGTCTTTTCACCTACATACATATCCTTAATAACTCGTATATAAGTCTTAAGAATTCTCTTAACTTCTAAACACCTCCACATGATTTCCCCAGATAAGCTCTCATATTCCTTTCCTAAATAAATAAAAACCATGTGTAGGCTACATTGTCTTTCTTTATGATATTCCATTAATATTCTAAGGAGATGTAACACTTCTATCGTGAACCTTCCAGGCATAAAGCCAAACTGGTTCTCCAAGATAGTAACATACTTTCTCACTCTCTTTTCAATCACCCTCCCATAACTTCATGGTGTAATTAAGTAGTTTGATGCCTCTATGGTTGTTATAACTTTTAATGTCCCCTTTGTTCTTATATAAAGGAATTAGTATACTAAGTCTCCATTCATCTAACATTTTGGAGAACTTTAGATCACATTAAAAATTTTGGCTAACTAAGTAAGACCCTCTTTTCGTAGGCTCTACCACACCTCTATAGGTATCTCATCTATTCCTACTGCCTTTCCGCTCTTCATCTCCCTCAATGCCCTTTTAATTTCTTCCATTATAATTTGTTAGCCACAAGCAAAGTTACAATACCTTTTGGATGTGCTAAGATCACCTAGAGAGATATTATCCTCTATGCCTTCATTGCAAAGGTTAAGAAATACTTCTGTCATCTTCTCTTGATTTCATTTTCATCCACGAGCACCCACCCTACTTCATCTTTTATACAACGAACTTCATATAAGTCTCTCATTTTCGTTCTCTAACTCTTGCCAACTTAAAAATATCCTTTTAACCATTTTTAGTTTCCAAATGTTGATATAATTTCTTGTAAGCACTACCTTTTAGCTATTGAGATTATCTTCCTTACCTCTTTTTTTGCTAGTTTATAACTCTCTCTATTAACTACTATTTTTACCTTTATGGTTCTATCTAATAGAGCTTTATAAGCACCCTTCTTGATATTAATCTTTTCTTATATATCTTCGTTCTACCACCAAGACTCTCTATCTTACTATCCTTTGGCCCTTTAGAAACACCTAAGATTTCTTTAGCTATATTTCTTAAAAGATTTGTTACTCTCCATCACATAACATCTTCCAACTTCCACTCTTCTCCATAAATTACTCTATCCCTAATTTGTTCCACCATATCTCCTTCTAGATTCCATGATCTAACTTGGTACACGTCCTAAGACTTCTTTTTTTCCTCCAACTCTTAATTATCCAAAACCAACAATTTATATGAGTTGATAAGCAATCGTTAGGTATTACCTTCTAATCCTTGAACTAGGTTGATCACTTCGCATTACGAGGAAGTAGTCAATTTGAGTTTTCATAGTTTTGTTCTTAAACATCACTATGTGTTCCTCATTTTTCTTTAAAAAGAGTTGGCTATCATCAACTCAAATGCTATTGTAAAATCCAACAAAATAGTCTCACTATCATTCCTATGACTGTACTCAAAACTCCCATAAGTCCATGAATATCCGTCTAAGGTTGTCCTTATATGACCATTAAAGTCTCCTCCTATTATAACTCTCTTGTTACGAGGGATCTGCTAAATTAACTCATTTAGTCTTTGCCCCTTAAATAGTTAGTTCAACCCTACTTGAGCTGCATAAAAACACACCATACTGAAAACAATACCTCTCACCACAATCTTTAAGGATATAATCCTAGCATTAGTCCTTTTTGTCTCCACATCATGATGTATGCGGTCCTTGACCACCAAGATACTTACCACATTCTCTCTTCTCGATCATCCTAAATACTAAAATTTGAACTTATTAATCTCTTTCTCTTTATCCTTCCTCCGGTTTGTCTCCTAAATGGAAGTTATATGAATCTTATATTTATCTAAAATTTTCATTAATTCCAAAGACTTTCATGTAAACGTCTTGATGTTTTAAGAACATATTAGTATTAATTCTAAAGACTTTCTTATAAGGGTCTTGTTGTTTCAAGAATCTATTTGTAATTTGTCAGCACTTCTTTACTCATAGATCCAAAACCTATCGAAGGACTAACCCTTTTTTTAATCATCATAAGTCAAAGTAACCACTCCTACATAAGCCCAACACAAGTTATAGTAGAGAAGTCTAACAATTCCATGAACGACTATATTTTCACTCAAGGAAGGGAACAAAGATTGATATTAAAACCTTAAGCGGGCAACACAAAAATTGAAATTAAAATTCACAAGTAAACACGTTTGTGAGTAAAGTAAAATTTAATGGTCCAAAATTTGAATTACTAATAACAACTATGTTTCAACAAAATGTTAAAACATATTACTGAATTGATAAAAAAAGAACAAACAAACTATTGAAGAAAACGAACCCTCTTGAATCTAATAACAATCAATATGAGTTGATGATATAAACAAGAAACTCTCATCAAATATTTTATAATCAAATTTACAAAAGATATTCTAAATTTTAGCTTCTTCTAATGTATTGAATGCTTTAGTACATATTTATTTCTTTTGGAGATATAAGTTAGTATAGTAATCTCTCATTTTAAAAGTATAAAATAATATACCAAAAGCAAATTTCATTTGAGAATATTCAGAACATTATATACAGTTTCTAATTTCTAGACTGTCTATGTATTTTTTTTTTTTTGTATATTACGTAAAGGACAATTAATTATTATATAATAAGAGAATATATTGATGAAAATTTAATTTCACAATTTTCTTCCATAAAAGTCGAGCCCTAAAATCCCCAGCTGTAGCGCTCTTTTCATATCTGTCTTACGCAGTTACGCTTGAATCCCCAACCCTAGCTACGTAACTATGGCTGAGAGAGGCGGAGAGAGAGGTTTTCGTCGCGGATTCGGCGGCGACCGCGGTGGGCGAGGTCGCCGTCGTGCTCGCGGCGAGAAGAAGGAAGAACAATGGGTTCCAGTCACCAAACTAGGACGCCTAGTGAAAGAAGGAAAAATCAGAAGCCTAGAGCAGATTTACTTGCACTCACTTCCCATCAAAGAGTACCAAATTATCGACTTGCTCGTAGGCCCATCGCTGAAGGACGAGGTCATGAAGATCTCTCCGGTCCAGAAGCAGACGCGCGCCGGGCAGCGCACGCGCTTCAAGGCGTTTGTTGTCGTCGGAGACGGTAATGGGCACGTGGGATTGGGAGTGAAATGCTCGAAGGAAGTGGCGACGGCGATAAGGGGCGCCATCATATTGGCGAAGCTATCGGTGATTCCGGTGAGGAGAGGGTATTGGGGGAATAAGATCGGGAAGCCTCATACAGTACCGTGTAAGGTCACGGGGAAGTGCGGCTCGGTGACCGTCAGGATGGTGCCGGCTCCACGTGGCGCCGGGATTGTTGCTGCTCGCGTCCCCAAGAAGGTTCTGCAATTTGCTGGCATTGAGGATGTTTTCACCTCGTCTCGAGGATCTACAAAGACTCTCGGCAATTTCGTCAAGGTTCAATCTTGTCTTAATTCTTATATAATTTAATTGATTTGACTATTGTTAATTTGATTATGATATAGATGGTAATGTAAAGTGTTTTGAAGTTTCTGAATTGGAAATGGTGCTCTTGTGCCTATGGAGCATGAATTATTCTTGTCCTATCGCAGGTTGGATTGATCTTGTTGAGCTAATACGATAGTTTTTTCGGTTGAAGTTTTCAGTATCAAAGAGTACTTCATTAGTTTGGATTAACTTCTAATTGATAAGTGTAGAAAGCGATTTCTTGAATTTATTGAGCTGTTTGTTACTTAAGGTGGGATATTGTATCGTTAAGATCTTGGTTTACAGGGCTCTTTGAAGCCTGATGACACGTACTTGGGAGGAGTCTTCATCAATTTATTGGCAATGTTAAAGTGATTTCTTGAGTTGGGCTATGTTGCATAAATCCCTTCTCTACCACTTGTTTATTAATGGAACTTATGGATGTTCATATCTTGTGGATGTAGGCAACTTTCGAGTGTCTCCTTAAAACCTATGGTTTCTTGACGCCTGATTTCTGGAGGGAAACACGCTTCACCAGGTCTCCTTACCAGGAGTACACTGATCTCTTGGGAAAGCCAACTAAGGCCCTCATTCTAGAAGATGTGGAAAGAGAGGGATGAGGTTTACCGGAGTGTTGAAAAAGAATTGTAGTACCTAGTGATTGATAGGTTCATTAGACTAGAGCTTTTTTTTTTTTTAATTTCTATGAGGTCCACTATTAGCTTATGACTTTTTGGATTTTTCAGTCATGATGTGGTGGATCATTTTGTTCATGCATTTTGTTTTATGGACCTTTGTTTATCTTTATCTTTACAAGTGGCTGCTTGTTTAATATTTATACGCTTGGCAATTAATCTGAGATGATAGAATGATAACATAAGGGTTCGTGCCTCAAGAGCATCTTCCTTTTCTTTTCAGATGTTGATGAAATGGTTTTATTAATGATTTGAATTGTTCTGTCGGAAACGAGGAACTGAATTGGAGAGGCAAGATCTCTTTTATCTAATGTGGGGTTTTCCTGAGTTTGTAGTTAATTGCTTGATGCACAGGAAAGAGAACAATCGGCTTTGTAGAATATTAAGTAGCCAGAGTTTAATCGGAAATTGACCTCCAAGCCCTAGTACTGATGGTGCCATACTGGACAGTAAGTTAAAATTAGAGATCGTGAAGCCATGGCAACGTGCAGACGAATTGATGGGTTTATTAAAATTAGAGATTGTGAAGCCATAGCAACGCGCAGAGGAATTGATGGGTTTAAGTTAAACTCGGTGAAGCTTAAGGCTCAAGTAGCCTGCAGAGAAGTGGCAATCATCCAAGCAAAACGTTGAACTGTCAAGAGCAATGGACATTTGGAATAGGATTTTCGATTTCCGCTTTAGACCGCTTCATTCGTAGCCACGAGTTGCGGCCAAGATAGTGCTGCACGTGTCACTGATTCATTTGTCCTATAATGTCTAAGGATAAGGAAATGGATGATGGGCTCTTTGAGTAAAGCCCTTGAGCCATTAGCACTTCCAACTAATAATCACTTCGGCGTCTCATCTTCTGAGTGACAATCCCAGAAAGTAAGCTCCCAGAAAGCAGAGGATCACAGAGATGGCATCCATGACCATGACTGCTTCTTTACTCGCAGGATCAGCCCTGACCAAGCAGCCATTGACAGTCCCTCGTCGAGGGTTGATTGTGGCAAAAGCCTCGAGAGCCGCCGATGAAAAGATGGTCAACATGGAGATGCAGAAAAGGGAAGGCAACTCTAGTGGAAGGAGGGATTTGGTATTTGCAGCTGCAGCAGCTGCTGCTTCCTCCATTGCCAAAGTTGCGATGGCTGATGAGCCTAAACCTGGGACACCTGAAGCTAAGAAGAAGTACGCACCTATCTGTGTCACAATGCCTACTGCTCGTATATGCCGCAAGTGAGAGTTTATATGGATCTTGACTTGTAATTCCTTGGCCTTTTAGATCAATGTAAAAGTACTTATGCACTTGTACTCTTCCATTCAATAAACTGCCTGTTTCATCTATCTGCATTTTTTCCTAATTTCAAAATGTTGATCTTTGTTTTTGATAATTTCGCGTAGCTTCAATGTCCTTTGCAGATTTTGGTTTTGGCTTAGGTTGGTTGTAGATGTTACTTGACGTTGCTTTGGTGTTTACTTGATGTTGCTTTGTTACCTGATGATCAGCAAAATCGCTTCTACGTTTAAAGGGTCGACTTTAGTTTCTCTCCAGTATCGCATCTCTAGCTAGGACTGGTTGCCCTACAATAGAACCCGTCGTTGTCCTGCACGAGTTTAGAAGCTTGAGAAATGCTTTTAAGAAAGTAGCTATCCCTACTTTCTTTTGCCAGGACTAAACTGCTTACTCGCAGAAAAACATAGCTTTTGTTTATGGGACCTGCCTCCTCTAATTGCGGTTTCAGTGTGATGAAACCGCAATCCTTAGTTCCACGGAGCTTGGTAAAAACGAGCTGCCGAAAGTGACTTAGCAAATAAGCTCCAACCCATTGGCATCTATCCCGTCTCGCCCCAACCTTTCAGCTAGTACTTTATTTATTTATTTTTTGGGTTAGACAAAATAAGTAGCAATTTGTCCCTGATTACCATCACAGATGTTAACAAATTTAGTGGACCTAATTTTTTGCATTGTTTTTATAAATTGAGAAAGGTTCTTAAGAAGAAAAAAAATGTTCTAGATAATATAATTTCACCATAGCTCAATAAAGTTTATAATAAAGTTTGGGAAAAGATATCAACATCATATTAATAATGTTGAACAAGCTACACGTATGATATTGGTTAATATATCCCATAATGAGCTTTAGATGTAGTATGGAAACATTGTTGATTCTATTATAATTTTATATCTTAAGGAGGAGTTTATTATAAAAAATAGGGTGGTGATATATTAAACTTTCAAAGCATTCTACTAATGTAAGTTGCTAAAAGAGTATTCAATAGAGTTACACGTGCAAAAAATATTTAGCTATATTAAAAAATTAGGCCGATTAAGTTATATGATATAAAGCATTGATTTGATGCTTCAATCTTTTACTTTAAGCTTTTTTACAATTCATTATGGATTTATATATGAATCAACATGATATGATATTGCCTGAACATAATATGCTAAAAAATCTAAAGGAATACTTTAAGAAGAAACTCAATTGTGTTATTGTTGTAGATTCTTTTAATTGTTAGCTAAAGGGCTTCAGAAAAAATAAGAATAATAAACATAAGACTTTGACAAAGTAGCAAAGTCAACTGATGGTGTCAAGAAGAAGAATAACGACAAAGGCATATTTTTTCATTATACAATCCACAAATACTAGAAGAAGAATTACAAAGCTTATCTTGTTAGCTTGAAAGATAAGAAAGTTAAGGAAGCTACATTTTTACATATATTTATGATTAAGATCAATCTTCCTACTTCTGTCTCACATTCTTAAGTATTTGATAGTAGTTAGATGTAATAATATAAAAATGTTAATAAATAATTAACTGATGAAAGGTGAAGTGAACTTATAAGATGGCAATAGAGCAAGGATTGTTGTACTATTTATAGCAACTTATACTTTATCTTTGTCTTTTGACCTTGTATTAGAACTAAATAATTGCTATTTTGTTTCGTTCATTATAAGAAACATTATTTTCATTTCTTATTTAGAATTAAATGGACTTATGTTTATTATTAAAAATAAATTTTTTTCTTTTTATAAAGGTGATTTTTATATTATGAATTTGAATTACTTATAAATAGTTTGTATGAATTAGATCTTGAAATGTCAATCCTTAACATAAATAGCAAGAAAAGAAAAAATTAATGACTAGAATCCATCTTATTCATAAATTTAATGACTAAAATCCATCTTATTCATAATATTATAGGTTAGGTCATTTCAATGAAATTAAAATCACAAAGTTACATAAAGAAGGATATTTAGATCCTTTTGATTATGAATCTTGTGAATCTAATTTGTTTTATAGGATAATTGAACTACATTTTAATGAAAAGGGAGAATATATCAATGAGTTATTAAAGTTTATATATTCAAATGTATGTGCTCCTATATCTACTCACACTCTAAGGGGATACTCATGTTTCATTATATTCACATATTGACATTTTATATGTGGTTATATGTTTTTAACGAAACAGAAGTCTAAATCTTTTAAAAGTTCAAAGAATTAAACTTGAGGTTAAGAAACAAACTAGTAAAAGTGTGAATATTTCTTAGTTACTTAAAAAAAACCATGAGTTTCTTAGTTACTTAAAAAAGAATGAGATTTTTGCATAATGGGCTTTACCTATAACTCCACAATATAATCGAGTACATAAGAAAAGAAATCATACTTTATTAGATATGGTACGTGATATGATGAGGCATACAATCCTTCTTATCTACTTCTAAGGATATGCCCTTGAAATAATTGTTTAACTTTTAAATAGAGTTCATTCCAAATCACTTGACAAGATTCCATATGTGATATGAATTGATAATAGACCAAAGTTACCACACCTAAAGATTTGACAATGTGATGTTCATAAAAAGTGTGCAACATCTATAAACTTCAGAGTATTGAATATCATTTTTTATCATCCACTTGAACAAAAAGTGCTTATCTCAATACATATTATAATCATATAAAAAGGATTTATTCGCGAGGAAAGAAGTAGTAGTCATGTAGAACTTGGAGAAGTTCAAGAATTACAAATGTATATCTAGATGGATCAATCATGTATAAAAAATATTATGCAGTAAACTAGATGTTTGTTATGCTTTGAGCATAACAAGCATATATCAAGCTAACTTGGCAATGGTCACTAGATGGATGTGGAAAACATCTTAAAGTATTTAAGAAAAACTAAAGATATTTCTTAATTTGTAGAGGAGTTGAGTTAAGAGTTCAAAGGTATTTAGATGAAGTTTTTAGTCTGATCTAGATGATAGTAGAATATAATCAAGGTATATCTTTACTCTTAACGGTGGTAAGATAAGTTGGAAAAGTTTCAAAAGATCAGCCACTACTAATTTTACGGCTGAGGTAAAGTACATTTCAATGTTAGAGGTAGTAAAGTAAGTAGTTTAGATCAAGAAGTTTTTCACCTAACTTAGAGTGGTTATTGGCGTTGTTGAGCCAATGGTATTGTACCATAACAACAATGATACTATTACACAAGCAAAGGATCCAAGGTGTCATCAATCATCTAAATATGTACTAAGAAAGATTCACTTTATCAATGATATAGTGGAGTGAAAATATATTATATTAGAGCGAGTCCCACTAAAGAAATTCTTATATATCCTCCCACTAAGTCGCTGTTTCAAAGATACGTGGATTGACATATGGATGAATATGATATTAGATATATAGGTGATTAACTTTAGTGTAAATGGAAGGTTATTAGCTTATGTTGTTGCAGCTAATTGGTTGATTGCGATTTAACGTATAATATTATTGCGATAAAGAAATTTTTTATCTTTATGTTTTTTTTGTTAATTATGTTTGATGTGTAATGCTAAAGATAAAATTCTTAAATTAATTATCTTATAATTGAAATTATAATGAGATCATAATTATGAGATTCAATTTATATATAAAAATATATTATTCTTAAGTTGTTCTTGGTTATAGATTCGTTATGACAAGATATTGATGGAATGATAAAAGTAACACATGTTATGTTTCTTTTTCTTATAATTTACTCAAATGTAAATTAGGAAGAATGTTTTATTATTCTTAATTAGGAGTGACTTAAAGAATTCTCTATACTGAGTGAATTGACATTTGAAAAGGTTATTTTTAAATGTCAATTATAAATTAATTACTAACTAATAAGAATGAACATTATTAGATTTAAATGAAGTAAACATTAATTCTATACTTTATATTCAATTGAATCTCTAGATGACGAAATGATTAAATTATAAGTTTTAACTATGCATAGATATATTAACTGAAGCAATTTTAACATTCCTAATATTTGAGTGGTCATGATATAATATTAAACATTAATCTTGTTCTTTTATTATAAATTGTTAATTGGTTGATAAAAAAAGCTTTAATTTGTCTAATTTAATTATGAATTAAAGTTAAAATTTATAATCATGCTAACATATTATTAATATAATGATTAGACATAAAAAGCAATTAAATTAAACTAGATTTTTAATTTTAAAATTTGAAAAACTTCAAAAATCAAATATGAAATATTTAGCTATGTTAAAATTAAATTATAGCAAAGTTAGACTTCAATATAATATAATTTAGTTGAAAAAAAATCTAGAATTTATTTTAATAAAAAGGAAAAGGCATTTAATGCCCCCCCCCCCCCCCCCCCACATCTCTATTGTGTAAATGATACTAGAGTTTGTACTTTTGAAAAGTTAAAAGAAAACTAACGGGCCTTTTGGAAACCTTCAAATTGAATTCATTAACGAATTGGATTCAATTACGTTAATGAGATTGAATTGAATTCAATTTACACTGTTTGAAACAAGCCCAGAAATATTAGAATTAAATTCAATTACACCATTTCAAACATAATCAAAATGAATTCAATTATTTTATATGACATTTTTACCTTTGACTAAAAGATAATCTTATTAAATAATCAACATTCACACTTACATAGAGCAAGTTATAAATATCAATTTCATTATAAGTGATATCATCAAAAAATTTCATTATTTAAATGAAAAGAAAAAATTGATTGTAAATGACATTAGGCTTATAACGTCCTGTTACTTGAATTAGGGTTAAAATTGTAATTATTAGAGATTAGTGAAAAATTAGGAAGCATAACTTATGTTTATGCATAATGTGGCATACACATACACGATATTATTAATTTTGCACATTACAATTATTTATACATGCATTCGCTGACATTTTTCAACTATTATTAATTGTTAAAAATGAAATTAAAATTTGGATTGTGAATTGTTTGAGCTAAAAAAATTATTTGGAGAACATTTGATTATTTCAGTTTTTTTGTGAATTTTAGGAATTTCTAGAATTTGAAGTATTTTTGGACTAGAAATAATGGACCATTTATATTATAACATGTAGACTGTATAAGTTAGCGATAAATGGCACACATGAATAGTGACACGTGAAAGACATACAAAGCATATGTGTATTCTAATGTTTTGAATAAGGAAAGTTTATTGTAGCTATTCTTTTTCACTGTGAAGAAACGTTCAGCACTAAATAGCAAATTGTTATGCTTTTTGTACACTTGATTCCCTCTTATTGCTGGATCAAGTAAGTGATTCTGATGATGATTGTTTAACGTTCATAAATAGATACTTACATGAGCTATTAGAGAACTGCAGTTTCGGTGGCTAATGCATGAGATGGTAAATGAAAGATTTGTGAAATAGGTTCTGTTTTGAATATACGAAAGTGCTAGAAAATTGATATATTAAATATGCTCTGTTTTGTACTAATAAAATGCGAAGACAGAAATTGACAGGTATGAGAATTGGAATTTTTATTTGTATTGTGCTGATGTACCAAAATTTAGTTAGAAGAATTGGGTAGAGTGTTATTTGTGTGGATTGAAGAAGACTGAAGTAAGAATCAAAATCTGAAAAATATAGTAGAAAGAGAGAGAGAATTTGTAAGGTTTCGGATTTGTGATTTTTTACGTGTAAACTTGAATTTGATTTATTAATAGACTGTATAGAAGTTAGAAATGCATACTAGATGTGTTAGAAGTGTGTAAATTTGGAAATGGAAGAAAATGAAAGAAGAAGAGGAGAAGTGTAGTTCAATGAAGAAGATGAAGGTTTGAGTTTTAGAGAGAGAAAAGGGTGGCGGTTGTATGTATAAATTATGAACTAGAGTATTTCATTGAACAGCTTTAAGTCTTTTGGCTATAACTTTTTCATCTGAATTCCAAATAACTTGAAACTTGGATCAATGGATTCCTAAGACATTTTTCTTTCTCTCCATAAAAATTTAAAATTATTTGAATTGATTTGAAAGTGATTGATAGGAGGAAAGTTTGGAAGTCTGTTGGAATGTTATGAACTGGAGAATTTTCACGAATATGCTTCGGTTTTCTAATTTAACTTGATCTGTAGATTTATAATGAGTTGATTCTTTATTCAGATTAAACTAGAAACATTTTTCTACAACTTTCTTGAAAAATTCAAGTTTAAATTCTATCCATAAGAGCTCTGAAAGTTAGCTGGAAGTTAAGAGTAGAAATCTAAGGAGATATAAGGAGCAGTATGGAGTATATTGATCATAACTTGCACCATACTGGACCAAAATGAGTGAATTTTATGGCGTTAGAAACTTAAGACATAGAGGAACATTTTATTAGGAGGAAATATTATCTGAAAATAGCTAGTTGTGAGTCAAAATGGCATGAAATGAAGAAAAGAAAGAAGAAAATACAGCAGGTCGCGATCATACACAGAGGCATGATCACAACTCTGATAAGAAATTAAGGAAGTCGCGATCGTGCTATTGAAAGACGGACGTGCACAATTGCGACTTTGAAACTTTGAATGGTTTTGAAAATCCTTTGATCTTTTGAACATAACTTCTTCACCCGACCTCCAAATGACATAGGACTTGAACGATTAAACTCGAAACACATTGTTTTACATCTCCACCAAAAATTATAACCATATGAAATCAGTTGGGAGAGACTAATTGATTAAAATGGGATGGAAATGATGAACAATTCTGGAATTTCATAACTGGAATATTTTCACTAAACATGCTTCGGTATTTTGACAATATCTTGACCTGTATGTATCCAATTTGAATGATTTTTCACTTGGAGTAAACTAGAGACATTGGGATACAGATTGTTTGAAGAAATCAAATTTTAATTTTGTGTCTAAGAATTTCAATTTCTAGGTGGAAGTTGAGTGAAGAGTTTTTGAGATTAAAGAATGTCTGGAAGGTGTTGAAATTGCTTATAAAGAAACATACTCGAGAAATTATCATTGAACATGCATAATACATGATACATTAGTGAATGTACTTATGATTGATTATTTATCTGAATGTGTAAATTTTGTATATGATTGCATATAAAAGAACAAGTAGATCGATCATTTCCTGATATTGTCGAGACTTCGAGACAATAGCTTTTAGAGCAAATTGTGAGTAACCTAGATGGTCTCACTTAATTATTTGTTTGCTTAATTTTTAATTTGAATAATCAATGAATGTGATTTGAGTTTTGGATTCCGGACATGAAGGTCCGATAATTCTGATTTGATGATTGTGATATTGAAGTGTTCCTTGTACGTGAATTTGAATGAATAAGTGATATTTCATTATTGTAGAATGTCAGACGAAGGTCCTATGATATATGTGAATGTGAATGTGAATGTGAAAGTAAAAGTGAAATTAAGTGACTGATTATATATATCTGAATGTGAAGCATTTCATTACATCAATGCAAGAAAAATAAAGACAGTTGTGATCGAAGTTTGACATTGTAAAGAGCTTAAAGCTCAGATTGTAATAAGTGAAAGTGTTGTTGTTCTTCTTGGTGGGAGGGGCTCCAGGCTGTGTCAATTGAAGAGAAGTGGGGGCTGCGTCAATTGAAGAGTAGTGAGATATGAGAGGTCTGAAGAGTGGTTGCATTGCGTCATTTGGAGATAGGTTTATTACATGAATATTATGGGAAAGGTAAGTTTCATCGTTTAAAAAGAAGTATTGAAATGAGTTGTAATTCAATTCTTATAGTTTTTCAGCAGAATTGAATTTATAAAAAGGGTAGGTTTCAATTACATTTATGAATTCAACTCTTCTGTTTTTTGGTTGCAAACATTTTCAATTACATTTATGAATTCAACTCTTCTATTTTTTGGTTGCAAACATTTCAAACAAGGTGTAAGGCCTATTGATTTTTTAATTTTAGTTTTTTTAATTTTAAAAAAATATGCTTGCTTGAATTTAAATTTAAAATTTTGTTTTCATAACTTATGAAAATTATGCAAGTGATTTTTATTTTCTGTTTCTTTTTTATAATTTAATTTACTACCAACTAAATATATATTAGTTAATCATTTAATATTAATTACTAATAAAAATAATAAATTATGATTTTAATATTTGATTTAAATGTTAAATTTGAAACAAAATAATAATTATTAACAAAATAATTTAAATTTAAGATGTCTTTCAAAATATGTAAATTTGAAATAAAATTTTAATTTAATTAATAAATAAAAATTATTAAATTAAAATATAATAATTTATCAATAAATATTATATAAGAAACAAAATGAATTTACTTAATTAATTCATTTATAAAATAATAATAATAATAATATAATTACATTAAGATCAACAATTAAATATATGAAATCATACGAATAAACCAGTATGACTAGACGATATAAACACGTTAATCTGAACAAGTATTTATGTAAAAGACAATTAATTATTATATAATAAAAGAACATATTGATGAAAAATTAATTTCGTATATAAAAGCCTTACTGAAATGAAAACCCTAACAGCACAATTTTCTTCCATAAAAACATAGCGCTAAAAACCTCAGCCGTAACACTCCTTTTGTATCTGTCTATCTTCCTCTCCAATCCCCAACCCTAGCTACATAATCATGGCTGAGAGAGGCGGAGAGAGAGGCTTTCGTCGCGGATTCGGCGGCGACCGCGGTGGGCGAGGCCGCCGTCGTGCTCGCGGTGAGAAGAAGGAAGAACAATGGGTTCCAGTCACCAAACTAGGGCGCCTAGTGAAAGATGGGAAAATCAGAAGCTTAGAGCAGATTTACTTGCACTCACTTCCCATCAAAGAGTACCAAATTATCGACTTGCTTGTTGGCCCATCGCTCAAGGATGAGGTCATGAAGATCTCTCCGGTCCAGAAGCAGACACGCGCCGGGCAGCGCACGCGCTTCAAGGCGTTTGTTGTCGTTGGAGACGGTAACGGGCACGTGGGATTGGGAGTAAAATGCTCGAAGGAAGTGGCGACGGCGATAAGGGGGGCGATCATATTGGCGAAGCTGTCGGTGATCCCTGTGAGGAGAGGGTATTGGGGGAATAAGATTGGGAAGCCTCATACAGTGCCGTGTAAGGTCACCGGGAAATGCGGCTCCGTGACCGTCAGGATGGTGCCGGCTCCACGTGGCGCCGGGATTGTTGCTGCTCGCGTCCCCAAGAAGGTTCTGCAGTTTGCTGGCATTGAGGATGTTTTCACCTCTTCGCGAGGATCTACTAAGACTCTCGGCAATTTCGTGAAGGTTCAATCTTGTCTTAATTCTTATATAATTTAGTTGATTTCAGTATTGTTAATTTGATTATGATATAGATGGTAATTTAAAGTGTTTGAAGTTTCTGAATTAGAAATGGTGCTCTTGTGTCTATGGAGTATGAATTATTCTTTTCCTATCGCAGGTTAGATTGATCTTGTTGAGCTAGTACAATAGTTTGGGTTGAAGTTTTTGGGATCAAGGAGTGCTTCATGTAGTTTGGAGTAACTTCTAATTAGAAAGTGTAGAAAGAGAGTTCTTGAATTTATTGATCTGTTTTTTACTTTATCAGGGCTCTTGGAAGCCTGTTGACTCGTATTTGGTGGATTTTCCTGAATTTATAGGCAATGTTAAAGTGATTTCTTGAGTTGGGCTATGTTGCAAAAATCTGTTCTTACTACTTGATTATCAATGGAACTTATGGATGTTTATATCTTGTGGATGTAGGCAACTTTCGAGTGTCTCCTAAAAACCTATGGTTTCTTGACGCCTGATTTCTGGAGGGAAACACGCTTCACCAGGTCTCCTTACCAGGAGTACACTGATCTCTTGGGAAAGCCAACTAAGGCCCTCATTCTAGAAGATTTGGAAAGAGAGGGATGAGGTTTACAGGAGTCTTGAGAAAGAGTTGGTAGTACCTGTTGGTTGATATGTTCATAAGACTACAGGATGCTTTCTTTTATTTCGATGAGCTCCACTATTAGCTTATGACTTATTTGCATTTTGCAATCATGTTGTGGTGGATCATTTTGTTCATTTCTTTTTTGTTATGGACCTCTGTTTATTTTTATCTTTGAAAGTGGCTGCTTGTTTAATATGTTTACGCTTGGCAATTAATCTGAGATGATAAAATGAGAACATAAGGGTTTGTGCCTCAGGAGCATCTTCCTTTTCTCTGCAGATGTTGATGAAATGTTTTTATTCGTGATTTGAGTCTCAAGTTTCAATTGTTCTGTCGGAAACGAGGAACTGAATTGGAGGGGCACGATCTCTCTTTCCTAATGTGGGGTTTTCCTTGGTAATTAGTTGCTTGATGCACAGGAAGTAGAATTAGCGGCTTTGTGTAGAATATTAAGTAGCGACAGTTTAATCGGAAATTGACCTCCAAGCCCAACTACTGACGGTGCTATACTGAACAGTAAGTTAAAATTTGAGGTCACGAAGCCATGGCGATGTACATAAGAACTGATGGGTTTAAGTTAAACTCGGTAAAGCTTAAGGCTCAAGTAGCCTAAAGCGAAGTGACCATCATTCAAGCAAAGGATAAAGAGTCAAGAGCAATGGACTTTGGAATGGGATTTTCGATTTCCAGTTTCGTCTTCTTTACTCGTAGCCACGAGCCCAGGGCAAGATAGAGCTACACGTGTCACTAGTTCATTTGTCCTACAATGTCTCGGGATAAGGAAATGGATGATGGGCTTTCGACTAAGGCCCCCTTGAGCCGTTAGCAATTCCAGCTAGTAATTAGTTTCGTCGTCTCTTCCTCCGAGTGACAATCCCAGAAAGCAAGCTCACATAAAGCAGAGAATCACAGGGATGGCGTCCATGACCATGACTGCTTCTTTCCTCGCAGGATCAGCCCTGACCAAGCAGCCATTGACAGCCCCTCGTCGAGGATTGACTGTGGCAAAAGCCTCGAGAGCCACTGATGAAGAGATGGTCAACTTGGAGATGAAAAGGGAAGGCAACTGCAGTGGAAGGAGGGATTTGGTATTTGCAGCTGCAGCAGCTGCTGCTTACTCCATTGCCAAAGTTGCTATGGCTGACGTAGAGCCTAGCCCTGGGACACCTGAAGCTAAGAAGAAGTACTCACCTATCTGTGTCACGATGCCTACTGCTCGTATATGCCACAAGTGAGAGTTTATATGGATCTGGAATTGTAATTCGTTGGCTTTTTAGATTAATGTAAAAGTTCTTGTGCACTTGTGCTCTTCCATTCAACAAACTGCCTGTTTCATCTCTCTGTCCATTATTTCCTAATTTCAAAGTGTTGTATCTTTGTTTTAGATAATTTCCCGTAGCTTCAGTTTCCTTCGTAGATTTTGTTTTTGGCTTAGGTTGGTTGTAGATGTTACTTGACGTTGCTTCGATACCTGATGTGTAATAGACACCCAACATCAAAAATGCATCTTATGCAAATAACATTTACATAAGATAAGATGCATTTATAATAACTATACTCTATGAGTTAGCAACGGAAGCATAATGAAATTTAATACCTCCGGCCATTGCTCCTGCAGTGATGTCTAGCTCCAAGATGCTTTGAATTTTCTATCCTCTTCAACTCACCATCGATAGTCTGTCTTGTGCATGAGAAGGAGGATAGGGACCCAAGGCTAGAAAACCACTTCACTTCATCTACCTATCATAGAGGAGGAAGCATGGAGAAGCATGGGCGATAACGTAAACGTGTCTAAGGGTAATATATTAAATGGACCATAGCATGAATAGTGAGGTTCGGTAAAAATTTAAAAATCTTACATTCTTTCACTTGATCCATTTAACCCAACACAAACATAACAAGAAATTAGATATATGAATCATAGCGATAGGTCCTCTTATAGTGAGTATTATCTTCCATGTATTACATATATAAACTTTCTCATTACTAGCCCTTCAACTTAATGAATAAATCATATGTTTTTTTTAGGTTTAAATTAAATGACATTTCTCAAAACAATCAAAATGTGCACAAAATATATGAGAAAATATTAAAAATTAAATAAGAGTTTCATTAAGGTAACAAATATACAACAGAATCACATTATGGAATCAAGTCTCATTTGCAAATTGCACTACGTGATCCTTAAACTGCTTAGGTGGTATGCCTTTAGTTAAAGGATCCGCAATCACCAAATCAGTGCTAATGTACTCTATGACAACATTCCTTTCTTTAACACGTTCTCTTATGGCTAAATACTTAATGTTGATATGCTTATTTTGACTTTTACTCTTATTATTTTTAGCCATAAAGACCCCAACGGAGTTGTTGCAATATAACTTTAATGGCTTAGAAATTTGAATTAACAACTCTAAGCCTAGATATGAAACTCTTCAATCATACACCATGCGAGGTGGCCTCAAAACATGATACGATCTCAGCCTCCATAGGGGAAATAGCAATCAAGGTCTGCATGGCAGTTCTCCAAGATACGGCTCCACTAACAAGCATAAAAATATAACCAGATGTTGATTTCCTTGAATCAACGCAGCCAGCAAAGTCTGAATCGGAGTATCCAACTACTTCCAAGTTCTCAGTTCGCTTGTACATAAGCATGCAATCCTTTGTGCCCTAAAGATATCTCATAACCTTCTTTGTAACTTTCCAGTGGTCAATACCTAGATTACTCTGATATCTTCCTAAGATTTCAACAACATATGCAATGTCAGGTCGGGTGCAGACCCGAGCATACATAAGGATTCCAATAACTGAAGCATATGAAATGTTCTTCATGTGTTCCCGTTCAAAATCATTCTTTGGGCATTGATTCAAACTGAATCTATCACCCTTCACTGTAGGTGCTACACTTGGTGCACAATCTTTTATTTGAAATCTCTCTAAAACTTTGTCAATATAGGTCTCTTGAGACAAACCCAAAATGCCTCAAGATCTTTCTTTATGGATCTTGATGCCAATGACATAAGATGCCTTACTCATATCTTTCATATCAAAATTCTTTGAGAGAAATTGTTTCACCTCATATGGCTAATCCTTATCATTAGTAGCAAGTGGGATGTCATCCACATATAACACAAGAAAATAAGTCTTACTCCCACTGACCTTCTAGTATAAACACTGGTCCATTATATTATCTTCAAATCTGAATAAAGATATAACCTCATGAAATTTTAAATACCACTGCCTGGAGGCTTGTTTTAATACATATATGGATTTATTAAGCTTGCAGACTAAATGCTCACTATCATTAGAAGAGAATCATTCGGGTTGTTTTTATGTAAACCTCTGCCTCTAGTTCACCATTGAGGAACATCGTTTTCACATCCATTTGATATAAGTCAAGATCAAAATGAGCTACTAATGACATGATCACATGAAGAGAATCTTTCTTAGATGCATGAGAAAATGTCTCCGTGTAGTCAATTCCTTCCCTTTGAGTGAACCCTTTGACAACAAGTCTTACTTTATGTCTCTTAATGTTGCCTCATGAGTCTTTCTTTGTCTTAAAAAATCATCTTGACATCATTTGGCAACTCAACGAGATCTCAGACTTGGTTAGTTGCCATAGAATCCATCTCATCCATCATAGTATTGTACCACAAGTCCGATTCCTTATAACTCATGGCCTGTGAAAACGTTTCAGGATCATTTTTGGCTCCAATATTGTAATCTGACTCTTATAGATACACTATATAATCACTAGGTATTACTGATCTTCTAATCCTAGTAGATCTCCTTAATGTTGTATCATCATCCTCACGAAGAACCTATTGCTCAACCTGTTGTTCAATTGGTTGCTCAACTATTTCTAGTTGTTCCTCATTCACAACTTGATCTACTGGACTGACATTAACAGCTTGTGGAACTTCAGTAACTGGTTGTCCAATACTCGTTTCAACTTGAGGGGTGTGGATGACAATCAATCTATCACTTGAACCAGAGGGTTGAGCTTCACAATGGCCCTTTTCAAAAACTATGTCTGGAAAATAACCACTCTCACAGATCAAGTCATTCTCAAGAAATTTTGCATTTCTTGATTCCACAATTCTAGTGCTGTGAGATGGATAATAGAATCTATACCCCTTAGACCTTTCAGCTTATCCAATGAAATACCCACTATGGTCCTTGGGTTTAGCTTCTTCTCCTGTGAGTTGTAAATTCTCACTTCAGACGGGCATCCCCAAATGCGTATATGTCTCAAACTCGATTTCCAACCTTTAAATAACTCAAAAAGTGTCTTTGAGATAGCCTTGGTTGGAACTCAGTTTAATATATACACTGCCGTCTCTAAAGCTTCAGTCCACAGGAATTGAGGAAATTTTGTGTTACTCCTCATACTTCTTACTATGTTCATTAACGTTTGGTTTCTTTTTTCTGCCACACTATTCTGATCCGGAGAACCTAACATGGTGTACTGGGCAACAATCCCATGTTCCTGAAGAAATTTCACAAAAGGACCAAGTGCTTATCTATTTTCAGTGTATCTACCATAGTACTCTCCACCTCTATTTGATCTCATGATTTTAATCAGTTTTTCACATTGATTCTCTACTTCAGTCTTAAACATTTTAAAGGCGTCTAAAGCTTCGTCTTTAGAATGAAGTAGAGATACATATATTGCAAATAATTGTCTATGAAGGTGATGAAGTATTTCAGACTATTTACATCCATGTTTGGACAACAAATATCAGTATTTATGATTTCTAACAGGTGCAAATAGTTGTCTATGAAGGTGATGAAGTATTTCGGACTATTTACATCCATGTCTGGATAACAAATATCAGTATGTATGATTTCTAACAGGTTTGTACTCCTCTTGGCACCTCTTTTAGACTTGTTAGTTTGCTTACCCTTAATGTAATCTACGCAAGTCTTAAAGTCAGCAATATCCAAAGTACTAAGTACCCCTTCATTTACTAATCTCTTAATTCTCTCAATAGAGATGTGTCCTAATCTACTGTGCCACAACATAGAGGATTCTTCATTCACAACACATTGTTTTAATCCAGCAGTGACATGCATCGAACTATAGACATCCTTATTTTCCTTTCTTATTTTGCATGTGAATGGAATAAAGACCATCAAATAATGTACCATAACCAATAACTTTAGATCTATTACATAAACTGAAACCAGAATCTGAAAAGTTAAAAGAAAAACCAAAAGGTACAAGTCTTGATACAGAAATCAAATTTCTAGAGAAATTTGGAACATAAAAGGTCTTTTCCAAACACAAATTAAAACTACTGCTCAAAACCAAAGTGCAAGTGCTGATAGCTTCCACATGTGAATTTGTCTTACTTCCTGAATAGATGAATTGTGCAATTATATATATGCTTGTTATATATAATTCGAGGCCAAAAATAATTCATGGTTTACCAATGTAAATCATGCATTTAACAAATGAATCTAGTGACATAAGACTTGCCTATGGAGTTAAAGTTCTACTCAATTAGATTCATCTACACTTTATGATAAAACTATTGAATTATGTTTCTTTTCTTAATTCATGTGGGTAGATTTAGAAATATAATCCGATATTTTATCCTAATTAATCATACAAATATAACAAAATTCGTGTGGGTAGATTTTATCATATCATGTATGATTAATTACAATTAATGATTTAATGTGATCTTAAAATTAAATATATAATCCTAATTAATTTGAGATGCTGTAGCTACTCCCAATTAATTAAAATTATATGATCACTAACATTAT
>JAOSBN010000008.1:26218628-26253646 GCA_027563595.1 Erythroxylum suave | reverse complement strand
ATTTTTATTAAATTATTAATTGTTATTATTATTTATTATTAAGATTTTTGAAAATAAGGTTGATGTAAACTTGTAAACAGTAAACTGTACAGTATATAACTGTACAATATATCAGTGGACTATTTTGCAAAATTTTAAAATTTCAGGGACTATTTTATAAATATAAAAAATTATCCGGTACGGTACCCGATATTGTCCTGTACCGGTACAGTACCGTTTCAGAACTGAATCCGGTACCGAGACCGGTACGATATTCGCAACATTGGATCTGCCTCTACAGGTTGCTGTTTCAGTGTTTGATGAACAGCAGTATCTTTAGTGTAACGAGACTAGGAAAACGAGCTGCAGAAAGTAACTTAGCAAATAAGCTCCAATCCATTGGCATCTAACCCGTCTTGCCCCAACCCTCCACCCCTCCACGTCTCAAGTTTGGCTTGTCCTCTTGTACTTGATTAGAAAAATCGGTGAATGAACCAAATCATTAAAATCTGGTGTTTACGAAGTTCAAATAGCACTAGCGTTGCTTGTCAAAGTTTCGGAATAACGAAATAAGGACAAGAAGTTCCAATATATTTGGTGACTAGTTTTACGTAGATGAAGGTTGGTCAGAAAGCTTCATATATCCTATTGCCTACTGTTGATCTGAGCATCATAAGATGAATAAGCGAGACAAATTACCACGAAGAGCACTATCCAGTTCAGAAATATGTCATCTCATTTGCCATTGTCTTGAATACCTCGAGTAGCTTGTCAATGATGATATAGCCAGTCGGTGATTTCATTTTGAAGGAAAAATGGAGGAACCTTCCTTTAAAACAAAAATCACTCGTTCATATGAACAAGTTAGAAAGAAAAAGTACAGGTTCGGTGAAATGCTGAACAAGCTAAACTGTGACACAAAATGCATGAAGACCTGCTACTGGATGCCCATTCTCAAGCACAAGCTGTTATCGACCAGTAACAGCATGCAATAAAAAGCGAGAGAGACATTCCTCGTTCACCTTTGCAGATTCACCAGCCAGCCTAATCCCTCATTCTCCTTTCCCATTTTCATGAGAAGCCACATAATTGCGGATGATTTCAATGGCCAATTGATGGGCAGTCTTATCTTGTAACTTTGCAAGCTGATCCATTTTATCATAAGTATCCTTGTCAGAAAAGAGCCTAAGATTGTACTTGGTTGGTGTAGTCACTATACCTTCCCATTTGTCAACCCATTCCTGAAGTTTCTCAAATCCCTGATAAAAGTAATTGAACATGGTATAAATTTCAAGATAGCTGATAAAATTCAAGAAAATGATGAGTTCACAATTCAATATTTGGCCTGAAATCCAAGTATACTCACCATACGGGTTGTGAACTCGCCAAATGATTCTTTGGATTGTCTTTTTTGTTTCCAGTAAAAGAACAAAGGCTCCAAAACCTTCTCCAGGTCTTGAATCTTAACCTTATTCATAAAGCTTTTAGCTAATGCAGTCTGATTTGGTGTACCCCCAAGCCAAATCTGTTAGGAAAGACAACGATACATTCATTAAGTGTTGCACATTTTCAATGGAGAAGTGAATAATAAACTGCTAATTAAGTTCTTCATGCACCTGATAGCTATTAGGACCATCACCAACAAATCCTAATTCAGCCATGTATGGTCTAGCACATCCATTTGGACAGCCAGTTACCCTTATTACCAAAGATTCGTTGTACTTCAGACCAACCTGACATTTCAAAGGGTGTGCTGTTAATATAATTACTGATACTTGTTTGGAAACAAATTCAGTTCACTGCATCATGCATGAAAGGTTTGGTGGACTTCTCATCATGCATGAAAGGTTTGGTGGACTTCTCACAGTTATTTAAACAATAAGTACCTTTTCAAATATTGTTCTAACACGTTTGAGCATGTTAGGAATTCCCCGTTCAGCTTCAGTTATTGCAAGTGGGCAAAGGGGAAAAGCTGGACATGCCATTGCTGTCAAGTTGAGGGGGTCTACATACTTAGGTAGCTGCCACAAGCATCACAAGTCAAAAGGAAAGAAGTTAAGAAAGAGAAAGTTAAGGGTGCAGAACAAACAACACAACGCAGGTATAAAAATCTAATTAGCCAGGTAAATATTATCATAATATGCAACTAGCAAGCTTAAGTGAAGAATCGTATGGTCATCAAGTGAAAAATAATAAAACAACATAAGGTCACTCCAGAAGATATCACGGAAGAGGGCTAGGGTACACAACCCTCCTAGAATGATAACATAAAATTATAACTCCCCTCAAGAGCTGTCTTTCTAAATCACCTGCTTGTCGTAATTCTTCAATAATTTTTTGTTACATCACAGGTTACATATACCAATTTCAAGTTGATACGACAATTAACATGGTTCCTTTCAGCAGTTCCTAAGGAAAGTTTGATCAGAACAAATCAATGGAATATGTTTATTCCTTATATCAACCCATTTCTTCAAGCAAGTACATGATCTGGAGTTCAAACTGCAGACATTCTCACCAGTAAACCACCCTGTGCAAGAGCTGTGGTGATAGACCGCTTCCAAGCTTTGCGAATGCCGCACAAAATAATGTTTTGGTTTGGTGTAATGCGTACATCTAAGTTGTGCTTCTGTATTACCTCCCTCAATACCTGTTTCATTTTTCCACCCACACGACCATTGTCTACATGAAGCCCACAAAACAATCCTCCATCACCCTGAATATCATATAAAAGGTCAAGAAGTAAGAGCAGTGAAAATGGTTTCAGTCGACAAAACCAAAAAGAGCAAGGATAATGACCAGAATCCCAAGGACAAACCTGCTCATGCCATCCCAAGTAACTTTTAAATTCCCATTCAGGCAACTCTCGGATCGGTTCAAATTTCTTCCCATAATATTGTTCAACTACACTTCTAAACTTCTCAATTCCCCAGGAGCTGATCAAATACTTCATTCTACTGTATTTACGATCATCTCTTCTCCCATTTTCTCGCTGTGTAACAACTATAGCCTTCACAGCATACAAGATGTCCTGTTTTGGTACGTACCCCAATGGTTCAGCCAGTCTCGGGAAAGTTGTCTCCACCCGATGTGTTCTTCCCATACCACCGCCTACCTGAAAGTGAAAACGTAAGAAAGCAATATAAATTAATTGGATAACTCTCATAACCGTTACAAAGTATACTTACATATATATTGAATCCCTGGGGTTCTCCATCATCATCTGAAACTACGACCACACCTATGTCATTTGTAAGAAGATCCACAGAGTTATCTGTTGGGACTGTGACAGCAATCTTGAACTTCCTTGGCAAGAACTGAGTTCCATAGATGGGCTCTGGTGAATCGGCAAAATTTGTACCATAAGTGTTGTCATTACGTGCCTTAACTACCTCTGGGGGTTCTGCAGACATTATCTTCTCGCCATCCACCCACATGTCATAATAGAAACCAGACTGAGGAGTTAGAAGTGCAGCAATGTTCTCCGCAGTTTTTTGAGCAAACTGGTAATCTTTTCTTGCAAAGGGAGCAGCAGGGGCCAGAACATTTCTGTTGAGATCACCGCATGCACCAAGAGTTGAACCCATGTTCTGAATGATAGTGCTCATTACAGTCTTGAGGTTCTGTTTTAAAACACCATGGAGTTGAAAAGTTTGTCTAGTTGTCAAACGAAGTGTTCCGATGCCAAATTGATCAGCAAGATCATCCATTGTCAAATAGAGTTGGTTTGGCACTTTCCCACAAGGGTTCTTAGTACGAAGCATAAACGAGTAGGATCTCGTACCACGTTCGTCTCTGTTATACTGCTGGTAGCTCCCATGAAATTTGATTAATTGCGTAGCATTCTCATTGATATTCGGCGCATCTGTCAGTAGCTCCTCGTTGAGAGGATACCTAATGTAATTGCTTTGTTCTTTAATTATTTCAACCTTACTTCGTTTAGTCTCAGTCCCCGGCTTCACTGGCTGCCAACAGAACAAAATGTAATCCGATCAACAAATGGAGTCTGCAACTAATGAAATTCTTGACAAGAAGATACAATATTTAGCACTGCATTTAAGAAGAGACTGCCTTTTGGACCATCTCTTATCTTTCCCATGAAGGCAGAATTTTAAAAATAATAATAATCAAAATGGCCTTTTATTATCCTAAATCTCCATCACTGATGCATGAAAAAAATCGAAAATGACATGATTTAAGGCATCTTTCGCTTTTCCCTTTTTCCTTTTCTTTTTCTTAAATCAAAAAACAGGCCATCAGATCACCAACTACAGAAAAGAAAAGACAGAGAGCTCGAAAGTCACACTCAAAATTGCAAAAATTTGGAAAATAGTCCAAGAGATCAAAACTTCTTCAAACACATGCATAGGGAGAGAGACAGATAAAGATGCCCACCGTTGCAACAGCTCTAGTAAAAGACTGTCTGGACGTAGACACAAAGAAAACATTGACATTCCTGCTCAAAGACAGCAACTTTGGATCGGAATTGGAACGCCTCAACCCATCAAAGCTCCGAATCTTGGGCTCATTGAACCCCGCTCCAAACGACGTCCTTGCCATCATCTTCAACCAACAAGAAGCTAACGAGCAACTAGGGTTTTAAGGTCAAGCTTAGAGAGGAAAGCAGAAGAAGATGAGTACTTTGTGATTGTGGTAGTGTGAGAGACGATAGCAACGAAAGCGAACGCCGCCTTTGCTTTTTATCAGGCAGATATATGTGTATATATACTTATACGTAGTAAACAAATGTATGTGCGTTGTCACGTGCCGGACACGAGAATCATCTTTTGACTGCTGTCGATCTGCGTTTTGTCCACGCTTGATGGGCGGTTTCAAATGCCAGTTGATATGGACACGGCGGGGGTGAACCGCAGCAGCGAATGCGCGGGTGGCTTCTGTTTAGTTACATTGAATCTGGACGTACTCCAGCAAAGAGGTAATCTAATCTAATCAACTGGGAGATTATATTAAAAAAAATGATTTTGTGGAATTTAAAGTAAGAATTCATTATTATCTTACTCAAGGTACATATTCATTTCAGTTGTTGGGTAATATAAATTATAAGAAAGTGAAGACTCAGCTTATGTCAGGCATGACATTCAAACATTTGTTTTGTTTTGTGTCCGAGTCCACAATTTCCTGTTCCTGAGCCCACTAAGTTCAACTGGGCTTTGCCTTAAGACGGGACAAGACGGGACAGGACTTATGCAGTCTTGTCCTTCCCCATGGAAGCAATGGATGGCTGAAGAACTGAAACATCATTTTACCGAGCAGCAGTTAGGCCCAGACCGCAAGTTGACATTTTCGATAAACCAACAGATCTTACAATATGATACACCTCAAGAACTTTGGTACTTTCTGATTGATTACCACAAAACTGCAATCTTTTGAAAGAGACCATTGAGTAAAATAGACATAGAGTTGAATGCATTCACTGGTTAATCTCACATAGTGAGAGTCTGGATTCACATATAAAACAAATATGAAGAAATTGGTAGAGTTCCTGCTTCTCTGATTTAGGAAAAGGGAAAAAACATGGAAATCAGCATTTCCTATTTCCTACAATCTACCTGCCACAGCTGTCTTGCTCTTGCCCCATGACTCACCATTTACTTTCTTTTCCCATGCCATCTACAGTTGACTTGGATTAATATATCACTGCTCCATTTATTAGTTACTGCAAAACTGCGAAACTTATATGACAATCACATCCATCTACACCAAACGTCTCATTAGGTAAGCATGAAATATATGCTACATTAAGCAAAAAAGGGGATAATGTTAAGTACTCAGCACAGAACAGCCAGGTATTTGCTTAACAAACTTGAGTTCCACTATAGGACAGATTCAGAGACGAAAGCATACACTTACACGGTTCAAGCAACTAATGCTCCATTTTCAATTGCCTTTTATTCTGGCCGATGAAGGGTAATTTCCTTCCCACTCTCACATTCAGGTTCCGCCACACTTGCTTTTTCCTGCTGGATTATGGAATTTCCTTCGTCTAACTTAGTGTATTCTCTGCACTGCAAATTAGGTAGATCTTTGTCAGACTCTTCATTAACAATTTCTAATTTGATGCTAATCAAATGCCATAATTGTTTTTTTCCCGGAGGTGGCATCCACAAGCACTTCAATATTAATTTCTTCACTTACTGCCTTCTCTTTGACATCAGCTGCAGGAGGTACAGCAAGTTCATTGCTTTTGGAGATGCTTCCGGCAGAAGCCAGTGGCTTCTTTTGCATGTTCTCAGCATTAACACACAAGGGAGAACCTTGAGCTGCCAATGATACAGGATCATTTTCTTCACTTTTGCCAATCAAAATCGCCTTGTCATTTTCCTTTTCAAGATCAAATATCGCATCCTTTTTGACGTGGATGTCATGGTGCACATACTTCATGTTGACTTCACTGTGTTTCATATCTTCATCTATTCTTGTATGCACTTGCTCCTCATTATGGCTCACTTCCCTGTTCGGCAGCTTTAACTCCCTGCTTACTTTAGCATCAGAACCAGATTTTGTCTTCAAATTTGCTGGTTTTGTAGCTGGTTGACTGGCACCTCTTCTTCTGGTATATGTCAAAGTCACTACACTTTTACTAATTCTGTCATCTAAACCAACAGTTTTGCCTTCAGAATGGAATTCTAGTCCACCAGTTTGTGCTTCTTTCACTGCAGTTACTTCTTTTGACATGTCTTCAGTGGATTCTGAACCATCATCTCCATTTCCTGGAACAAAAAGAGTGGATTCTTTTGCATCAAGTAGTTCATGACATAACAACTCCTCATCTAGTTCAGAATGTAAATCAACATCCATAAAAGCAACTGATTTACCAGATCTCATTTCAGCTTCTTGAACCTTCACTTCAGTAGTCCAGTTTCTGCCATACACATCATTGACTGCTGTTTTCATCCTTATCTCTGAGCCCTCAGAGACAATTTTGGCGTCATGACCGAAAGCTGATTCCTCTTGGACACGCTCTCTACTGGACAAATGATCTTCTGAAGCTGCATATCTCTTTTGAAACTTTGATTCAATCCTCAAATTAAAGCCCTCAGAGGGTAGAATCTCAAGTTCAAACCGCTCTTTACTCAATTCTAACTCTTCCTTGTCACCATCTTCGTACAGAATGCTATGGTGCTTATTCTTGTTGTCAAATGAGTTAATTCTTCCAATGAACCATCTTCTTGACTCTGGCCAATAGACCTTTATTCTCTTGCCAACAATTCTAAACCAATCCCCCTCACCCAAATTTACTAATCGGAAAGCAGGTACTTCTTTTCTTGGTCGACACCTTGACATATTTGTATCTGCAGATGACAAATATGTTTGCATAATTTCAGCATCAGCACCCCTTTTGCGCTTCCATGGAGTTTCCATGCTGTCCTTGTTTTCTTTTGCATCTTTTGCCTCCAATGGACTGCCTACCCCACTTATCTCAATTTCACTGCTAGGCCTAGTTTTCTTTTCTAAGGAGTTTTTTCCTTTGATCTTTGCCTTTTCAGATCTCAGTTCCAAATTCTCTTGACCTTTCAAGTTCATAGCTGTGCTTCCTGGCTGATTGATATTTGTAGTAAACTTATCTCTCTTAGACTTGCTAGTAGCAACGTTTCTTATCACTTGATCCTTTAAAGCTGCTAGTTTTATTTCATCATTCGTCTCAATGTTTTGCAGTTGGCGTACATCATCTTTTCCCTTTTGGGTTGCAGAAACTAACCTCTTCTTGCTTTCTAACTTTTCCAAGATCTTATTCTCCATCACAAGGCTATTAGTTCTTGAAACTGAAAATCTTCAATACATTAGTTGCCAAGATATTTTCAATAAATCATACAAGAAAAAATTTGAATCCACAACCATGACATAAGTTAAGAGGTGGTTGCCCAAATTCAAAATGCATGGAACTTCTAACCTTCAAACTAGAACATGCCGCACATGTTTCCCGATTTGATTATTAAAATCAAATTCAAAAGAGAGTTGAAACTACTACCCCCATGCATAATACAGAAACCAAATCAAACATTAAATATATGTTAAGACTCCCAACTCCATGCCTTTGTATTTTCAGTTTGCAAATTCTCCTAAAAGACATAATTAAATTGCATCCTGTCACATTAGCAATTCAACATCACAACCATAGCCAATAATGCATGGAAGCAATTTAGAGAAGGTTTTGTGGGTGCTCAAGCCCTTCAGCTTGTTGCTTAGTGTTTATGTTTATTATTCCTTTATATGCACAGTTATCAAGTCTTGCCAACTTTACTAGTGATATTGATGAACAAATTAATCATTTCATTATCTGAGTAGAAGCTCTTATTTAACATGAAATGTACTTGGACATGTTTACATTCAATAAGCAGATTAGGGAGTTTCACTTCGCCAAGACAGGAAAGAATCTGAGGATATGAAAACTTTCGATGCAATGAGTCACACTCACACAACCCTTCACAGTAGGTAGCAAAATCCGAGTCACAAAATTCTCTTTCCAATCTCGGCCGATGTGCAGGAAGATGTTGAACAATAGACCTAGAAAATAGTCGATCAAAAGAAGTTGTAAACTTCCTGACTGAAGGCAAACCCGCTGACTCACCAAAACACCTAGAACCCACCTATATCCATTAAGAAAAAGGGATTGGGAACTTTCTAATTAATGTAGGCCCAAAACCTCTATAACTTCAGAGAGAGACATAGTCCCCAGTTTAGAGTGTCCTAGAGAGGCTGAAATGCAGACGAAGAGGAAAGCTAGATACCATTACAGCCAAACTAAGAACTAGAATTTAAATAACCACAAAATTCTATAGACATGAATGAATAAACTCTCAGCAATAATAGAGCCCATAAACGTTAAGGAGCCAGAACTTAGAACTGGCACCAAAAAAAAAAAAAAAAACTTTCATAAAGTTGAGTTTTCCAGCCTGGATACCATCACATTCTGTTGAAACTATGATCAAAAGATTTGAGGGTGCTCATGAGAAGAACCAAGAAAGAACAACAAACGAAGTCTAGACTATTGGAGCATATTTTGACATTGAAACCTAAGAAAGGGGAAAGTTCATGCCACACAAAGCACAGGAAACCCTTAAATTTGACATTTTTATGAAACAGTGCACGCAATATACTTTTGCAAAAACTTGCTATAAGAGATTTTTCTTTGACTAGTGCTTCAATAAATTTTGGCATGAAGAATTTCAAGTCTTCCAGGATTGGGAGGCTTCCCCATCTCAAATTTGAGTTTGTAAACCCGTAAACAAACGCCCTTGAAAGTTGAAATTACTTGAAAGAAGAAAAACAGCATAATTCAGGTTTCAAAAGAATTCAAATTGTTAGTAAATTGGAATTGCGCAAATCTACAGTGGCTATACTTGACAAGGAACAAAGAGGAATTAGTAGGGAAGCAAAAAGAACAATTTCCCAAATTTGGGTTTAAAGCATGCATACAAAGTTAACACAACAAAATATGAAAAGTAGAAACTTTCAAAATTGAACAAAATTAACCTCCTTAAACAGTCATGTCAAGGAACCAGCCATTTCTTTTCTTCAAAAGCTTGAAATACTCCGACTAATCAACAGGGAAAAACAAATAAGAACAAGATAATAACAGAACCTAGAAAGAAACATGACAAAGGACCACTCTTGATAATGTACAATCAACAAACAGTTCAAAATTGAACAACCCACATAGAAGAATACTCGAGCAAAGAAGAGAAAATTGGAAATAGAGTAGGGCTGAGCAAGCAAACCTGAAATACAGACACTGAAAGTCCTCCACTTTTTGCAAGAAATCAGAGAGTGAAGGACCCAAAACCCAAAAGAGATTCTCGCAGAGAGAGGACCCCAAAATAACAGAGAACTATATATCCTTAGACCAAAAAAGGGACTTCCCAAGGAAACTACCTGGTCTCCACGAAACAGAAAGACAAAAGGTTTCGAGAAAAGAGTGTCTTAATGAGCCCCGGTAAAACTAAAACATGCATCAGTTTCAGTATTGTGTCATGTAGTGCTAGCCTTTACAGAGAGTGCAGGTGTGGAAGCTGTAGAGAATGGTTAGGCAAGCACGCCATGTCAGCTTCTCAAAGGGCGGGAAATATTCAAGGTCGTGACACATGGCTGCCATGATGTTAATGTTGCAGCACATAGCTTGACCTTTCCCTTAAAGTTTACTAGGCCTTAGTTACTATGTTGCTATAAATGTAAGATATGGTCAAGAGGAAAATCTCAAAATTCAAATCCATCTTTGAACTCAACATAATGCATTATGTTGTGACATTAATTGCAGACTAAGTTTATATCTGCGAAGAGAAAGGCAACTACAAAGTACCACACAAATTTGCAATGTGGCAGAAATTTTGGTTAGACGGCAAGAACATATTTCATAACTGTGGTGGGAATCAGAGCATCAACAATTTGTGAACTTTGGAATGGATTTCACTCAGAATATTGTTAAAGTAACAACCTTTTTGTAAGTAAAAAGAACTTCATATGGTTTCATTAACCAAACTTTAATCAACTAGAGTGGCTGTCAAACCAAAAAGCAACCACCGTACATCGAGAAACAGAGATGAATTAGAAAGTGAATCTATTTCAGACAAAATGCATACTAAATTATTTGTTCCAATTACTTTGATCAATCTTCCTCAGATTTAATAGAACATTACTGTAACTCCGTAACGATCACCTCAAAATGGAGAATCAAACAAAATGCCAACCAAAAGTAAAAAGAGTTCCTGAAACAAACATCTACTCTCCAAACAGCAACAAACCCCAACATGAGCTGTGTGGCGCGAGTGGATGATTTCCGTCCCCCCTTCAGAAGCTGGAATTTAGAGATTAGAAACAATTCGAAGAACGACAAGGTGAAACTCTTTTACTCCCTAGTGATGCACTGGAACTAAAGGGCTGACCTTTGCCATCTATTTCCGGTAACCTTTATTACTTTCCTGCTTTTTTCTCATCTTCTTGGTGAATTTTTCAGATTTGTTTGTCCTAACCCATTATTTATTGTCTTCCTACTCATAAACTGAAATTGGAAACCAAATTTTGGTTTTTATGTGGGATTTAGCTGACTAATGTTAGAGCTGGGTTATTTCATTGCATGGAATGATTCCCTATCCTAGCATTTACTTTTTCCTGTGTTAGCAAAGTGAAATCTAAATAATGCAATCTTCCAGTGCACACATATTCAACTACATTTCATTGATCACCTTGTAATTAAACTGGAGGCTTCTCCGCAGAAATATGAAAACTTTAGTTAGTTCATTATCACATCCCTAATAAAAAAAGGCTAGTGTTGACAGCTTATAAAAACTTAATAAATACTAAGCAATAAGGTAAATTACTTAGGCACCCACAAAACATTCGCTAAATCACTTTCAAGGTCCAGCTCGAGTCTTGATGCCTAAGGTTTCTATTATGACTAAGTGGTTATGATGTTGAATTGTTTTCTAGGATAGTTTAATTATCTTTGGAGACTTCTAGAATTTACAGACTGAAAATGCAGAGATATGGAGTTGGGAAGCCTTTTCATATGATGACTGTTTGTTTTGGTTTATGCCGTATGTATGAAGATAAAAGTTTCACCCCCCTTCAAACTATGGTTTTAATAATCAAATGGGCTAGAAAATTGCAAGAGATGTCCTAGATTGGAGCTTGGAAGTTTCATCGATTTTGATCTTGAGTATTATCTTCTGAATTATCTCATGGTTGTGTTTCCAATTTATTCTTGTTTTATTTATTGAAAATATCTAGAAAATTAATTGATTAAAAGGTTTCAACGTCAAGAATTATAGGTGGAGAATAGATTCTTGACAAATTTATACACAAGAATGGATCTGATTCTGCAACCAGAAGGGAAATAATGTTGTATTCTAACTACAGGATATTGAGATGGATGATGACACAAAATTAACAGCTATGAAGAATCAAATGTTAAGAAAGACAGCTATTAATGAGCTGAGGAGCAGGCTAAAATATTTTATTTTTGGAACCAAAATCTAAAAAGGCACGGATGAAGGGCAAAAGCTCTGCAGAAAAGAAAAGTGATTCTAGCACTGATATCAGATAACTGAGGTGTACAATACTGTGTGAGACAAAAGTTGCAGAACAAAACAACGGAAGCATGGAAGCTTCATTGGAGCAGAGAAGGGGTGCAGATGCTGAAATAATGCAAATATATATCTCATCCTCTTATACAAACCTTTCAAGGTTCCGTCCAAGAAAAGTAAAGGCTTGCTAAGTAGTAAATTTGGGTGAGAGGGACTGGACAGAGTTGTGGGCAAGAGAATGAAGGTTTAGTGTTTAGGGTCAAGAAGATGGTTTACAGGGAGAATGTCTGTTGACAACAACAAAATGCTCCATCATTAAGAGTTGCTATATCATGAGCTTCTTGATGCAAAATAACCTGGTACAGTTGTTCTGGAATGCAAATGATGGTCAAAATCAATTGCAGAGCTGTCTAAAGAGCAAATTGAATGTTTGAAGCCTGATATGTGGACTGGAACTCCATTCTAAAAACGGAACTATCAGTTTAGATGACAGAATTTGTAGCTGTGGGATAAGTGGAGCAATTTAGTGCAAAATTTTATCAAGACTAATCTGGTAAACTGGTGTGAGGGTGCAAATTTTGGGAAGAAAATAGCTTCTGAGCTGAAAAGGGTGATAGGCCCATAATGAGGGGATTAAATTTCCAAATAGGGAAGTGAGTTGAAAATTTGAAGTTGTTGAACATGATCATTAGAAGCAGATTACAAGAATGAAGCACTTGTGGGTTGACTTAAAACAATGAAATGTCATTGAATAGCAAATCCAATATAACAGCATTGCTGATGATGGCAACATATTTCCTAAGTATGAACTGGTAATGCATAGCTGAAAATATTTAAATCGTAGCTTTTCTTATGATCTGAGGAAAATAATCCTATATAGGGAAAATTGCTTTCTAAAGAAGTAAGAAGATGCATGGGGAGTTCTCCCAAAGTGAGATGGACTGTCCCTTATAGAAAACGCAATGGAAGAAAGGCTGAAAGCAGCAAGAAGTTTGAAGCAATAGAACTTGAAGAAACGAGTAATAAGGTAAGTATTCTTGTCTAGAGCAATTTTGTGCAAAATGAATTTTTCAATTGTCATATGAGGCATTTGTTAGGTCCTTTGGTCTTCAAATGTTTATTTTTATTCATGTTAGATTTTCTTTAGCTGAAAACAACAAAGTAAATGACACCATTTTCCTCCCACATGCCTATGGTTTGGCTTTTGATGCCACAACATCAATTGCGATCACACCACTCCATAGATTTTGTTTATCTATTATAGATTCTGTGGTCAATTTTCTGTTTGTCTACTAGTCTCAGTAAACTCTTGATTAGATCACATTGTAGCTACCTATTGTCCTTTCAACTTCTGAAATCTATGTTGTGAAATATATCAAACAATGATGAACTTTCAGGCAATTGAGTTGATCTCGAACTGCTTTAGACTTAATGGTTTTGACTGTTCAATGAAAACACTATATAACTCACAATGTTGATGAGCTTGGGCTTCTATGTTGGTATTCTGATGTCATAGCAATGCACCTTAATGTCAATCATAACCATAATATGAGTTTAGACCATACAAGTTAATTACTGATATGGATGTAATCAAGCTGGTGGATACATACCTTCTGTGATTTGAGAAAGAACAATGAGATGTGTACCTGCAATGCCGACCTGCTTGTGGAAACATACTGTGACAAGAAACAACATTTCGTTTTTACTCTTTAACATTGAAGGATAAGGCATACCTGATTGTAATAAGATTGCTACAGTGATATTGTTAGAATTGGAAAGGAGATAGTCTTGGTTCCAATAGATCAAAACAAATGGTTCGAAGTTTTAGAAAGTTTATTATGAATAGGAAATGTTACCTGATTCATCACTAAATGTATCAGACAATTAATCATGATAAAACTGTCATTCATCCCACAAGCATATGGCTGCACAACCACCATACATGATAGTTTTTGGGTCATCATATTTTATTTATCCACTGAAAAAGTATTCATTTCACCTTGAAGCCCAAAACGTCAGTGCTAATTGTCATTCTTTGTTTCGTCCCTTTCTTTTCGATTGTTCTTTCTGTCCAGCCCTTCTGCTGTATGAAAGAAAACATACCTTCATTTGAAAAAAGAATGTTAGGTGTGAGAATAACCACCCTTATATTTCCTTTCTCAATATTTGTGGTGAATTTTAGGAAACAATAATTAAGAAACGACAGTGAAATATTGGCGAATGAGTGCCTGAGAGTTGAAACACTAGGTTGGTTCTCTCCTGATGAAATCAATCTTTGAAACACAAAAAGTAAAGACTGATATTTCCTTAAAAGATGATGGTATTTCCATTTAGAAAACCAATTGAGAGAAAAGTCTTTGGCATAGCTGATATTTTATTTTGACCATAATAGACTGATAGGATCTCAAAGAAAATCTAAAGCCTTATAGAAAGAACTGATAGTTTGCAGACCTCCTTGTAGGATCAGAGATAATTCCCGATCAATACCCTCTAGGTAATCAGTTCGAAGACCCTGTAAGGAAGAAAGAGGCACAATCTAACAAGACAACAAGAACTTGAGGACAATCTTCCAACAAAATGATCAAGATGAGTATGAAAAGGGAGAAATTAGGAGTAATAGTCACGATAACAAGTCAAGGCGTGAAGAACTGAAAAGAGAAGGGATGGTGAGAACATCATACCTTTTGGAGGCCCTTACAGGGATGTTCTGGGGCAGGAAGGGAGAGATGAGAAAGTGTACATAAATTCAAGATAAAGAACAACTTTTCAATCTTGGTCGAAGACAGATAGCGAAAGTAACCGTCTCTGCACTAAAGTTGATGGTAGGTGAGTTTTTCTGGGTTCTTGTCAAAATTGGTAAGAATCTAACACGTCAAATCTTTTATATCTAGCAGTTTTCTTCTCTGTCACACGTGTTCATTACATGCGCTATGTACATAGCTCCGGTAGCAGCACCATACTTTTTTTGTTAAAGTTCACATCTTCCTTTTATAGCCATTTGCAGCTGTTTATAACCTTTTTTCACTTGGAATATGACTGCATTACCTCATTCATATCTCATGGCTACATGCATCCAAGGTTGCAAGCCGTGTCAGTTTAAATAGTTTGTCCCTTGTTAAGAAACTCATGGCAACAGAAAACAAATAAATTGCGTATATAGGCAATAGGTTTACTTGTTACCACAGAATTGTATTTGTAGGCACCACTAGGTAGCTCTAGTTAATGAAATTGTAGTACCATGAACATGGAGTTCAGAATATATCTCAAAAGGTTATACCGACTTGTGTATATCGGCATTACCTATATGTTGTAATGGACCTATTCGTCAGCTAATTAGATTACCCTTTTTGTACTCAGTTTCTAGTGTCTTTGTTATAATGTTGGCATACACCATGTGTCAAGCTCACTGACTCTGTTAGCTACAATGACTTGCAAGTCTTTAATTGAAGATGATAAAGAACACACCAAATGGATGGATGAGTCAATATACAGTAAACGGATTTACTCTTCTCATCAAGGTTCACCTTCTCGAATGAATTAAGGGACTTGAATGCTTTGTTAAATTTTTTTAATATTGATTGGAGTTGAAGTGAACCAAGAGCAATTTCACAAACATGTACACCATAAAGATCTTTGGGAAAAGAAAATTGTATTTGAAGGAAGTACTACCTTACATAAGTAAAAAGTCATTGGAAAAAGAAAATTGTATTTGAAGTACTAGCTTACATAAGTAAAAAGTCAATGTATACAGAACACAAAGCTCTCTATTTTGCGGAAATTTAGGAAGGGTTATAATATATGCAACTTTCTCTTTATATTTTACAAAGAGGTTATTTCTGTAACTTGAACCTATGACTAAAAGGTCAAAAAAGGAACAATTTTTTCAATTGTTCTAAGACTCACCCTCTACTTCCTTCCATAAGTGCTTAATACAATTATGGCTTCAACAGATTTCTTTCTTTGTATATGTCTTGATGGATACACACATCCTTAAGCATTAATGATTAGTGACAAAGTGATTGTTATTTGCATTCGACCTAAGTCATCATCATCACACCCAGTCCAAAATTTCGCAATAAACCGGGGCCTGGGAAGGTCTAATAGTACGTAGTCTTACCCCTATATAGTAGAAAGGTTGTGTCCGGTAGATTCATATGTAAGTGTGACAATGAAAAAGTGATGTATTTGACCATTATGAAAATGCATTATAGGCTTTGTAATTTTAACTGATTAAAACACCTTGTTTCATTGGTCCTACTAAAGATCTTACCCTTCAGCCTGCTGGATATGCTTAAGGTTTTGCTCACTATGTTTTGTTTTCTTGAGATATTCCGTTGTTCATGCTTTAGCTGGTTTTAGGGTAACTGATGTCAGGGGAAATGCAGCATTGGCTGGTGTCTTTTGTAGTGGATAAGGCTTGGAGCTTGGGCCACTTATTGTGATGCTTTCTCTAAAGTTTTCCGGTCCTTGGTGACAATGAAACATACATTTGTTCTGTTTTTGAACGCCAAAGGAACAAGAAGATTGTGTGTTGAAGGTTGTCAAGTGAATTTCTTGGAGGCTTGAAGTGAATGAATTTATGATAACTTTTGTGTATTTTATGATAGCTTATGGCTTTCTATTCCTTTAAGTCTCTAAACAATGTCCAAACAGTTTCCACGTTGCAGAATCTATTGAGCTGCTTCCAAGTGGGAGTACTCAGTTTCGCAAATGAAAAAATTACAGTCTTAGTCAAAAAGACTGCCCTTTTGTCCCTCCACACCAAACAAAGACGAGTCACAAAACAATAAAGCTTACAAACGACAAATTTATGTTAAACAGCAGTAGTTTCGAAGCAAATGAATCACAATTTAACATTCTCTCCATAGGAAATACAACTTTGAGCCTTAACAGATGAAATCTATTTACAAGCACATATTGACTTTCCTCTTCCGCTGCCATTCCCTTACAACCAACCAACAAATCCTAAACATATCAAGAACACCAAGGCCACTCTATTCCTACCTATCCCCACAGTCCAAAGAGGTGGAAGTGAATAAATAAATTGAGTAAAAACCTCAAAACAAAAAGAAAAATGTTGAAATCAAATTTCTTCACCCAACTATTTTGTTTTTTTCGGACTCTCAACTGGCTGCCTGCAATGAACCATCCCTCATTAACTTTAAGCTCAGACTGTTGAATCTTTCCCGTGAATATTGCCTGGAGGCCTTTCTCCAGTCTGTTCCAGCCTTCATCATCGCTGCAAACTCTTCATAACTAATTCGTCCATCCTGCAAGAGTAGACAATGTGAATTCAGCCTTCAATTAAATGATTTTAAACGAGGTTGGAATTATTAAGCGTGCAAAGATCCAACATTTGTAAGATAATCATACAAAAAGCACAGTAAGAAAAAGGGCTGGTCATGATCATCTGTAGCAGATTTGTTAGAAAGGACGAAACCCACAAATAATTTTCAATTTTGAGTAACATGCTATACTTTAGCGAGAGGTATAAACCACCACTGAAATGCATGAAATAAGTGGACATCAAATTGTTTAAACGTAATGTACACAAGTACTCCAAAATATCGAGTATCAGCAAAATGTTGAGTATAAATCCAAGGAACCGAGAACAAAAATGGTGGCAATAACCTAATTATGGCTTAGAATGAAGATTTGAAGGTCTTGTAATCATGTAAAGTAGCAGAAATAATTTTTTAAATAGCATCAACTGCAGTTAGAAAATCAACTATGGTCAGAACACCAGATGACTGTATGAAATCAACATCCGAAGATCCTTGACTATATGCATGAGTAATACTAACCTTGTCTGTGTCTACATCTTGCATAATGGCATTAATAACATCCTCGCTACAGGTTTCAACTTCATCATTCAAGGCCTCTCGCAGCTCTTCAATCTCTATGTAGCCACTCTGGTTTCGATCAAAAAAAGCGAACGCTTTATGTAGATGCTCATCGTTGCCCATCTTTTTAAGGTGAACCGACACAGTAACAAACTCTCCATAATTGAGAGTTCCGTCACCATCAGCATCAGCCTGTAGACAGCATTAGAAGGTTAGTAAATTCACATATTTAAAGGAGATAAAAAAAACCTTGAAAGACATATTGGCACAAAAACTGGTCAATATTAAGGATAAAAACTTCAAGCTTTGAAGAAAATCCACCTACGCTAAAGGCAAAAGGCATTAAAACCAGTTGAAATTCTGACCACAACAAAGTTACTGCAGTGTCTTTCTATTAATCAATTATCCGATAACAGATTCAAGGGACTACAGTGCTTTTAGAAGTAAAATGATGCTTACAGCTTCCATGAGGATTTGGAGATCTGCATCAGCAACCTGTTGACCAAGTTTCTGCAACCCATTTCTAAGTTCCTCAAGGCTAATCTTGCCTCTTTTTCCAATATCCATCTTGTTAAAGGCCTCCTTTATGCCAGCCACTTCCTCTACAGACAAATGCTCAGCTATAACCTGGAAGGAAATGACTCCACATTTAGTCTCCAATCAGGAAGAAGAAAAAGAGGAAAGTGACAATTAATCATGCATTGACCATTCATTGTCATCTATCATCACCTCAATAAATACCAGAAAGACTTAACAAGCAAATTGAGTTATTACCCTAAGAGCTCTCTTTTTGAGTTTGTTCATCATTGAAAACTGTTTAAGCCTTGTTCTCACAGTCTCACCAAGTGGGACATTTGGAGCCTTCTTTGCATTTTGTAACCAAGGATGCTCTGCAAGCAGAAGAAGAGTCAGGAGAACGGTCATATGTAGGATCAGACATAATAAAGGCTAAAGAACACTACCAAGAACTTGCTGTGCTGTAAGCCTTAGTTTGGGATCAGGATTAAGCATTTTCTTCACCAGGTCCTTCGCATTGTCAGAAACTTTTGGCCAAGGGTCCCTCTTGAAATCAACAACAGAGCGGATAATTGCCTGTGCCACTCCCTGTTCAGTTTCTGTAAAAACAAGAACATCAATTTCATGGAGAAAGAGGTGGAATTACAAGAACATTATCTGGTTTAGAAAGATCTCCACCAAAAGAGTGTCAAACAATGTTTCAACAACATAGTTTAGCTTTACCATATTCTCTGTGTAACACACCAATAATTAAACTGGTTTCTGTTAAAATTCAATAGCTCGTGATCAGATAAATGCACTAAAAGTAACCAAAAAAAAAAAAAGAATAACCTGCCCAGAAAGGTGGGACTCCACAAAGGAGAATATAGAGAATAACTCCAGCACTCCAAACATCAACTTCTTGGCCATAATTGCGTTTTAGAACTTCTGGAGCCATGTAGTAAGGACTTCCCACTATCTCATTGAATCTTTCACCTACAAAGAAAACAAGTCTTCAGGCACATACGAAGTTGTGCAAAAAGCATTAAACCGGCACATGCTGAGTCCCCTAAAGCATTAAGAAAATACAAATATCAGGTAGACATATGTTTAAGCTCTGTTCATGATGTGATACCAGGTTTAAAGAAGACTGACAATCCAAAATCAATTGTCTTCAAGGGGGCCGTCTCCTTCTTATTTCCAAATAGAAAGTTCTCAGGTTTAAGGTCACGATGCATTACTCCATGCTTATGGCACATCTACATTGCAAACAGATACAACAGCTAAGTAGATTATAATAGTAAAATGACTACCATTTGATTGTTCAATCATCTCATAATATTAACCTATAAAAACTCAAATACCGATACGAATAGCAAAATGAGCAATAAAAAAACAACACGTGAAAGAAATGAACCGAGATATCACTTATAGAACAGAGGACATGAAAGCAAATTTGACCTAAGATAGTGCAAACTTCTCAACAACTAGAAATGATAAAAATCTCCAACCTGAACAACTTCCACTATAGTCCGCATCACAGCAGCAGCTGCCCTTTCTGTGTAATGACCTCTAGCTACAATTCTATCAAACAACTCTCCTCCCTCACACAGTTCCATCACGATGTGTACAGCACTATCATCCTCATAGGTGGCCTTCAAAGTCACAATGTTTGGATGCTTAGGCAGATGTTTCATTATCTCCACCTCCCTCCTGACATCATCAATATCCACTGCAGTTCTGAGCTTCTTTTTAGAAATACACTTGCAGGCAAATCTGTCTCCTGTGTTTACATCCGTACACAAATATGTAATCCCAAATTCGCCACGGCCAAGCTCACGGCCCAGATCATAGTGAGCCGAGAGATCACGGCCGTCTGGTTCTCTCAAGACGCAGAGCCTATCTGTATCAGATCCATTACCTACCACAAAATCATCACCAAAGAAAGGATTTTGTTTGTTCTTCTTTTTGTTCTTCCCTCTGGCTTTTTTATCAGAGGGAGAATTGGGACCAGGAGTTGCACAGCAATTGCCCATGGTCTTTCAGACCTTCAAAAACACAGATAGAAGATAAGAATCTACACCAGATCCCAAAAAAAAACCCCGTTAATACGAAGAAAACGAAATATCCCATTTAAATTCGAAGAATGTGATATCCAAATATCATTAACAGATGAGTAAAGGAAAAATATAGGAAGAGACAAAAGAAAGCTACCAACTTGTGAACAAAGAAAAAACCTTTGATATCTAACAAGTCCTGAAAACTCAACTTTACTAAGAAAAGGCCGATCTTTTCAGAAAAAGTACAAAAAACGATGGACTATATTAGAAATTGGAGAACAAATAAATACATCTGGAAAATGAATAACCAAGTGAAAGAGTAAGTCCATAAGCTGCAAAGAAATTCTTTTTGAGTTGAAAAGGGTGAAATCTTAAGAACCTACCTGGAATTTCGATTAAGCTTTTGACCTGGGAGGATAAGCTGAGGAAGAGTCAGATGAGATTTGGATTGAATGCAAGAAATACCAGGAAAAAAAAGTAAAGGGGGAAAGATGAAAATGGATTGTGTGAACGAAGAAGAGACAACTGGAGAGAGCGTGAAAGAAACTTCCTTTTCTTAACAGAGACTCTATCTCCCTCTCTCTAAATTTCTGTCTCTCTCGGATTCAACAATGAGGCGAGGAGGCAGACAGAACCCTTTCACCTTTTCTTTTCCCTCTTTTTCTTTTTCCTTTTTTCTCTTCCCAAAATATCCAAACAAAGAGCTCAGCTTTTCAGGAAATTCAAAAAGGAAAGGAAAAAAGAGAGAAAAATGAAAAAAAATGCAAAACAGAACAAAAAGGACAACAGTGGGTTTTCCAATTTGGGGTTGGTTTATATTATTATATATAAACTTTCAGTTTTTAATATACAGCTTATTTGAAGAACAAGCAGACATTATTATTGCAAAATCTGGTTTTGTGGACAATAGTTAGATAGAGGAGAAATGTAAAACAAACACCAAAAAGAGTGGGAGTCAAAAAGGACAGGAAAAACACAAAGTAATGGAGGAGGTTGGGAAGCAAAGACACATCACACATTAACTACAGAATGAATTAATGGGTTCACAAGACCATTTCAACCATCTGCACATGTTGCTTGTTTCATACAAAACCAAGTCACCTTTTATCAAATCCAAGTCCAAGCATGTTTGATGTGGTTGGTCTAAATCAGCAGCCTGGCCCTGAGCTTGTGTTTGTCTTTTTGTCCCATCCCATGTCTGTGCTTTGTGAACGACAAATTCATATTATTTGGTGAAGAACATTTATCTGTCACTCTATAGGTTCTTTCATTCTTTGCAGCTAAGCAACTTGGCATTCATTGAACCAAGCGGTCAAAATCAGAGCACTCCATTAGTTGATAGTGCGTGCTTTAGTTTTAGTTTTAGTTAACCACCCCATCAAAATCAAACACTGGTTATACGATGGGTTTTTCTTCCTTTTTTCAAGGAAACATCAATGAAGCTGCTTAAACTAAAACTAATTTCTTTATACTAAGTCAAGAGGACCTCAACAAACGCATAATAACTTAACATGCTCGGGTGTTAGAGATGCAGCTAATGTGCATGGTTGACTTTTCTGGATTGTGTTGCTTTTGAATTTGATTAAAAGATTCTATTCTATGCCTGGCTAAGTTTTTCAAAGTTAACTACTTTCTTTCACCTATTTGCCTACCAACCAAGCAATTTCTATCTAGAAGGCCAAGTTGGAACTTTTCAATGCAGAATAAAGAGTTTGGAGATCCCATCTTATTCGATACCAGTCTTTGATAATTAAATATAAATCTTAATTTAAATTTAAATTTAATTTTTGCCGTAATACGATACAAGAGAAGTAAGACTCGTGGCCAATGGAGTTTGCACGGTGTCCCTTTCCTTACCCTTTTCTCTTCTGCCGCCTGTACATCTCAAAGTTTCTGTCTTTCAGAATATTGGCCGGCGGCCGGCCATTGGGAATTTTCGGTTTTTTTAGTTATTACTTCCTTTCCTTAGCATTACTGAATTGTCTCCAACTTGTGTGTTTGGTTTTGTTCCACCGAGGAACACGTTATTCGTAAACTCATTTGAAAATACGCCAACTCGTTTGGTTGGTTTGGGTTCTCATTTATCTTTGCTCAATACAGTTGCATTTCACTCATTTCCTGATCTTTTCCCGTTTACATTTTCACACGTCAGGCATGATTCGGACAATCCAGCGTATGCACTCACGCATACATTCAGCAAGACCAACATGAATATAATGTATTGCCGTATGTTAGTAACTAATGTTAGTCCATCATCCACGGCTGATAGTAAAATGGGCTGATGGTCTCTGAGTGAGCGCAAGTTATGCTGTTATATGTAACCATAATTTATTGCATAAACATAATTACAATAATTCCTTAATTCTTATCTAAAAATTATATGTTTAACATCAAAATATAAAATATAAAGTACATACTTAGATTCATGATTTTTGTTGAATCGTAAAGTGAGAAAAAAAACCCTTCCGAATGCTTGGATATAAAGAAACTTGATTTCTCTTATCTTTTCTCTCAATAATCCTATTTTCTGATGGTGAAAAATAAAACAGAAGTGTGTCGGAGAGAGAGAGGACCAGTTTCGAATAAAATAAGGATATCTCTGAATCATTCTTAAGTTTAAAATAAAACATTATCTTACTTAATCAAATTGACCAATCAGAATTTAGCATTTAATATTATTAAAACTATAATTATTTAAGAAGCCACATTGCAACATCCCACTACCATATGATACATACCCAAACTTTCAGAGACATAACCTATGATAATGGTATGTTAGAGCAAAACAATTCCAACTTACACATGACATCAATTAACATCATTTAAAAGTCAGCAAATTTTAAAAACTTTTAATTATATTAATCCACAAAATTTACACTATTCCCTTTAGACAAATATTTACATAACCTTATACAGATTCTAACAAAAACAATAAAATACAAGACACAACACTCCTGGAGCCAGCTAACAGACCTCTGAGTCATAACAAAATCCAAAGGGTCCTTTAGTCTTATTTAAAGAACTAGGTCTCTTGTCTCGTACCTTCAAAATCACATTGCAATTTTGATGAGTTTTGCGAACTCAACCGAGTAACCATCCTTGATGGTTCACTCATGTCATAAAACAAGATCAATTATAATATGTAATCATACAGTTTAAATTCACTTGACAAGTATCAAATACTATCACAGATAAATCATTTCTTAGTTAAACAGTTCAATTATATAACGACATTCACACAGCTTTGCAAATCATTCAATATATTCAAATTATATGCGGATGTGATATGTATGAGACTCACTTTTATTTTTATATTATTGTGACTGTGTGCTTTTATAGTATCCCGAATTATTGGACTTAGTTAGTCAGTCTGTGACCCATCGATCATAGTAAGTCATAGGCTCGAACCACATATGCGGGAGCTTAAAGCTCTTATCAGTAACAATATCAGTAGCAACACTAATCACAACTCCTTAATATTACATGCATCAGAATGAAGTGCACGTCACAGTTTAGTCATCAAATTCAATCACTTTTGATTACATGTAATATAACAGTATATCAGTCACAGCATCATTTACAGTAATAGTCATAGTAGCAGTAGTCATCAGACTAGGTCCGGCATTCAACTTTTCAGTTGAGAATCAGAAAATCATTTAGGCAGACGCATTCACATTCAATCAGCACTTTCAATATCATTCTCATGCATCAAAACGCCTTGAACAAATATTATCCAGAATCCAGTACGTAATCAGCACAATTCAGTACAGTTCAATAAGATAACAATACAGTTCAATAATGTACAAAACAATAAGGTGAGACCATCTTAGGTTACTAACAGTACGCTCTAAGAAGCTATTGCCTAGATGGTTCGGCAATGTTCGACTGACGTCCGATGTGCTCCTCTAAAACATACATAACACATTTATAATATATCACATTTTTGCACTAATGTAAGTATTCCTCTATGGACATTTACTTATATAAAATATGCACAATGTATGTTCAATGACAATTCTGGGGTACTTTATTGTGATCCTTATCAACAATTCATTCAAATATCAAAGCCCTCGTTAATACCACGTATATTTACAATTGGACTAAAACAAAACAATGTCAAAACAATTTCATAATTTCATTAACCACTTCAGATTTTTCTTCTAATACACATACGAGTCAGTTTTGCACACTAAATCTGATAAAGTAAATGGAAAAATTAGGTAACACTCTCTTTTGTAAAATTGTTCAACAATGTCTTAAGTTTCTAATGACTCTAAGATCATCTAATTTGATTCAGTATACTATGAGTTATGCTCACAATACCACAAACTGTGTATATTTGAACATTTGGCTAGTATATGATCATTCCCTCGAATTGTACATCTCATATTTTTCAACTCAAATATCCAAAAATTACAAACTTTTTACCAATTTAAAGATAAGAGAATAAGCTACAACTTTGGTGGAGACACCTCAATCTAAATCAGCCTAAATCAATACAGTTTATTCAATAACTATAGGAAATGATTTCTGTCCCTGGTAATGCTGCAACCTAAGCTAAGATGCAGTTTCATGCCAAATTTGAAAGTCTTAGAGATAGAATCAAAATTCGACTTCTTCAAGAAATTTGTAGACTTATGTCTCTAGTCTACTCTAAACTAAGAATCAACTCATTTAGAAATCTACATATCAAGATATAATCAAAATATCGAAGTATGTTCAGTGAAAACACTACAACCAACATATTCCAACAATTCTTCTTTCATTTTTTTTCCAGATTGTTTTACACTTTATACCAAGGTTAAATAGCCTCTTTATAGTTCATCAATTATACCTCTATTAGGCTGAATCATACTCCAACTCCTCAACAATAATAGCTCTTATTCCAGTTTAACATTATTCACTTAACAACTCATAAAGTATTAAACCAGAAACTTTTACATTATTACGCATATAGTCCTAGTTCTTACCCAATTCAAGAACATCAAATTAACATCTTTCTTTGGCGTAAATCCACCTTCATTTTTACTTCCGTTTCAGTTCAGTAACATCAATACACAGTTCAATAATTCATGATTGTTCATAAACTCCAAAACAATACCTATTCCATAATTTTCCATATCACATGTTCTTCATTTTTTTTCCAGATCTTCTTAAGCAGATTTCAGGTCAGTTTTGCATGGACATTTTGACATAGCAAATGAAGAATTTAGGCAATACATCCTCCTAAAAAAATGTTCCTGTATGTCACACATTTAACTATGTCAAATGTCACTCAATTTGAGAATTAGTCATCCTAATTTTCCATGTCTCAATTAGTCTTGCCGCTAGGCATTTTTCCTAGTCCAAAAATATCTCAAATTTTCAAAATTTTTTGAAATATCCGAAATGCCACCAAAAATGCTAAATTAATTCTATTACATACCAATTCAATTTTCAAGACAAATAATCCACAATTCACATTTTTAATCCCATTAAAAATCACTTATACTCAGAAAATGTCAATGAATGCATGTACAAATAATTATAATGTACAAGATCAATAATGTCATGTATGTGTATGCCACATTTGTGTAAATGTCGTTACATGATTGAACTGTTTAACTAAGAAATGATTTTATCTGTGATAATATTTAATACTTGTCAAGTGGATTTGAATTATATGATTACATATTATAATTGATCTTGTTTTATGACATGAGTGAATCATTGAGGATGATTACTCTGCTGAGTTCGTAAAACTCATCAAAATTGCACTGTTACTTTGCAGGTTCGAGAGTGAGACAACCTAGCTTCTAAGACTTTGTAGAAGCAAATTTTGTGCAATTGTTACGGTCAGATTTGGTTCAAAGGTCAGTTAGCTAGGATTGAGAACATAGTTATTTCTTTTGAGTTTATAGTATGTGATGTGTACTGAGTTGTTTATGTTCATAGGACAATGTTGTATAAACATGGATGATATTGTACTATATAAAACAATGTAGGTCATGGTTTGATATAATGTGATAACATTTTGGGTTTTTTAAATGTGTGATTGATGGTTTACTGTATGATGCCATGTTATGTATAGTGAAGGTAAGATAGTTAAGATGTTATTTCTGACAGGCATGTACACGTGTATATGATGGACACACATGCATATGTCAGTTGAGAATGGGGTGTTATACAAATATTAAATATATATAGTTTTACATTCTCCCACTTGGCTTATTAATTGAAAAAAATGTTATATCATGGTTTAATAATAAATAAACATTTTGACGTATAAACTTTGCTAAATTCTTTAATGTTGATTATATCTTAAATCATAATCAAACAAAGATACTAATAAGAGTCGTAGTGGTTTCACATCTTAACAACCGATATAATTCCTTCAACTTACTACAATATTAACGTTTTATTCAATATGATTCATAAATAAGAAACACATTACTATTCCAACAATAATGTCTTAATTAAAGACAAATCCTATCAACATAATTTATTCATAAATATATTACAAAATAGGATTAACAAAAACATAAACATAAATGAGCTCACAGTGTCAAAATGCAAACATCATAAATCTCAATAATGATTTCTCATAATACCCATTCTTTCAACATGTTCTTTAAAGGGTTTTAGTGCTAATCCTTTTGTCAAAGGATCTACAATTATATAATTAGTGAAAGGATCTACAATTATATAATTAGTGTTAATATGTTGAATTGACATTGTTTGTTTTTTTAACTTCTTCTTTAACAACAAGTATTTTAAATACACATGTTTAGCACCTTTACAATACTTTTCATTCTTTGAAAAGAAAATTGTTGCAGAATTATCATAATAAATTTTTAGCAGCTTGGCTATACTGTCAACAACTCTAAGCCCCAAAATAAAGTTCCGCAACTATAAACCTTGAATTGTAGCTTCAAAACATATTACAAATTCAGCTTCCATAGTGGACGCAACAATGATAAATTGCTTCGCACTTTTCCAAGAGATAGCTCCTCTAGCTAATAAGAAAAGGTAGTCAAAAGTGGACTTTTTGGTATCAATGCAAAATGATAAATTGCTTCGCACTTTTCCAAGAGATAGCTCCTCTAGCTAATAAGAAAAGGTAGTCAAAAGTGGACTTTTTGGTATCAATGCAACCGGCAAGATTTGAATATGAATATCCAATCACTTTCAGATGACTAAATCTCCTATAAGTGAGTATATGATCTTGAGTACCTTGTAGATATTTCAAAACTTTTTTGGTAGCTTTCTAATGATCCAATTCAAGATTACTTTGATACCTACCTAGCATACTAACAGCAAAGCTAATGTCTGGTCTAGTACAAGTTTAAGTAGACATTAGGCTTCTAATAATTGATGTATAAGGAATATTTGTGATTTGCTTATGTTCCAATACATGCTTTGGACATTGATTAAGACTAAACTTGTCTCCCTTCTAAAATGGAGCTATAGGTGCCGAATAATTTTTCATGTCAAATCTCTCCAAGACCTTATTAATATAAGCTTTTTGAGATAAACCTAATAGTCCTTGTGACCTATCTCATAACATTTCAATTCCTATCCCATTACTGGCTTCTCCCATATCTTTCATTTCAAAATTCTCAGAGAGAAAATCCTTAGTGTTGTGCAGTAAATCAAAACCATTAGTAGCTAACAAGATATCAATAACATAAAGTACCAAAAATATGAACTTCCTTTCACTGATTTTTAGATATATACACAGATTAACGATGTTTTCTTTAAATCCAAAGGAGGTAATAGTATCATTAAACTTAAGATACCATTGTTGGAAGGTTTACTCAAGTCCATATGTCGATTTCGTAAATTTACACACCATGTCTTCATTTCTTTCAATTGAAAAGCCGTCAAGTTGATCCATATACACGTCATCCTCTAAATTACAAAATGTGTAATTAAAGTATTGTTTAACAACATACTTAAACTATCTATAAAGTTTCATTTCAAAACTTATATGTTTGGATGAAGCTACATGATTGATATTTTTCTTATATCAATATTGAATTAACTGTAAGTGCATGGCGTAACTGTAACTAGCACAAGCAGGTACATGTCGATCCTACGAAGATAGTAAATACTAATAATTACCTTTTTCTATTATCTAGCCTAAGAATTTGTAACATCTCATTTCCATAATAAGGGTTAGAACCCTGGATTTCTGTAATTGAGAAAACAATAATGAGCGTTTAGAAAATTGCATTTCATGCTCATACATAATGTTATCATACACACATGTGAATATTGATTTTTGCACACTAAAATGATTGTACATGCACTCGTTGACGTTTTCCGGATATAACTGATCTATAAATGTGATTATTTTTGGAATTGTGAATTATATGTGTTAAGAATTTATGTGTAGGGTATATTTATTGATTGAGAATTTTTAGTAAAAATTTGAGAAAATTATGAAATTTAAGGGTATTTTTGGACTAGGAAAAAATTCAAGTGAGAAAATTATGAAATTTAAGGATATTTTTGGACTAGGAAAAATGCCAAGTGGCATAACAATTGATAAATAGTAGTACAAATGAGAGTCAAATGGCAGTGAAAATTTTTATGAATGATATTAAGAATTAATGATAAGCATCATTGAAAATTGGGAGAAAATTAGGTTAAAAATTGGAGAAAAATGGATTAGCTTATCAAAAGATTTAGAAGAGACCTTAAGAGAGTGACATGTGGCAAGTGAAAAGTGTCACTTGCCACACCACTTGTTAAGTCACTTAAGAAAGACCACATTTTGGTCTTTCATTTGCCAAAAACGACACTTGCTTTATTTCTACTTATTTATCCTTCTTCTTCTTCTTTTCTTCATCTTCTTCATGTGCTCTCACAACACCTCACTCTCACCCTTATCATGTTGTCTTTTGTTCAACTCTTTCACCTTGCTTTTTCAAGATTTATTGTCTTCTCCATCTTGTTATTCAAAAGCCCAACTTATTCCACCTTAAAAGGGTGAAAATCGTATATGATGGAGGAGCAAAGGTTTCATGGTGATTGAAGAAACCTTGGGTTAATCAAGTAAGTAACCTATTAATCTTTATGGCTTTGATGAATGAAACATGTTTTAATGATATTTAGAGGTTAAATGTTCATAAAATGAGGATGGGTATATGCTAAAATGTGGATGACAAATTTGAATAGATTCATGTCTTGCTTTGATGTTTTGATGGATGGGAGATTATGAAATGATAAAATGTTGGATAAAGAGAGTAAAAGGTGTTTAAAGTGCACTAGAAAAATTTTAGCTGTGATATTTTCAACTGATTAAGCATTTGTAATTTAGCCATAACTTGTACTGTAGATATCCAAATAAGATGATTTTTGATTTGGATTAAAGCAGATACATATGGTTACATTTTTCATGAAGACGTCAAATTCAAATTCTGTTTTTTAGAGTTGCGAATTTTTACTTGAAGTTAAGTAGTGGGTGTAGGAAAAAGTGCAGAAAAACTAGATACATAATGGGGTTTTTGTTTTGTTTTCTTGATGAATTAATGTGAATCTCCTTAAGTGTTTTTGGAATGAAATAAAATGAGTTTAGAGCTAAAGAAAGGGAGTAATGTGGTATTTTGAAATGAGAAGAATTTTGGTGATAGTTAGAAGTGAAATGAAAGTAGAAATGAAGATGAATATGTTCAGAAAGTTGATGAAGTATGTATATATGTATATCTTCTGTTTTTAGTATTCATGATCAATCATGGACTATAATTTGTTTATAGATGATATTGAGTTGAAATGGAATTAAGAAGGATCAGAAAATGATGAGTATTAAACTAGAAATGGTAGATCAAGCATAAGGTGTTGAATGTAGTAAGAAAAGAGTTAGAAATTTGGAAAACTAAAAATGCAATTGGATATGTGTTGGGGAAAGAGGCATAACATTTTATGTAGAACTCGGGTTGAGGTCATTTAAGTATGCCTTGAAAAAGGATTTCTAGTTCTACAACTTCTATGAAGACCACGAGAAGATATTTTGATGTATATAGGGTCAAAATTTTAAATTTCTATAAGTGACCCGTAAAGGTCTACTCAGCAGACATGGATGTCTGCCTAACGGACATTCACTGATCATTTGGTCTTAATTAAGTCTTAAATGGAGTTTGAATTGAACCTAGAATGATGCTTTGATTAAGTGACTAATGTGTGATATATATGAAGTGATAATTGTGGTTATAACTTAGTGAATGAATTGATGATATCAAAGTACCAAAGACGTGAGTATAATGTGAACGAAGATGTTCATATGATAGGAGTTTTGATTCAAAGAAGTTGAGTAGTATGCATTAAGTGATTAAATGTGAATGAGAATTTGGGTATTATGAGAGCATATAATGTTAGAAAAGAAATGATGACAAATTGGTTTATGATATTAGATTAACTAAGTGTTTTTGAGGTGTATGCCTAAGGATAAGCTAGCCACATACAAAGGATAAGGATTGAATGGTGAACTTAGAATGATCATATACAAATGAAGTGTAAACCTAAGTTCAATTAGACATATATCAATTATGAAATGAGAATGAGCATAAGATGTGGATTTTGATAATATACCTGGGATTGCCATTGAGCATGCATTATACACAACACATATACATATGTATGTGATTGAGTATTCATAAAATTATGTATGTGTGTGCAAAATGTGTATTGCATAATGATGATACAGGATAGAACGTTCGCATCTAGATGTTTCCTAACCATGGAAGCTAATGCTAATCTGGAGCGTACTGTGAGTAACCTAGACGATTTCTCTCAATTATTGTTTGCTTAAATGCTGTTATGAATGATAAATGAATGTGAATTGAATTGTGTTGAATTTCGGACTGATGATTGTGAAATGTGGGATGTACGTTGAAGTGTTGCTTGAATGTGAATGTGAAAAACTAAATGTGTTATGATATGATTGATTGAAAATGTGAGATACATTCTATATATGAATGCATGATCAGATAATGGGAGTTGTGACCAGAGTAGCCACCGATCAAAGCTTAAAGCTCAACATGTGAAAAGAGCCTTGAGCTCAGACAATGATTAAGAGCTTAAGGCTCACTATGTAAAATAAGCCATGTATCCTCATCGGATAAGGGATAGTTAGTAATGAGCCCGATATCTAAAATGGATACAGGACAGTTCAGGCACTCGGTCACAATAAAGTAATAATTAGGAAAGTGTCTCATATGCATTCCATATACTTTTTATTAAGTATGTTTGATTGATTGAAATGCAATTCTCTAACTTTTATATGATCGTTCTGAAAATGATATGTGATGCTTCTTGCAAAATGCAAAGATGTCAATTACAAGTTACATGTATTGATGTGTTGCATAAATTAAGTGAACCATGAATGATGGTTACCTCATTAAGTTCACAAAAATCACCCAAATTTTGCAATATTTTTCAAGCTCAGAAGAGTTACCCCGTTAGGCAAACGGGAGTAATAGCCACTGCATTCAAGTAAGAGAAAAAGGTTAGGATCAGTTCGCGACTGCATTAGTATTTTCTATTTTTGTATCGAATTGAGTCTTCCGTAATTATTGTAACATGTATATTTGAATATTTCTGTTTTGTAATGGAAAGGTTTGTAAATGAGATTGATCTTGAGTGTATAAATAATAAATGTGATTTTGATGTTATTAAAGAAAAGAATGGGCCCAATTTGATTGTTGATTTCCACATACACGAAAAAAAATTGTAATAACTTCGATTGTTGACACTTCTAGCCTGCCACCCTCATGGGGTACAAACTCAGATATCATTCAAGATCTCGGGTACGTGTCTTGTGAGAGTGAGATGCTACAGAATTAGATTTTGGATTTTAATTAAGAATAAAGATAAAAAATTAAACTAAATTAAGATTAAACAATTATGAACTTGAGATAAGTAAAAGGATGAAGAAAAATCTATATCAAATAATAGTGTCTTGGTAATTAATCCCCCTAAGAATCTTTAGATATTTTTAACCTTTTATTACGCACTTATATTATCGATTATTGGACACTCTCTTGAGATTACTAACAACTAATTCATCAGTTGATTAACATAAATCTTTCTAGTTAAAACCTTAGGGTTGCTTTATCGATTTATGAATTTCGCTATTAGGTTTTACCTAATCTACAGGATTTATGTTGGCCTATCTCTAGGTTTGCATGTAACTCATTTCAATTGTGATAGATCTATTTATATAAGAGGATTTTGTAATCTCAATCATATGAAATCTAACCATGCAATAATGTTTCGGATATATTAGAACAAGCTTGAAAGACATAATTGAATTATACTAATTAATCCATATATTTTCATTAACTAAAAGATTAAAGTATATTGTTATTACAAAATTGGGTTCATCACACCTAGACATTAATCACGTTTAGTTACTCATAATAGAAAACAAAATCAAAGATAAGCATGAAGAAAATGTATTCTTGATGTTTTCCTTGACCTTTGATTAAAATTGTCACCTCTATAGGTTTCTTACATATCAAATTTGTTGCAAAAGTCAGCTCTCTCTCTTTTGCCTCCATTCACATCCTTTTATAATGAAAACTAAGGTTGTTGAGACATACACAGTCACTTACATGACCATATAGGTGACTATTTAACTCCAAACCCTAAATTTGTGACTTTACACATTCACAAAGACTTACACGACCACATACAAGGTCGTGTATCTCTAACTTGCTTCAAATCTTCGTTTTATGCCATGATTTCTTCCGAATTGTCACTTTTTGGTCCATAAAAGCAGTTATCACCTATAAATGCACTTAGAGCAAATTAAGTACTAAATTTACAACAAAACTAGAAAATATCAAATAAAATACATCAAATATGGATGTATAATTAGGCAAATATGGATTTATCAAACATCCCCACACTTAAGCTTTTACTTATATTCAAGTAAATTATAATCTAAATTATCAAATTTACAACAACCATCCTTTATTAATCTCACTTTTCCATTTATATTTTAAATCATCATTTCATATTAATCAAATTAACATAGAAGTGGAATCAAGTTATCCTAAAACTACTTCACAAGTCGATATTAATAATAATCAGGTCAATAATCTTACTTAAATCAAAAGCATAAATCTTTACACCCTTACCAAGGTTTCACTCAATAAACTCAAGTGTTTAGGCTGAATTGTATCAAACTCTTAAATCAATATTTAGTAGAACTTTTATCATAGGCTTGCATATATTATCACATCTCCACCACTTGTGAATAAACTAGAAACAAAAATCAAAAGGTTTTTATAAGGTTGTAATAGTGCTTAGGTCTTAGGTAAGGTATGATTGTGATAATAAAAGTGTGATAAACTTGAAAGAAGTTTACAACGAAAAACATTAGAAGAAATTTGTTCAAAAAATACAAGTCCTTTCATTCTAAATCCACCAGTACTCTACTTTTTCTTCTTTTCTATGCTTGCGTTTTTTTTAGCATTCATCATGTACCAAAATTAAAGAAATATGGAAACTTTCAAATTTTCAAGTTTCGAACATTCAAGTAATGTAAATAGCCTTTAAGGTTCAAAACAATAAAAAGGATTTAAAGAAATAGGATAAAGGTTAATGATGTCGGTTATAAATAAACATTCAAGTAATGTAAATAACCTTTAAGATTCAAAACAATAAAAAGGGTTTAAAGAAAATAGGATAAAGGTTAATGATGTGGGTTATAAATAATGAAAAAGGCTAAAGCTCAAACTAGATTTTTTCGAAGGGATAAATTAAGGTAAGGTAATTATCAACAAAATAGGCTTAAACAAGTGTTGAATCTAAATGCCTTCATCATTTTAATGTTTCTAATTTAACAAAATATGATCGCAATATGTGTAATTTTAAAATCATTCCACTATGCATAATAACACATATAAAAGAATTAAAGAGCTTAACATTTTTTGAAATTTTGCTCTTAGGTTCAAAAGTTCACAAACAAAAAAAATGATTTTATGTGTGTAAATAATATGTAATTTTTAGTTAACTTGACTATTTCAATGATTATTAACAGTATGACTTACGAAAGCATTTTTATTCGAATTGTCATCCTTTTGCATATTAATTCAAATCAATAATCAGTCATGAAATAAAATATTGATGGAAAGATTTTAGCTAATTCAAGATATCAATTAATAAAATTTAATAACAAAGATTATGATAAACTTCAGAAAATTATTATCCCCACACTTAAAATTATACATTATCCCTAACGTACAAATATAGGCATATCAAAGTCAAAAGTGAGAAAGTGGAGTTTGGTATTTCCCTAAGTAATAAAATTTTCTGATTTCTGATTTCTGATTTAGACAAATTTGGTGTTGGACCCCGTTTCCGAAGTCCAACTCTTAATCGAAACAACAAATAGACTTGCACATCTTTACCTCATCATGTTCTTTAATACATTCATTTTCTTCATTTCTTACAACTAGTTCTCATTATTCATAAAAACCCTATCTTTCCTTTTACCATAATATCTCACTTATGCGTATATATATATATATATAAAACAACAATTCATGTTCAAAGTTCATCCACTCAAGTGGATGACTTCTTCAAGTGTACTTAATTCCAACTTAACCTCA
>JAOSBN010000008.1:26206606-26218528 GCA_027563595.1 Erythroxylum suave | reverse complement strand
GAAATACCAAAGTGATGCGATTTGGAGTGAATTTGGCTAATCTGGAACTGGACAAGATTTCAACATGACCATGTTGAGGATGACGTGACGTTGGCAAATTGCTACTTCCGAATTTTGAATTAATCACCTTGGGATTTAGGCCTAAATGACACAACCCCTTATGCTAGACGAAGTCAAGTTATTTTATAGCCCATTGGAGCTTTATTTTCATATTTTATTGGAGCCCACTTTGTTTACTAAAAAGAGAAAAAACTAGACCATTATTAGACTGACTTTTAGAAAAGACATTTTTTACAATCAGCTTGAGAATAATGGGACGATGGCAGTAGCTCTTAGTGGAGGGATTTTCACGATCAGTTTTGAAAGAGAACAATAACAACAACTTTTGGAGGGGGGATTTTTCACGTTTAGCTTTAAAATAGAGGGACGGCGGCAGTAGCTTTTGTGGATAGGGAAAAGACAACGACTCTCCTCTAACAACATTGTCTTTTAGTATAGGTATGCGTGGCTAACCTTTTAATCTAGACAAGGTATCCAACGTTTGATTTATGTAATTCGTGAGACTCCTTTGATTTAATTGCTTTTGTTTATCTCTTATGTTTGTTTGATCTCTGCACTTTAATCGATTTATTATCATCGTGTTTGTTGATTAATGAGGCCTATTAATTGATCGACTTAGTGATAAATTGCCGAATAGATTAGTTAATCCATTATTGCTGTCTATCAAAGTGGCGAATTAATTTCAGTTAAGAAATTAATGAGATTAAATAATTTAGTATAAATAGATTGCGGCTTTTTCGATTTTGTTGGCTAAGACAAAGGTCCATTAGAGCCTACTGCTGCCGTAGATGTGCTGTCCATAAGAATGAACGAAATTTTATATTTTTGAGTCTATGATCGAATTACAATATCGAACGGAGGAGTATCTTGGCTAGGCTTTTCTTTATATTGTTTTCAATCTTTATTTTTAATTTCCTTATATGTTATTTCGGGTTCTAAAATTAATCATCTCCAAATAAATTCTTTTTATTTTTGTATTATTTCTACACAAATAAACAATTGCTACATTGGTCTCTGTAGTTCGACCCTATTCACCACTTTGCTTGTTTAAGTGTTCTAGAGTAAGAATTTATTTTTGCTAGTTTGACATGCCATCAGTAGGCTAACAAAATGCTACATGGAATGAAAACAGAATTTGCATATGGTTTTTATTGATTTGGAGAAGGAATATTATAAGATTCCTAGGGAAATCTTGTGGAGGTGTTTGGAGGCAAAGGGAATTCCTATAACCTATATATGCGTAATTAGGGATATGTATGAAGGAAAAATGATGAGTGTATAGATGATAAGAGCTAACACAGAAACTTTTTCTATTAGAATTGGGTTATACCAAGGCTCCGCCTTAAGCCCTTTGATGTTTACATTAATGATAGATGAACTTATTAAACATATTCAAGAAGTGGTACCTTGGTATATGTTATTTGCTAACGATATTTTCCTTGTGGATGAGACCAGGGAGGGGGTCAATCAAGTTAGAATGTTAGAGAGAAATGTTAAAGTCTAAAGGTTGTAAAATGAGCAGGATTAGGACGGAGTACTTAGAATGCAACTTTTCAGTAACAATTGATACTAACGTCATACCACAAAAATCAAGTTTTAAATACCTCGGGTCTATCATTTAGATTAATGGTAATATCAATGCTGATATAGTCTATCGTATTAGACCTGGGTGGGTCAAATGGTAAAGCACATCAGGGTCTTAAGAGATAAGAAGATTCCAATAAAGCTTAAAGGGAAATTTTATATAATGGTGATTTGATCAACCATGTTATATAAGGCAGAGTGTTGGCCCATCAAACATGGATATATAAGTAAGTTTTTGGTAGTCAAGATGCGAATGCTTCGGTAGATGTGTGACATTACCAGAAGAGATAAAGTCTAAAATCGTATGGTAAGAGACAAACTACAGGTGGCTAGTATTATTGGCAACTTGGGAGACACTAAGCTTAGATGGCTTGGGCATGTGAGCAGGAGGCACCCTGATGCTCCTGTACAACTCTGTAAGAAAATACCATTCATGATTGCGAGAGGATAAAAGGAAGGTGAAACAAGAACTGGAGGAAAGTGATCAAGAAGGATATGACAGAGTTGGACCTTACCAAAGAATTGGACAGAAATAGAAAATTATGGCATGCTAGGATACAGGTAAAGGATATCCTTTAAAGTGCACCAAACAGTCACGATAGTTATTGGGAGTAGTTTACTGTAAAGCTCTGATGACAATCTACCGCTTAGGAAGTCTAACATTAGTGTCCATTATGTCTTTTCTAGTTGCAAGTCGTGGACAAGTCTTTATGTCCTAAAACTTGGCTTTTCAGCTATAGTGTATGGGAAAAGGTCCTTCGAGGCCATCCAATACCTTTGGATTGTTCATACTTATGTGGCTACTCAGCAAGGATCCTTAACACAACTCGAGGCATAAAGAGCCATACTTTGTAGCTTATCAAGTATTAGCAGATTTTAGCACCATATCAGGTATTTTCTTTTATTTATTTATTTATTTGTAGTTTTATTCTTTACTCTTTTTAACTTGCATCACCTTTTTTTCACGTCATTTCACATTTGCATGTGGGTTTACCAGAAACAGCCTCTTTACTTTATAGGGGAAAGGTTGCATGCTATCAGACCTCCCTAGACCTTACAGTGGTGTGGGATTCGTACTGGGCGTGATGATAATGATGATCATAGGTCAAGTTCTCAAGAAGAGAATGTTGAAGGAGTAGTCCTATTACATTTAGTAATGGCTAGGCTTCATGTTCATATTTTCCTTAGTGGACTTGATTATGAATTTGTTCATATACGGGGAGAAATCTTAGGCAAAGACCCAAAACTTTACTTAGAAGTCATATATGCATGTGTAAGGAGATAGTATCAACAAAGACAGATAATAGGAGGATCCCACTCAATCTTTGAACACTCAGTGTTACTAGCTAATAAAAACTGACAAGGATCATCATCTAGCTGAGGAAAGAATCGTAAAAATCAGTTCACTGGAAAGTCTAACTATTTTATGTGTGATTATTGTGGTGAAAAAGGTCAATCGAAACTACCATGTTACGAAATTATTGGTTATACTGACTGGTGGGATTTTTAAAAAACACTACAATAAAATGTTGTTGGAAAGGCTATGGTGGCAACTATGGATGAAGTGGAATCTAAAGGAGAGGAAATGTTAGTGCCTATGGCAAATATTGCTCATTCAAGTATTGTGGGTAAGGCAAATGGTTTCTCTACAATTTCTAGGAAAAATATCTAGATTATTGATATAGATGCATTTGGTCACAAGATTTGAGATTCTAGCCAATTACAAATCCATTAGTCCATCCCTTCACTCCATTGTTTCCATAACTAATGGTAGTGTGGGCTATATTGGAAAATTATAGCCACATCATTTTTCAAACTTAAGTGCTTTAAATTTTTATTACGATTTTTGTTAATTTGTCAAAAGCCATCGTGTTCCTTCTTTGCCTAGTTTAAATAAAAGTTCTGAACCATTGTAGTTATACATTTTAACATACAGGGACTTGAAAATTTTCCTTCATTGTTTAAGGCTAAATATTTTGTTATGTTCATTGATGAATGTACACGTATGTATTGGATATCACTACTTTAAAAAAGTGATGTTTCTATTACATTTCAAGAATTTCGTAACATGGTGAGCACTCAATATCAGGAACTAATTTAGGTGTATAAAACTGATAATGCCATATAATTTACGTATGCCACCTTTGGAATTTTTTTGAATCAATTTGGAATTCGACATCCAACCCCATGCACTTATACTCCACAACAGAATGGCTTAACAAAAAGGAGGAATAGAAAAATATTAGAGGTGGCCCATGCTTCTCTTTTTGGGATGAACATACCACTTTTTTTATTAAGGAGAGGTAATAAAATCTGTGATTTATCTCACCAATAGATCACCATCCCGGATTTTAGATTTTCAAACTCCTCAACATAAAGTGCAATCCTTACTTTCAATTTCTCATCTCCACAACCTTAAACCTAAAGTTTTTGGCTATATAATATACATTCATATCCCTAAGGTCTTGAGAACTAAACTTCATTTTTGTGCAAAAAGACATGTATTTGTTAGATATTCAGATTTTCAGAAGGAGTATCGATGTTATGATCCTCAAACTCAAAAATTGCATATAACCTTAGATGCCTCTTTTTAGGAGTTAGAACCATATTATTCAGGAGGAGGATCATCAGAAAATGCTGATGGAGGGAATACATTACAAGGCATATTAGGAAATGTAGATGAGTGCATAAAACTACACCAAATTGTCAATATTCTAGGCAATGCAAATGAGTGCTTAGAATTGGAAGAAGTTGACAGCTATGAAGAATAGCCTAGTAACATGTACTTGACTACTTTAACACCACTAACTCGAGGGTCAATTCAGAATATCCAAAATGACAACTCTCAGGTAATCTTAATTCTAGTATCTAATAATTCTATAAATGAATTTCTTATTCCTCTTTAGAGATACCTATAAAGATTGAATAAAGGTGTACCAAAGAAACAATATAGACCTAATCTTAATGGAAAAGTTTAATAACCCCATCAAAAATTATGTTTCTACTAAAAAAATTTTAGAGTCATACGCACTTATTGTTAATCAATTATCCAGTGTGTCTGATCCTAGTAATGTGCAGGAAGCTTTGAATGATCCAGAGTGGACTAAGGCACTGAATGAAGAGATGGAATCCTTGCAAAGGAAATCTACTTAAGACTTCGTTTCTTTACTCGAAGGAAAGAAAATAATTAGTTATTGATGGGTATATACTGTGAAACTCAAGGCTAATGGGAGCATAGATAGATATAAAGTAAGAAAGGTTACAAAGGGTTGTACACAAAAGTATAAAGTGGATTACTAAGAGACCTTTGCACCAGTAGCCAAGCTAGATACAATCAATATTCTCATCTTTATTACAATAAATATATAATAGCCCATAAAACAGTTTGATGTTAAAAATGCTTTCCTCAATGGGGATCTACAAGAAGAGGTATACATAGAGCTGCCACCAAGTGTAAATCTTGGTTCATCAAATATAAATAAAGTTTGCAAATTGAAAAAAATCATTATATGGGCTTAAGCAATTAACTAAAGCCTAGTTTTGGAGATTTTCAATGGCAATGAAAGCTTTCGGTTATAAGCAAAGTGGTACAGATCATACTTTGTTTATAAAACACATAGAAGGTAAAGTAGTAGTTTTAATTGTGTATGTTGATGATATGGTATTGAAAAAAGATGATTATAAAGAGACAAAGCTCCTACAAGAACAGTTAGCCACTATCAAGGTAGTAAGGACAGAACAAGGAATTTCTCTTTCATCAAGAAGATATGTACTTGACGCCTTGCCTGATACTAGAATGCTTCTTGCAAACCAACTGAAATGCCTAAAAACATGAATAATAATCTTGGAATTTTCCTAAATCAATTTCTAATAGATATAAGGTGCTAACAATGTTTAATTGGTAGGTTAATCTATCTATCTCATACTAGGCCAGATATAGCATATGCATTAAGTGTTGTTAGTCAATTTATGCATCAATCGAGTGAAGAACACATAGATTTAGTATACTAAATTTGGAGGTACTTGAAAGGCTCTACAAGAAAATGTTTATTCTTCTCAAAGCATAACATTTCCAATATTAAAGGATACAAGGATGCAGATCGGGTAGGTGATCAAACAATTAGAAAATCCACATCTAGTTATTTTATTTTTATTGAAGCAAATCTTCCAACTTAGAAAAGCATGAAACAAATGGTTATTGCAGGACCAAGTGCAAAAGGTGAGTTTTGAGGTATGGCTCACAGAATATGCGAATTATTATGGATTAAACATGTTCTATCATATTTGGGATTCAGCATACAAAACCTAATGAATCTTTATTGTGATAATAAGGCTGCTATTGAGATTATACAAAATCTTGTACAACATGATCGTACCAAAAATGTAGAAATTGACAGATATTTCATCGAGCTAAATACCATTTTATAAACTCAATAAATTACATCAACAAGAAATACTTCAATTCTCTAGACTCAGAAATGAACAAAATAAATCTAGTCTCTATCATTAATTCCTTTTTAATGTTTTGGCCTTGTAATAACTATGCAAGAGCTCTTGTATACGCTATTAATCAGGAATTACGTTCGTAGCACATAAAATCACAAGTAAAGCACTGCAAGTTAATCCTTCTAAATATGTTATTAGATTATTATTTGCAGTGAAGTTTTATTTCTATGTTAAACAAGATATATTTGGATCTTTTTCCATAATAATAATAATAATAATAATAATAGTTTATAACAAAACTAGCACATGAGTTGGACTTAATTGGATTTAACTTAAAATTAATTTAAAATTTTGTTATTTCTATGTTAAACAAGATATTTTTGGATCTTTTTCCATTTAAATAATAATAATAATAATAATAGTTTATAACAAAACTGGCACATTAGTTGGACTTAATTGGATTTAACTAAAAATTAATTTAAAATTTTAAAAGTATATTCAATTAGACCAATAAAATCAATCATATTTTCAAATCTAACTCTACTTTTTATAAATATTTTAAATTTAAGTTCAATTTCTATGTTTATAGTTTAATTTTTTAATAACCAAAAAATATGAATAAATTACTAAATTACAAACAACTTTATAAAATTATTCTTAACTAATAATATAATTTCTTACAATAATATATATAATAATAGTTATTGTAATTCATAACAAATAAATTGAATAAATAAATGTAAAAAATATAATATTTATATGAATATTGATTAATCATAAATAAATATTTGACGACAATTAGAAGTTCACGTAATTATAATTTATTTATAAACATTTGCGATGAGATAAAATTTTAAATTTTTTATATAAGTTAAATTTAATTTTGAAAATTTTTGGCTTTAAGTTTTGAAATTTGACTATGTGCATGATTAGTAAAACTCAACTTAAAATTTTTTTATTTTTACTTTAACTTATGGGATCAAATAGACGGGGATACTTTAATTTGTATACAATACATTTTAAAAGATTAAGATTAAAGGATGTGTGGAGTCTTGTTTCTTGTGTGCAAGATTGGAATAAGCCTCCTCAATCTTGTTAAGCGATCATTTTACCACAATAGCTTAAGCTATTGTGTGGGACCAATTTAATTGGTTTTATATATTCGCTAACACACTCTTTTAAATAACTCTTTAAGTTTGAAACTTGCACAGACTCACTCTATCTTATGCTGAATTAATTAGGTTGGTGGTAGGATTTGAACTTATGACTACTTAGTCACAAGGGCTCTAATATTATGTTAAATGATCATTTCACCACAAAAGCTTAAGTTGTTGTATGAGGCCAACTTAATGTTAGTTTATGCCCTTGCAACCAATTTATTTTGGTTGTAAATTTATTTGTATGACATTATTATAATTCAATAAAAGGCATTCTTTATCTTTGTGTATTTGTGAATTATTTTATTATTAATCATAAAGATAAAATCTATGGAATAATTATTATGCAATTACAAATCATAATGCAATTATAATTATGAGATTCGTTTCTAGTCGTAGTTTCATCAAGACAGGATATTGATGAAACGGTTAGACTACCATATGTTTGTTTTTTTCTTATGAAGAAAGTAATTGATCTTATAGATTAAAGTGTAGAGACACTTAAACAAGCATGTGGGTGCTTATTAGAGAACAAGTTCACTGAACTAACCCGATTATGAGAATCTCGAATGGAACATTACTTGTGTGTCTGTGGATTATCTCATAATGATGGTTGTATAATTGATCCTCAGACTTGAGATTACCAAGGTATCTAGTGTGGGAATTACTGTATTTTGATGCTACTTATGAATCGTCCTAGGATAATTCAATCGGTAGTAATTGGATACAGTATGAACCATATGTAGATAGTTGAGTAAGTCAATATAGGATTCGTCACTCTAAAGTAATTAGAGAGAATATTCTACTGTTCTTGATTAGTAATGATTTATGGAATTCTCTGGTCAGAGTGAATTAACATTTAAAAAGGTGTTTTCAAATTTCAATTATAAATTAATTGCTAATTAGCAAGAACGAACATAATTGGATGATAAGAGTAAACACAATATCCATACTCTGTCCAATTAGAATATTTAATGACGAAAGGATTAAATTATAAATTATAGTCATGCATAGACAGGTTAAGTCAATCACTATGACATTCATGATATTTGGGTAATCATGACATGTTGCTAGACGTCAATCATAATTTATGATTATGAATTGTTTAATTGAAAAATTAAAGATAAATAAAAAGAAGTCTTAATTTATCTAATTCTAATTGTGATTATAATTTATAATCATTGCCCATTTATTGAAAACCTAATGGGTCACACATCAAAGAGTAATTTGCAAAAGAAAAATCAATTTAATTAAGTTGGACTTAAATATAAAGTTTTGAGAAACTTTGGGAATCAAATATGAGATATTTGATTTTGTTAAGATTAAATTAATTATAAATAGAATTTGATTTTAATTATAATTAAATAGATTTGATTTTAATAAATGACATGACTTTTCTATAAAAACAGGAAAAGCTTATAAAAGCCAGCATTTTTGTCTTTTTTCTCTCAAAAGCTGTTTGGAAATTGCTTTGTGGATACCATCAGGCTGGACGCTTGGACAGCTCGTGATTGATCGATTGAAAAAGGTTTTCAAAGATTGTCAATAGGAAAGTGAACAAGGTACAATTTCTAAATCGTTTTTGTTTTTATTCAAATTTTACAATTATCGGGATATGGTCAGAATCTGTAAAAGAATTTTTATTTTCGCTAAGCCAGTGATTCGATCACGGTTGGATTCCAACAGTAGTATCGGAGCCTCCTTTAATTGTTTTACTTGATCCAATGCTTGATTATTGTTGATTTGATAAAAATTATTATGATTTGCTTCTATTTTGTATTATCCGAAGCTATTTCTTGACTATTCTTGTTTAACAATTTTTTAAATTGTTTACTCGAAGCCACTACGCGTTTGCGAAAATTGTTTTTGTTTATGTATATCGTGTTTTGGGAATTATTTTCCCGACTGATCATTATTTTGATATCTGGATAAATTGTTTCTGTGTTTTATGTTATGCCCTTTAAGAGCATATTAGATGATTTACGTTTCTGACTATTTAGGGTTTTCTGAAATCCTTTGCGTTTTGTTTAAAATCCCTAAATGACTATCGCCCCTATATTTGAATCCCTTATGCGATGTTTCTGGAAATTGTTTCTAGAACGTTAGTATTTTCCATTTGGGTTCTAAGGTTTAGTCTTTCTCTGACGGGAGATTAATAAAGAAATACTTTTCTTTAGTTATTTATGTAACTAAAATGTAACTGAATCTGTGTATATAAATAGGATACGTGTAAATAATAATATCATGAAAAGCTTTCCCCGTTTTCTCTCTCTTCTCTCTCCTTTTCTCTCTGCTTTCACTTTCTTCCTCCCGACTCTCTGTTCTCTTTGCCTCCAGTTTCACTTTAGTTTCATGGTATCAGAGCTTTCGAGTGTCATTACTGAACAATGATTGATTCAATTCCTGGTAAATCTTTTGTCCAGTCTCTATCTAACGCAAGTTCCGTCTAGTCCATATTTTTTTACATCCAAATGAGAATCCTTCTCTTGTACTCGTCTCCCCTCAACTCATCGGCCCTAACTACCATTCTTGGTCTCGAGCAATGAGAATGTCACTACTGTGAAAGAACAAACTCAAATTCATGGCCATAAATATTTTTTAACCATTTTAGATGATCATACTCGTTTTACTTGGATCAAGCTTATGCGAACCAAATCTGAAGCACGCTCTTGTTTACAAAATTTCATTGCCTTTGTTGAGAACCAATTTACTGCCAATGTTTAAATAATACGTTCTAATAATGGGGTTGAATTCTTAATGACTAGTTTCTACAATTCTAAAGGCATTGTTCATCAAGCCTCTTATGTTGGAACCCCATAACATAATGGATTAGTTGAATGAAATGTTAAGTTAGGAGGACTTTATGATGTTGTAATTTTGGTGACAAACTAATAATAATAATGTTAGAAACAAATGAATGTTTTGACAAGTTTGTTAAGTGTATAGTACAAAAGACAGAGAAAATGCATGCAAAAGACAGACAAAATACAAAAGATAGACGAAATGCAAAGATAGACGAAATGCAAAAGACAGAAGAAATACAAAAGACAGACGAAGTGCAAAACACAGAAGAAGCGCAAAACATAGAAGAAGCGCAAAGCATAGAAGAATTGGAAGACACAGACGATACTTAGAAAAAGTTACGTCAATACATCTGAAGGTTACTTAGTTGAAGTCAGTTACAGAACTCAACTAAATAGCTGTTTTCAAGAATCAAAAGACAATTGTCAAGATTCAAGAAGTGGTTATCAAAGATCAAGAAGCAGTTAGAGAATGAGACTATAAATGCAAGTCTCAGTCGAAGCTTTCGGGCTAATGAATGAATGAACGAATGAGAAAGTAATAGTGAATGAATAGACGACATCAGTGATCTTTGAGTGCTTACAAAAGAGATTTTTGTAGTGCAATACTAAGAGAGCTATCTTACTATAACAAAAGCTCAAACTATCTTTCTAGTAAGAGAGAGAAAAGTCTGAGAACCTGAAGAGGCTATAGCAGAAAGAATACTTTGTGAAAGAGACCTAAAGAGGCTCTGAGAGCAAAAAAATACTTATAGTTGTTTGAAGTATAGTGGAACACTCAGACGAACTCTGAGAACTGGACGTAGCCCATGGTTTGGGGTGAACCAGTATAAAATCGCAACGTCTACACTCTTACCTTTTACTTTAGTTCATTTCTGTTGTTAAATTGCGATTTGATTTCATAACAAGTTTCGTATAAACTTTTCAATAGTCTTTTAACAAGCTCAAGAAGTTCTTATAATTTGTATACACGAAAAAGATACACCATTCAACCCCCCTTCTTGTGTATCTAGTTTATTATATACAAGTTCTTATTAACGTGTGATTCACTTCAATTGGTATTAGAGCTCGGTTTCCTAGAACCACCGTTACAAAGTGAGGACAAAGATCCATGGGAGAATCACATGTCTTTATTGCTGAAGGTGCCTCCGTCACAAGACCTCCTGCGTTCAATGGTGAAGACTATCATTATTGGAAGGACAGGATGTGGCTCTTCATTGAATCCACACATATTGATCTTTGGGTTATCATCGAGAATGGACCTTACGAACTAATTGATGATGAAGGAAATGTCATTCTTCGTAATAGATGGACAGCCGGTCACAAAGCTAAATTTCATCTAAACTCAAAGGACAAGTTCTTTTTGAGTTGTGCGTTAAGCAGAAGTGAATACGATAAAGTTCATGGATGCGAGACTGCGAAGGAGACGTGGGATACCCTATACATCGCACATGAAGGCATAAACCAGGTGAAAGAGTCCAAAATTAGTATTCTTGTACATCAATATGAACTATTTAAAATGCAGGAAGATGAGTCTGTTGATCAGATGTTTGGACGATTTCAAACTATCGTTAATGGACTTAAAGCTCTTGGCAGAATCTACGATAATCGAGACCATGTAAGGAAGATTCTCGGAAGTCTGCTAAAAAGATGGAGACCTAAAGTTACTGCGATACAAGAAGCTAAGGACTTGAGCAAGCTAAAGCTAGATGAATTGCTTAGTTCATTGAAGATACATGAAGTCAAGCTGGATGCTGAGGACAAGCCATTAAGAGACAAATCCATTGTGTTGAAGGTTGGTCAGAAGAATCACAAGATTAAGAGACATAGAAATTCTTCGTCAAAAGCATTAAAGATTGAAGAAGTCAAGAATG
>JAOSBN010000008.1:26170789-26206506 GCA_027563595.1 Erythroxylum suave | reverse complement strand
TTCAACCCCCTCCTTTTCTTTTTTAGCACTTTAGAAATAAGCTTGACCAGTCTCTGTGGGATCGACCCTGCTCATCATCATTTACAAATCTTTTAGAGTAGGTAATTTATTTTTGGTGGTTTCGACACCCATCAATATCCATCGACTACTAAATATTAACATCTTTGCAAAATATAAAGAAAAAGGGATAAAATAATAATAATAATAATTGTAAAATATGAAAATAAAAATAACATAACAAAAGTATATCATAATTCTTATGTTGCCTCCCAGGAGCAGTTGTTTAACATCACTAACTCGATGTACCCTACATATTACCATCATCTTAGGCCTATAATCTGTAACATATCCTGTCACTTGAATTAGGTTAAAATGGCGGTTACTCTAGATTAATGAGAAATTAGGAAGCATAACTCATGTTTATGCATAATGTGGCATACACATACACGATATTATTGATCTTGCACATTACAATTATTTGTACATGCGTTCATTGACATTTTTCAGGTATTATTAATTGTTAAAAATGCAATTAAAATGTGGATTGTGAATTATTCGAGATAAAAATTTATTTGGAGAACATTTAGATTATTTCGAATTTTTGGTGAATTTTGAGAAAATTTATGAAAATCTGGGGTATTTTTTGATTAAAAAATAATAATAAAAAAATAAGAAAAATAAATAGACCTGTTAAATTGTTATAAATGGCATACATGAACAGTGACACGTGAAAGACATGCAAAGCATATACGTATTCTGATGTTTTGAGTAAGGAAAAATTTACTATAGCTATTGTTCTTTACTGTGAAGATCACCTAGCACCAAAATTTTCTTCTATGTTTTTCATTTACAAATATTGAATTCTTGTGTGTGATTGAATTATCCATACCACTGGGAAGTGTAGCTGAACCAAGTAAGTAGCTCTGATGATTTTGTTTTTTGGTGAAATACGTTCTGTTTTGAATATGCGAAAGTGCTGGAAAGTTGCTGTAATATATATATATATACTCTGATTTGGTTCAGAGAAATAAAATGCAGAGACAGAAATTGACAAGTATGAGAATCAGAATTTTGATTTGTTAAATGCTAATGAGCCAAAAATTAGTTAGAAGAATTGGTTGGAGTGTTATTTGTGTAGATTGAAGAAAATTGAAGTAAGAATCAAAATCTGGAAAATACAAGAGAGAGAGAGAATTTGTAAGCTTTTGGATTTATGATATTTGATGTGTAAACTTAAATTTGATTTATTTAGGGACTGTATAGAAGTTAAAAATGCATACTGGACGTGTTAGAAGTGTGTAAATCTAGAAATGGAAGAAAATAAAAGAAGAAGAAGAGAAGTACAATTTAGTGAAGAAGATGAAGGTTTGAGTTTTAGAGAGAGAAAATAGTGGCTATTATACGTATGAATTATGAACTAGAGTATTTCATTAAACAACTCTAAGTCTTTTGGCTATAACTTTTTCATCCGAATTCCAAATGACTTGAAAATTGAACCAATAGACTCCTAAGACATTCTTCTTTATCTCCATAAAAAATAAGAGCTATCTGAATTGATTTGCATAAAGATTGATTGAATCAAAGTGAAAGAATGTGTTGGAATATTATGAACTGGAAACTTTTTACTGAACAGCTTTGATTCTTTTGACTATATCTTGAGTTATAGATTTTCAAATGAGTTGATTCTTAGTTCATATTAAACTAGAGACATATTTCTACAACTTTCTTGAAGAAGTAAAATTTTAATTCTGTTCGTAAAATTCCTGAAAGTTAGCTGGAAATTGAGAGTAGAAATCCATGGGGATATAAGGAGCAGGATGGAGTATTTTGATTATATCTTGCACGATACTAGACCAAAATGAGTGAATTTGATGGAGTTAGAAACTTAAGATATAGAAGAACATTTTATTATAAGGAAGTATTGTCTGAAAATGGTTGGTTGTGGGTCAAAAATGGCACAAAAGGAAGAAAAGAAAGAAGAAAACGCAGCAAGCACGATCGTGACTTTGTTAAAAGATAGAGGAAGTCACGATCATGCTGAGAAATGAAGGAAGTCATGATCGTGCGTGACTCGGTTGTTAAAAGACGGAAGTGCACGATTGTGACTCTGAAACTTTGAATGGATTTGAACATCCTTTGATCTTTTGACCATAACTTCTTCACCCAACCTCTAAATGACATGAGATTTGAACTATTAGACTCGAAGCACATTGTTTTACATCTCCACCAAAAATTATAACCATCTGAAATTATTTTGGAGAGATTGATTGATAAATTTGGAACGGAATTGATGAGGAGTTCTGGAATTTTATAACTGAAGTATTTTTACTGAACATGCTTCGGTATTTTGATAATATCTTGATCTATATGTATCCAAATGGAATGATTTTTGATTTGGAGTACACTAGAGATATAGATATACAAACTGTATCAAGAAATCAAAATTTAATTCTATCTCTAAGAATTTCAAAATCTGGCTTGAAATTGAGTCTTGGTTTAGGCTATAACAGTACTAGAGACAGAAATCATGTCTTGTAGTTTTCAAATAAACTGTATTGATGTAGACCAAATCAGTTAAAGGTGTCTTCACAAAAGCCGTATCTTAATCTCTTAGATTTTAATTGATATAAAGTTTGTAATTTTTGGATATTGGAATTGAAAGATATGAGTTGTATAACTTGACAGCATGATCATGCATTAGCTTATTTTCAAATGTGCTTAGTCTACAGTATGTTGAGCATAACTCATAGAAAAATGAACCAAATTGAATTATCTTGGTATCAGTAGAGACTTAATACATAGGAGAATAATTTGTTAGAAGGAAGTGTTACCAAATTCCTTCATTTTCCTAATGAAGCTAATTGTGTAAAATGGACATGAAAGTGTACCTTTAAACAAATCTGAGTTAATAAATTGAATGTGGATATCCGAATGATTATTATGATTAGATTATTGATAAGAAACCCAGAATTGTCATGAACATGCATTGTACATATTCAGTATACATGAATGTGCATAAATGAATACATAATTGTGCAATATTGTGATATGTGAATGTATTGTCTGTATAGAGGAACGCGTTGAACGACAACATCCAAACATTGCCGGTACTTCAAGGCAACAGCTGTTTGGAGCATACTGTGAGCAACCTAAGATGATCTCACCTTATTGTTTTATACATTATTGAACTGTACTGAATTGTGCTGATTGTGTACTAGATTCTGGAAAAAAATTGTCCAATGCATTTTGATGCGTGAGAATGATATTGGAAGTGCTGATTGAATATGAATGCGTTTGCCTAATTGATTTTCTGATTTTTAACTGAAAATTTGAATGCCGGACCTAGTCCGGTGATCACTGCTACTGTGACTGTTACTGTAAATGATACTATGACTAATATACTATTATATTACATGCAAATGAAAGTGATCAAGTTTGATGACTACATTGTGGCATGCACTTCATTTTGATGCATGTAATATAAAGGAGTTGTGACTGGTGTTGCTATTGATACTGTTACTGATAAGAGCTTTAAGTTCCCGCATATGTGGTTCGAGTCTATGGCTCACTGTGATCAATGAGTTACTGACTGAGCCCGATAATTCGGGATACTATAAAAGCACACAGTCACAATAATATAAAAATGAATATGGGTTATATATATATCGCATCCACATATAAATTGAATTTATTGAATGATTTGCAAAGCTATGTGAATGTCATTTTATGATTGAACTGTTTAATTGAGAAATGATTTATCTATGATAGTATTTGATACTTGTCAAGTGGATTCGTATTGTATACTTACATACCATAAATGATCTTGTTTATGATATGAGTGAACCATCGAGGATGGTTACTCTGCTGAGTTCGTAAAACTCATCAAAATTGCACTGTTACTTTTTAGGTTCAAGAGTGAGACGACCTAACTTCTAAGACTCTATAGAAGCATATTTTGTGCAACTGTTTCAATCAGATTTGGCTCAAAGGTCAGTCAGCTGAGATTGAGGACATAGTTGTTTCTTTTGAGTTTATATAGTATTTGGTGTGTACTAAGTTGTTCATGTTCATAGGACAATATTGTATAAACATGGATGATATTGTACTATATGAAACAATGTAAATTATGGTTTTGATATAATGTGATAACATTTTGGGTTTTAAAAAATGTGTGATTGATGGTTTAGTGTGTGATACCATGTTATGTACAGTAAAGGTGAGAAAGTTAACATGTCATTTCTAACAGGTATGTACACGTGTATACGATGGGCACACGTGCATATGTCAGTTGGGAATGGAGTGCTACATAATCAGTGGCTTTCTTCTCACCCATTTCTCCACACGGTGGTTTCGTAGCTTGTAAGTGAACCACATGTTGTAAAATAATAATACATAATTTATCAAATTAATAAATTTTATCAATTGCATGAATGCCTTTTATAATGACAATTTGTTAATAAAATAAGAGATAATGAAACTTCTTAAAAAGTCTATTGACACAAGTAGTTTGTTTTGGAGGAAGTGAGAACCCTTTGAACTCATAGTGACTACAGATGACTTGTTAGTAGTTTCCTTATTTGGTTCCTCCATTAGTTCTTCCTCAACCGCCTTTATCCAATCTTCTTCTTTTTCTTCCTAGACAAACGTTTCATCATCTTCTTCTTCAATTATCTATTGGCACTTCTTTAATTCCTCTTCTTCTTCTGGAAGCTTATTTCCACCTAAGGGTCATTGTCATTCTATGTTCTTTAGGATTTGTTTTAGTATTACTAGGCAAACTCCCTTACAATTCATTAGATAGTATCTTGCTAGTTGACTAACTTGATTCACCATATTTTGTATACGGGCCTCTATTCTTTGATACCTTATGATTGATTCTTGAACAAATTTGACCATCAAATCTTCAAGAGTTGGCTTTTAAACTTGAGGTACTTGGTGTTGAAAAATATTTAGTTGGAGCATAATCATTCCATCCATAAGTGCAAGAGTTACTCCACTTTGAATTATTACTATTCTCGTATAGTTATAATTCCTGTACAAAGTCTCTATTTGCCATGTTACGAGACTTTGTACAGGAGTTTGGATACTAACAGGAGAGCACACAAAATTTTTAAGTTGGCACAAGATAGGGCACGTAAGACAATAATTTCAACAAAGTATATTGTATACGAGATAAAGTAGGGAACGTCCTTATGAAGGCCTATACCATCAAGAGTAGATGGCGGCCTATATAATGAAGACATTTTAGATAAAATGGAGTTAGGTAACTCCTTCGTGTCGGAGCATTTTCATAACAGGTCTCGATGCCCAAGGTTCATAAGGGAAGAAATTACAAAGGCTTTAGGGGAAATGGAGAGAAAAAGGGCAGTAGGGTCGGATGAGATCCCTATAGAGGTATGGAAGAGAATAGGAGTTGTCGGTATTGAGAGGCTAGTTCAGCTTTTTAATGTGATCCTCGAGTCAGCCAAAATGTCGAATGAATGAAGATTGATTAGGTTGACTCTATTATACAAGGCTAAAGGGGACATCCAACATTGTCACAACTATAGAGGCATTAAACTATTAAGTCACACTATGAAGCTGTAGGAGATGATTGAGAAAAGAGTCCGGAGAGTAGCTTCTATATCGACCAACCAATTTGGCTTTATGCCTGGTAGGTTCACTGGTTCACGACAAAAATGATACATTTCCTCTATAGGCTAATGAAATGCTATAGGGAGCGAAAACGAAATTTTCTTATGGTTTTTATTAATTTGGAGAAGGCATATGACATGGTTCATAGGGAAATCTTGTAGAGGTGTTTGGAGGCAAAGTGAATTCCTATGGCCCGTATAAGCGTAATTAGGGATATGTATGAAGGAGCAATGACGAGCGTATGAAAATAGGAGGCGATACGGAAACTCTTTCTATTAGTATTGGGCTACACCAAGGCTCCACCTTAAGCCTTTTTATGTTAACATTAGTGATAGATGAGCTTACCAAACATATTCAAGGAGGGATACCTTAGTGTATGATATTTGCTGACCATATTTTCTAAGTGGATGAGACCAGGGAGGGAGTCAATTTCAAGTTAAAATGTTGGAGAGAAATGTTAGAGTCGAAAAGTTTTAAAATGAGCAAGACTAAGACGGAGTACTTAGAATGCAATTTTTCGGGAAGCCAGATGGTCCATAAGGTGGACGTAGCAATTAGTACTAACGTCATACTACAAAAATCGAATTTTAAATATCTCAAGTCTATCATTCAGAGTGATAGTAATATCGATGCTGATGTAGTCCATCATATCAGATCTAGGTGGGTCAAATGGTGAAGTGCATCAGGGGTCTCATGTCATAGGAAGATTTCATTAAAGCTTAAAGGGAAATTTATAGAATGGTGATTCGACCAATCATGTTATATGAGGCAGAATGTTGACCCATCAAACGTGGACATATAAGTAAGTTGATGGTAGCTGAGATGCGAATGCTCCGGTGGGTGTGCCATATTAATAGAAGAGAGAAGGATTGGAATCGTATAGTAAGAGACAAACTACAGGTGGCTAGTATTGCCAAAAAGTTGTGAGAGACTAGGCTAAGGTGGTTTGGGCATGTGAGCAGGAGGCACCCTGATGCTCCTGTGCGGCATTATGAGAAAATAACCCTTCGTAACTGCAAGAGGAGAAAAGGAAAGCCAGACAAGAACTGGAGGGAAGTGATAAAAAAGGATATGACACAATTGGCCCTTACTGAGTAACTGATAAGAAATAGAAAATTTTGGCGTGCTAAGATACAAGTAAAGGATATTTTTCAAAGTGTGCTAAAACAGTCGTGGTAGTTATTAGGAGTCGTTTACTGTAAAGCTCTGACGGCATATCTACCACTTAGGAAGTCTAATCCTAGTGTCCAATCTGTCTTTTCTAGTTGCAAGTTGTAGATAAGTATTTCTATCCTATAACTTGACTTTTCAGCTTTGGTGTACAAGGAAAGGTCCTTCAAGACCATCTGATACCTTTGGATTATTCATACTCATATGGCTACTCAGCAAGGATCCCTAACACAACTCAAGACATGAAGAGTTGTACTTTATAGCTTATCAGGTATTAGCAGATTTTGGCACCATATCAGGTATTTTATTTTATTTTATTTTTAGTTTTATTTCTTTACCTTTTTTCATGTCATGTCACATTTGCATGTAGGTTTATCGGAAACAGTTTCTCTACCCTGTAAAGGTAGGACTGTATTTATCAGATCTCTCTAAACTCTGCAGTAGTGCATAGGGATGTCAATTCCGGCACAGCTCGTGGCCAACAGGTTTGACAAGGTCAAACCGGCCCACAGGCGGGGCTGCGGGTCGGGGATGGATAGGCCAAGAATCGGCCCGCGGCTTGCCTACTACCTTATTAATTTAATAATTTTTTATATATTAACTTAATAATTAATAATTAACTTAAGTAAATTAAAAATTTGTAATTGATGTAATTCATAATTTTAACTATAACTATTTGCTTATTAACTTTTTATATAAAATTTTAATTAATTGAATTAAATGTCCTAATTAATCATGTCATTACATACATCTCAATAACTTTATTATATCATAATTAATTACTTATATGTTGCTATAATTAATTATTAATTCTATCTTATAATAATGAATAAATAACTTAAGTAAATTAAATATTTGTAATTAATGTAATTCATAATTTTAACTATAACTATTAACTTATTAACTTTGTATATAAATTTCTAATTAATTGAATTAAATGTCCTAATTAATCATACCATTACATACATCTCAATAACCTTATTATGTCATAATTAATTACTTATATGTTGCTATAATTAATTATCAATGCTATCTTATAATAATTAATAAATAACTTAAGTAAATTAAATATTTGTAATTAATGTAATTCATAATTTTAACTATAACTATTAACTTATTAACTTTTCATATAAATTTCTAATTAATTGAATTAAATGTCCTAATTAATCATACCATTATATACATCTCAATAACTTTATTATACATAATTAATTAATTATATGTTGCTATAATTTAAAGTTGTCACATAAAAGAAAAAAAGATAAAAATTTTATTAACTTTATGAAATATGAATATATGATATGCTTATAACACTCTAAGGAGGACGAAAAGTATTTAAAATAATACTTATATTTTATATTAAGGTTTCCATTAATGATCTAAGGGGGTGTTTGTTTTCACTTTTGTTTTTGGTTTTTTGTTTTTGTTTTCAAATTCAGTAAAAAAAATCTGTTTGTTTGAGTTTTTAGTTTTAGTTTCTTCCAGTTTTCAAAAATTATGAAAACCATTATACTCTTAACAAACTTTTAATTTGAGTAACTTAGGTAGAAATGAATATTCTAATATTAGAATTTATATAGGAAAAATTTTATGATTTATAAATGTAATAATAGTTATTTTCAATTTAATATACTGTACTTATTTGTTTTTATAATTTAATTACTTATATATTATTTTGAAATTGAATCATTGATACATTAGAATTAATAAAGTGATTAATTTATTTTAAGATTGATATAAATACATGTATGCATAATGTATATATTAGGTAAATATTAAAAATTAAATAAAAATTTTAAATTGACTTGTTTGCAGATAAAGAGAATAATTATGACAACATTATCATTCACTGTTATATATTTTTAATAAATATAAATTGACTTGTATTTATATCTTTTATTTTATATAAATATTTTGTATAATTTATAGGTAATTTCATCTTATATTTTATTATAAATGATTATTTTGTAATTTATAATTTATGAATTTTAAAAAATACAATTATATAATTACAATTTTTTAAAATTGTCTTCAAATTTAAAAAAAACATATGGGCCACGGGCCTGACCACAAGTTGACTGACCTCAGCCCGCCCACGCTCCATGGGCCATATGTGGCCCTCACAAGCTGGGCCATTCCGGCCCGCCGCCCGTTGCCAAGAATTCAAACCGGGTGTAATGATATTGGCAAAGACCGGCTTACGTCATCACTTATTACAATTGCAAACCAAGAAACCCAAAATACTGAAATAGTGAAAAACACACAAAGCATAAGAAAAGCAGAAACGTTAAACGGAAGAAATTGGGGGAGACAAAGTGAGAGAGAGAGATGAAGAAATCTGGAGGTGTAGACAAGAAAAGGGTGCGAAGATCGTCGGCGGCCGTACAAAACGGCACCAGAGATCCCAACTCTGATACCCCACCTAGGGTTTGTATTACCTTTTCTTATTTTGATCTAGGGTTAATTTTTTCTTTCCATACCTTTGCATTTGATTTGACGGGGCGAGTTGATAATGTGGCTTTTTTTGGGGTTTTGAGCATTAATGTATACTTAATTATGGTTTGAAAGGCTTCACGTCAACTCGTCGATTTTGTGAATCTTGTTATTCCAAAAGTTTTGTTCTTTTCCATGTTTTTTTAAAAATTGCATCATGTTTTCTTTGATTGCATTGAACTAGTAAAAATGCAGTTGGAGTTGAGATTTCATTTGATTATGTGCTTTGTTTGGTCCGCATTGTCTGGTAACTGGTAGAATAAAATGCTGGAAAAGAGGAATAAAAGAAAGAGCTTCAGCAAGGTGGAGTCCATAAGATTCTGTGTTTAGTTTGCTGTTTGAAAAGTTGAATTGTTAAATTGAATCTTGGTTATACTTAACTATTGGCTAGAGTTTGTGATTTCAACTGTTTGCTTCTATTGCTTTTGTGTTAATTATTCTCTCTTTTACTGCATTCTCGGGATTGACTGATTGATTTTCTATTGCCCCTGTTTGTTTTTCTGTTTAGAAGCAAGCTGCAAAGAAGGATGTATTTCAATTGTTTGCAGAGAAGGTTAGAGACAACAAAGATTTGGTGTCTCGTTGGGCTGTTTTGCAGGAGACACGTGTTGAGTATTTTAGAGGGAAGGATTTCGTTAGTTTTCTAAGAAATCATCCAGAGGTCAAAGATATATTGGAATCGGACAAGAATTTGGAGGTTGAAGAAATTGCAAACACTTTACTAAGAAGGAATCTTTTGGTGCGCTGCGATCGAGTGGTCAAAACTGTTCGTCCTGGGAAGAAGAAGTTATCTACCTGGCCAGCACATTTGGAGATATTCCCTGTATGCTATTTGTTTTTGAAAGTTTAGGTGTTTTGAATTATCGTCTTAACTTCTGATTTTATTTACTGCATATATCTTTTAGGAGCAAGTCTTCTCCGAACATGATGCTTTCTTTGCTTGGACATTTGTAAAGCGACATCCACTTTGGCAGACACTTCTCTCATTTTTCTGGCCTGTTTTAACTCTGGCAATTTGCTTGTTTCCTGTATATCCCCATCAGTGCAAACTAATAATTCTGTACTCATGTGCTGGGGTTCTTCTGCTTATTCTATCCCTGCTCTTAGGTAAGGAAATGAGTTCTTGTTTATTCTTCAGTTATTTCCTCCTGTTTCTCTTCCCTGGATACAGTTGGCTAGATATTTTTGATAGATGATTACCATTGCATGCCCGTAGAACACTTGTGCTATTATATTTGTGACTACTGTATCACGGAAAAGCTACATGCTATTCACTTTGCAAAGACTTGAAGCCTTTCACATCAGAGTCCTGTAACATTGCATGCCTTCACATGTTCTATATTCTGTGGGTTGGGATATTTTACTAGTTTAACAACGTCAGCATTCATATCAACTAAATTTTGTATGTTTGCTATTTTCCTCTTCAAACTTCTTATTTTTTTCTTGTTGGCAATTTCAAGTGGGTGATTGGCAAACAAATTTGAGCAAGGAAGAGTATTGAGGAGTTTGATATATAATTGAGTTGTTCTAAACTATTCAGGCTCAGGCCATTAAGTTCTGATTCATATAAAGTTCCCTTTTTCACATGTCTTTCCCACTCTCTTGCTTGGCCTTTTGACTTTTTGTCATATAGAAATTGCTCAATCTCCCTCCTCTGGGTACTTTATGTCTCCGAAGGACCAGGTGCTAACAACAAGATAGGAATGCCTAAACCTTTTACAACCTTGAATATTGTTACGGGATAATTAATATGCCTGTGCATGTCTATAGATGGTTTTAAATGTCTGCCCTCTTGTATTTTGTGATTTTTCTACTAGTTCATTATCTTGCACTTGTGAGCTCCCATAGAACAATTGACTAATAGCTTCTGATACAATATAGTACAGAATTATGGAATTTGTGGGGTCATTTATGTCTTCTGTCTAATTTGCAGTGAGGGCTGCAGTATTTGGCTCTTTATATATAGTTCTTGGAAAGCGTATTTGGTTTTTCCCCAACATTCTTGCTGAAGAAGCCACATTGCGAGAGCTATTCCGATTCTGGCCAAAAAAGGATGAGGAGGAGCGACCTACATGGACTAAGAGGGTTTTCTATGCAGTAACAGCTGTGCTGGTCATATTTCTACTGAGGCACCATGCTCCTGATGAAGCTGCTAGAGCTAGGTCAGTTCTCTCCAGACATTATAACAGTCAATACCATTTCTGTTGTATGAGGTTGAATTCACTATATTTACTAGCAATAGTTTTAAAAATTTTGAGTACAGATTGTTTATATATGTGTATATATATAGATGTTGTAGGTTAGTAATCATATCATGTATTCTATTTTTTATTTCTTCTTTTGTTATAACAAGAAATTAGTCTCTTAGAAACCCTTTGCCCTGGTTCTCTCCCTTTTTATTCATTTACTTTCTTTCACTGAGCAATTGTAGCATGTATTTATGAAATGCTATAGTATTTTTTAAGTACTCTAACATGTATGAGTGCCACTATATTCTTGCAGGTATCAGAAGCGCATGTACAACATAATTGATGATGTTCTTGAGTGGTCTCCAAGATTAGCACTATCAGGCATGATGGAGAAGCAGAATAATGTGGAGAATGCCACAGAGGCCGACAGCACTTCTGCTAATGGGAGTAAAACTAGTTCAGAAAGAGTTCATCCAGCAAATGGCACTGGGGAAACCCTCTTAGAGCAACATGCCAATGAAGATGGAAGCACAGGGGACAGTGATCCAGAATATTATCAAGAGAGTATATGATGGTAGACAATCCAATAGCAAGTAGAAGACGTATACGACTCCTTTTTCAACTGGGTTTTCATCCTTAAAATGTGTAAAACAATGTAATCAAACAAGAATAATAGCTGGTTCATCCTTCCCAACATTAATAGGATCTGGCAGAATAGATTACAATGTCAATTTAGTGATGTTTGTCATAGATGGAATTTTATATTTATCATGTATTAAGCTTTTTTAAGCACGCAACAAAATGCCAGCCCATAGTAATTAACATCTTTTTCCCTAGAGATTGGGTATATAGCGCGATCAAAATGCTCCTTTAGTCAGTTGAGTTTTACCATCTTAATGGGAGATTCATAGCGAAGACCGTCATGGGCATATGGAATCTGACTAACTTTAAAGTTCGATGATATGGAAGGGCCTTCCAAGCATCATCAGACATTAAATTATCATCAATTAAGGGCTCTTATTGGTACATAGAAGAGGAATGAAAATCCAACTTCAAACAGTTTCTACTCCGATAAATATGACTTCCAACTTCTAAACTGTCCACGGAAGAGGCATATAAACTATTCAAACAAGAGAGTTTCCAGGTTAAGCTGACGACTTTTGCCGGTTCGATTATATCGTGCAGCGCTTCAACTCAAGTACATTTAACACTTCTATGTACAGACGGAGGAGAAGCACAGAACAAGGGAAAAAAAAAAACCCAAAGGATGTTGGCAGTGATGTGGCGAGGCATTGGCGCTAATAGGCCCGATAGAGCCAACCAATTGATTAACCATCTCTTTCCCTCTGTTCGTCCACATTACACACAAGAAAACGGAGCCAAGAATGAATTGCCGCCTGGCAATATAATGCCAAGTATGTGGTCACCAGACACGACGGGATTCGCCCACTTACTTGGGTGAATTGAATCTTCTGACCGGGTATCTACTTAGAAGAAACGGTTTCATTGGATGGTGAGAGGCCTCTGTGAGGCCTGCTTAGAAGAGATGCTACCCCGTTCTTGACCCGAACAGTCTCCATCTTCTTGTCCAGGCAACTGTGAATGATACATTGATGTCTGCCTGCCATTGTGACTCTGGTAAAGGCTATCATCATTCAGATAGTTGCGTGGTTCAAAAGTGTCACGATTTTGGTAGGCTCTTGCTTCCTGCTTATCATTGGAGTAATTCCAAGTTCCCGTGGAATCAGAAGGTAAAGGTTCAGACCCTGTTGAACTCCCAGACTGAGATGACGGAGCTGGGTGAGAACCATCAATCTTTCCAGAAACTGCCTGCTTAGAAGTACCATCATTAGTTTTCTTTGCAAAACGCCCTCCAGTACCCCTTGCCCTTTTCATAGCATGCTGGTGTCGGGATTCATGAAGATATGGCTTCAAAGAGTGAAAATAAGCAGAATTTAGATTATTAGTCGGCAATAATTCATTCTCTTGTAGTCAACAAACATTTGACAAAGTGAGATTAAGCACAAGGTTTTAAAAAGTAACTATTAGTAAAAGGTGAAGGCAACATATTGTCGAGTAATAACAGTCAAACGTCCTAAAAAAACACGTAAACTGACTATAGAATGAATAATTTTGTGTCCATTTGTTACTTTGTGTTCCCAGCTAAGAACATTTGAGTAAATAAGTGGAAAAAGGAAACGAAGCTTGAAAGTTGCAAATCACTACCTTTCTCACTTTTATGAGCTTCTTCTCGACCTCTGCCTTTGCACGTGCCTGTCTTCTTCTCAGGATCCCTTGGTATTGTTTGGCATTGACATAAACAGGTTCCTGGGCCATCTCAAGGGGCAAAGCCATTCTAGCATGAGGTACTCCAATCATATGAGGGTAACCCTGACCATTTCAACATTGTTTTACCAGATAAACACTCAGAAAATGTCCATTAATAGAAAAGGGAAAATTTTATATTCTTAGGTGAGTTTCTACATGTTTAAATATTAAAAATGTCTTTAAAGATAAAAGCATGGAGAATAAGGAATTATCTCGTGTACCATATGCTGATGTCCATAAGCTGCCATCATTTGCCCGTAATATGGATCCTGGTATGGATTTGATGCACATGCCTGCAAAAGTGTTGCAACCAAACTAGGAACCCATTCCATAAAGAAAGATTGAGTTTGTTGATTCTACAAACTATGAAGTCTTGTGTCTACAAAATCAATTATGAGCATAAGATCCAAACAAAAGATTTCCTTTTGATTTTGGATTTTTTCTGGGAGGTGGGACAAGTTGTTAGTCGGAAGGAAGCACTTACAATAGAGTGACCAACAAGTTCAAACTGCGGAGGTTGTGCAATGGAGTCATCATGCATCGTTGCCACATTCAAAGAACCATGCTGCAGGTTTCGGTGCTCTTGACCATGTGCCAGCAGTTATTAAACGCAACATATTCATTAGCAAAGTTTTTGTAGGAAAAGATGAAGAACTTTCTAATGAAGAAAGTTACAAAGAAGTTTTCCATGGCTGAAAATCAATCACAAAATAATGACAACCAGGTCCACAAAACCAATATTTTGAACGAGTCCAAGACCAATTACAAAGATGATTCAGAAGAAGAAAAAAAACCACAAGAAGATATGGGAGTACTTTGAAAAGGTTGCTGGAATGAAAATGATCAACAGAATCATATTAATTATGTATATTTTATAAATCCTCTATTTACATGGATCACAAGCAATGACTATTATCCACAGGAAACAGAAAATAAGAGGGAATTCCATGCGCTTTATAGCATCACATAGTTAGAAGTACCAGATTGTGAAGATGCAGTATTATGTGATTCCTTTGTGGCATCATCATCTTCTTCATTCAGTCTACCATTAGACAAAGATTGATCACCAGTTGACTCTGAACCATTTGGGCACTCTGGTGAGGATATAGCATTATAGCCAGTACCCCGCCACCACTCTTCGGAATGAACTGCATATTGTCCAAGTGCTTCTCGATCTGGCTCTTGTCGATTTGAACCGTCAGACTTTGATAGCATGCCTTCTAATTGTTTCAAGCAACTCCTAATTTCTGACATAGCAAAAAAAAAAAAAAGCCTAATTATAGATCACAACAAAAGATTAACAGAAAACTGGAAACAACAGGCCCAAGGGGTCAAGATGGGGGAGTACAGGTAAGTCAAAAGAAGATCACATAGAGCAGGCTCAGCTTCAAAGCAATATGGATGAAGCACATAGTCATTAGTTCCCAAAAAAACTAATTTCCCTGCTACTGAGACACCTTACACCAAACAAAAGAATTATGTACAAATACCCCAAGAAGGGGGGACAACTGGGGTCGCTTTACAGTAATAAAGTATGACTTCTACGAGCCAAATCCAGAGCACCCTAGACAGGACGCATTGACAAAGTTTTCACATATTGACTCTGCTGCAATTTAACATCATCCCAAGCTCCAAAAAACAGTGTCACCAATTTTCATAAAACATTCACTTACCCCCGTTTCCTACCCTTGTAATTGGACTTTTTTTCTACTAGACACAAATAACGGGATTACGTTACCAACCTTTCTCCCGTCATTCCACAAAAGAAAGTAAGTTTGTTTCAATTATAAGTAACATTGAAGACTAGCTATTCCTATAAAGAAACGAGTACTTCCTAATCCCATTTTTTGGCTTCTGGAATCAACCGCATAATCAACTAAAATGTTTGACTTTTAACACTGAAGCGAACCTATTCCTGTAAAGAAACGAGTACTTCCTAATCCCATGTTTTGGCTTTTGGAATCAACCGCATAATCAACTAAAATGTTTGACTTTTAACACTGAAGCGAACTCACGTGCATACTTCCAAGTCCTCCTTAAGTTCCTGATCTGCAACTCCAATTTATTTCACAGTTCCGAGAACATTAGTTAATTACCATTACGGCAACAAAAGTTACAACAGTTCTCTAAAATTTTCAAGAAGAAAGACAATCAAATTGACTTTCACAGACAACCAAAAAGTCGACGAGTTGGAAACTTTCAACTCTACAAATACGAAATCAATCTCTTAACTCCCCACTTGCAGCCACAAATCTCCACAATCAGCCAAACCCATCATCTGCCGCATCTCAAATTATTTTCCCAATTCAGTCCCCCGGAAAATCCAAAAACAATTCCTTTATCCCAAAAAACCGACAAATACACATGCAGCCCGATCAAAGAAGCAATGAAAGACAGCCAAAGAAACTTAAGAATCAGGCGAAAATCACATAATTCTGAGCACATAACAAAAAATCACCTAGGTTTTCGAAAGCAAAACCGTGTGAAAGATATACAAAAATATAAAGAGTGAAATTAAGCAAATAAAAGGGCAGTGAAAACGACACTTACAGTTACCGGAAAAAGAAAAGTGAGCGTGGGCCGGGGGACAAAACCCTAGATTTCGGGGGAATAATCGGGAAGTGAAATGAGTGTCGGTGATGGTTTGTACAGCGATTAATTCCTTGTGTGCAGGAGGAAAGGAAAAAAAAAGACAGGGAAGGATGAAGAGAAAATTACATAAAAAAGGAGCTCTTTGGGGTTTCGCTTATTTGAACTCAAAACTGTTGTAGCTCGTGACCAGAAGGTGAAAGAGAGAGAGTATGACTGATGGCCGTAGGTTGCTGTTCCACGTAGGCTGGTTTCTGGCTACCTGATTGCCCGGTTCTTGAATATTATAAATAATAAACTTTTTTAATATTAAAATAATTATAAATATCAATTTATTCTTAAGGTCACTCAGTATTTCAAAAAATAAAAGGTATTTAAAAACAATTAAAGAATAAAAATATCCCTTTGATTTGAACCCCCCAAAAATGAAGTCCCCCTCCCTCCAGCGCTTGCCAGATGCAGGTCTCACGATCTCTTCAATACTCGTACTAACACAGGCAATGAAGTGCTTTTTACTTTGTGTCAATGTCACGCTTTGTGTGGTACAAATCTTATCTTGATTTCAATCGGGAGGATGGACTGAAAATTTTTGTTCCACTGGTCTGCATCAATTTTGTTCCATGTGAGTTTATCTGAATATTTATGTAGGTTTTATATGAATCCTATATATCTATATAGATGAGATCGAGTGGAATAAAATTAAATTCAAAAAATTCGATTCGATAGTGCCTTGATGTAGTCTCAATTTTATAAATTATGATGTCAAAAAGGCTCTTAAAAGTGGAAATTAATTGTTGCATCTTTTTTTAGAGATCTTAAAAGAAAATTGTTTAGAGGTCTAATTTTTTTGCTAGTTTAATTGGCAATCCATAATATTTAATAAGATTGACCCATAAATATAGTTGATTAATTCATTTTATTAGCTCTTATTATTATTAAAAAAGAAACGAAATTTAAATTTTAAAATATATTTTTCATAAATATAAATAAAATAAGTTTATTTTATCCAAATTCTTTTGGAAAATGAACAAAATGTACCATTTAATGTTTGTTTCCACATAAGCTAATAGCAAAGAACATCGACTAATCTACTTGTGATTATTCTGTGATAAAGACTCAATTGTGAATCTTCCACTGAATTGGGAGTCCAAATGATGATGAGTTCTTCGTCTTCCCCATTCCTTTCGAAACAGAATTGTCAATGCGAAGACTAAAACTCTTGTTGAAACTTCAAAGTTTTAATCCTCCTTTTAACTCGACTGAAGTTAAGGTGGGGACAGGTGATGAAGGCTGCCGGTCAAGGTGTAACATTGGTCTAATAAAAAATGGTCCTAATAATTTAAAAAACCAGAGAGAAAATTGAGGCCCACGTGACACGCACTTGACGGGCAAATTACGGGTAACGCGTGGCTCGAAGATGGGGACCTTACGCGAAAGGCACAACGACAGAGGAACATCTGCCACGTGGGATGTCAACTTCAAGCTTTAATAATTAATTAATAATTTTCTTAAGGAGTAGGGAGTAGTAGTACAGGTAGGTGGCATGAGCTTGTCTCACAGCCATATATAATTGATGGGCTCTGATATAATCACGTACGTCATTTTACCTTTTCACAAACGAATTTTTATTAATTGTATATATGTTATGAATTTGCTTTGGTGGCAGTATTAGATGCTCCATCTTTCTTCTCTACATAAGAGTAAAATATGTGTGATGGGCCTATAAGGATATCATATAGGCCTGGGGAAGAGTTCCTTCTTGTTTCGGTCTAAAGAAATTAGGATGTGATACCATTTTTGTCCTTTCTACCCTTTAACTTAAATTACATTAATCAACATCAAGTCATCGATCCAAAAGTGTCTTTGTTGGACAATTAAATGTACTAGACCAGTATGTAATAAAGGGTAACGAAAATGTATATTGCACTTGCGTTTGATTATTTCTTTCCATGAGATGTTAAGTGTCGTGACAATTGATTTGTGAACTTTTTAGTTTTCCTAAATAAATTCTTTGTTCTGATCTGCTAAAAAGATTTGTACATTAGAGGACTAAACGAAGGTGACTTTGTCAATCTCAATTTATGTAACTGTATTGCAAAATTGGCAATTATTTGTCTATTAATAAAAAAGAGACACAAACCTTTGTTTTAAAGATATTAGAGATTCAAATTTTGATTTTAAATAAAAACTTAGGATAAGTTCTTTCCTAAATCGCACATTACTTAGCAATGATTAAACATAAAATAAACCTTATAAAGTGGGATCACTAGTTGATATGTTCAAATTCTAATGAGATAGAGAGAGAGAGAGTAAGAAAGTTTCAAACTTTAAGAAATACTATCACGACTATTCAGAGTTCTGAAGAGGCCTAAACAGATACTTGATTAGGTATAAATAAGTCTACATATGATCAAAGATACAATATCTCTATCCAAAACCTTAAAGTAATAGGTCTCTTTCTATCATGAGACAACTTCACTTATGAATTTCCATCTCCCTTTCGCAAGTAAATCCATCAACATCGGGTTAGCTTCTCTTCAACCTGTGACTAAGGCGAAGCTATTTGAGTAATTTCATAAATTACCGTCTATCTGACATAAATCCATGAATCTCTATTCATTGGACTTTACCAACCTATTTATAATACTAATAAAGGGTTCTAAGGGGTTTAGAGAGAAGTTGGACTAATTTTAAGTGAGCTTACATATAATCTACGACATCATATCTCAACTTAAAATCTTAAAGTAATGATTATAAGACTAATATTTATATATATCTCGCTTCATTCTTATAACTTTTTTTCTGATGTGGGATAATTCCACTTCTAAATTTCTAACAACTATAACTAAAGAGTGATTGTAGAGATGGTGAAAAAACCTGAATCTCAAACTAGTTAAAATAAAGTTGCCCCATTAATGATGGACATTTATAAAACTCTAATTCTTTATGTTTCTTTTTTTAGGTACATCAAAAAGTTCGATTTGGATAGCAATTAGTTCATAATCACCCCATTTAAGAGAAAAAGAGAGATAAAGAAGTGATAAGTGCTTAATCGTTGATATATTTATTCCCTAATTCTTAGTAATGAATGTTATGTTGTGATTACGATACTTATTTTGGTTCATATTTTGTTTTATGTACAAGTTGAAGGATCGAGAACCAAAACAAGCTAAATCAACATCCTTATAGCTGTTCTATTGATGTTCGATCTTATTTACCTTAGTGGAAGCAAAAATGAGAAGATTTAGGGTCAAAACATTACAAAGTCATTGTAATTTAGGTGCCCATGTAGAGGTGCACATGCCTCTATATATGACATACACGATCGTGTATAGGATTGTGTGAGTCACTAAAAAAAAGCATGTAGGAGTTTGAATATAAAGTTTCAAACATCCCCACAACCTATACAGTTGTGTGGGGACTTGAATGACTGTGTAACTGAGCTACACGATAGTGTATCTTAGCTGTGTAGCTCATTGTAAACATTTATATTCATTATTTTCGGTAAAATTAACATACAAGGTCACTTACATGCCCATGTAGTTGATTGTGTATTATTATGTAGCCACAATTTTAAGTATAAAAGGGCAATTAAGATGTAAAAAAAAGTTATGAATGTATTAAAGACAACAAGGAGGCAAATTCCTTTCCCTTTAGAGAGTTATGAGGAGCTAAACTTCATCTTTTCAATTCAAATGGGATATCAAGACTGACGAATATGTTTAGGGTTGATTAATCTAGTGATGTTGTTCTTAACTCTCTTTTGGGATTGAATAAGTGATTGTTTGTTCAATTTTGTGGATTTATGTATAAATGATTTAGATAGGCATACTAGATTGTTCGTGTATGGATTCATTACCAGAATCAAGATTGTAATACATAATCATTGTACATTTGATTCACTTGTGGTAAACTAATGGTCAAACATCATTAATGATAACATAACAGAGGTTAAATGACCCAAGCTGATGTGGTTGTTGCTTAGATTAACATGTTTTTCTATTATATAATAAGATTGTCACACTAAATCTAGAGAGCTTATTCAAGGTTATTTGATAAGCTAGACCTAATTAAAGAGCTTATTCTAATTAGCTAAAACATAAGAGAAAACTGAGATTAACAGATCTTGTTGTTAATCTAGGATTAATAGTTTCGAAAAAAGGTACAATAACAACTTGATGGTTGATTATGCATATTCATGTGAAGGTCGAGATTGAATCATGAGTAGGATTCAAAACCTATTGATTAACCCTAGTAATTTTATACTATTTTATTTGATTTATCTCTTTGATTTTAGTTTTACTTTATTTTCTTAATTGAATTCAACTGAACCTATATATTGATTGATTCATTGTAAAGCCAAACACACACTCTATGCAAATACGATCCTTTCTTATTGATATTATAGATTTAGTTATGCAGAGTTAAGTTTTATTTTCTTGCATTTAAAAGCAAGTATTATTATCGTTTACATGTGTGTGCGTGTGTGTGCATCAATGTTTGCATTCTTTTATGTAAGGGTTATTGATTCAGGATAAGAATGATGAAGAATAAAATCATCAAATCCATGATATAAATGGGGTAGAAATAATCAATTGCAATTTAATTAAAAAATTGAGAAATAAGGTAAACAATGTTTTGTATTTTGTGTATTATAGAATTTAAAATTTAAAAATAAAAGAGGAAATGGACTTCTAATTAGAATTGAAATAAAAAATTTAACATTAAAAGAATATAAAAGTAAAAGTACTATAACGAGAAATTACCTACTAAAAAACTAAAAGGATAGTTATTACTTTAGTAATAACAAAGCACACCCACTTTTGGTTTACACATGTACATATTAAAGAAAGGACTAGACTAGGTATTCAATAATTTGCAGCTATCTGTGATCATCATTTTTCAAATCAATATTTTTTAATAGGTGCTATAGGGGTAAGGATAGTTACAAAATTTTATAATGTAATGAGTCAATGAGTACATTTTACTAAACTTCTTTGAGAAGTCTCAAATCACCTTTTGCTCAAATCTCTTCTTTGTCATCTTCTTATTCCATTTACTAATTCCTTAGAGAATCCAAAAATAAAGAATCCAATTCTATCTTAAATAAACTAACTCATTGTGTTTTAGATGCCTATACAGTAAGGTAGTTGGTGTGTTTACTTACTGGTTGATAACTGAGTAAAAATAGAGACGGTAAATAAAAAATATCACTCCCTTCTTCCTCTCTTATTATAGTGTTTATAAGTTAATTTTTTTGGTTCTAATAGATTTATTTTGACATAGCATTTGATATATATTGATGAGATATGTGTTATCTAAGATTACTACATCACCAAATTCAATATATACACAGGTAATGAGAATGTCACTTATTGGGTCATTATATGTTTATAATTTTTAGCTTGTTTGCAAATTATTGATATTTTAGTTTAATTTTAGGAAGGAGAAGAAGTTCCAAAGCATTAGAGGGTGTCGATGATGGAGAATAATAATGAATAACCAATCCTAAGGTGTGAGGAGACGCCAATGATGGACCCAAAAAATAAGATGTTTTGAGGTATAAAGATATGTCAATGATGGAGAAAGGTAAGTGCAACATCAGAAGTTGTCCCCTCTTTCTCCATGCTTTTCTCTGGAAACTTAACTAGACCATCCTATATAAGCCCATTTCACCACCAATAAGCAATCCTAGCACCTCTATAAGATTAGCCCAATTAAACTCCATTTTGGCACTAATAAGTAATCTTGACACCTTAACTAGATCACCCCACTTAAGCCCTACTTCTCCATTAATAGAAAATCTTGAGTGTAGTATATTTTGGTAAATATACTTCTAACTATTTAATATATGTTGCTATAAGTTATATCATTCAGCGATATACTTGTGTAATGCAATAATATTTTCTAAATAACATAATGTTATTTATGGCATAATACAAGGATTTTATTATAAATTATTATTTGAAAATTAATATAAGAATTATGTTGTGGTATTATTTAATATGTTTTTTGTTGCCTATATGGAACCAATTGAAAAATATTCCATTTTGTTATGATCCAATGGAAAATGCTTAATTTGAGAATAATTTAAAAGAGTAGTACTTAGGAAATTATATAATGTTATCATCCATCTCCATTGATATAATTTCACCCCACTTAAATATTGTAACTAAAAAAATTAAAAATCCTTGATTCAAATATTTAAATACCACATCTCTAGATTGCAAAAATAATGTGTAAAAAAAATTAACACCACTATGCAATAAAAAACATGTCATGGCAGTGTAGAGAAATATCATCACTTGACTCCTTACTTATAAACGACACTTTTAAATTTAATATGTGAATATCAAAAAATAGCATAACAATAACTATGCTTAAATTCACACTATAAGATGAGTTCATACATCTAGTATCAGGTGTATGAACTAAAAAATATCATAATTTGTTACAAACACTTTCACTTTCTTATAGGAATACCAAAACTAAGTATAAAGAATATCATGCCATAATACAAGCTATACTAGTACTCAATACATCTCATATAATACCTAAGTATGAAAAATACTATCACTCATTATACATATGTAATACCTTCACTTTGATATAGAAATATTTGATTGAGTACAAAGAATACCATGACTCAACTCTAACTATATCATAACTTAATATATTCGATACCATGCCTATTTAAAAAGAATACTTTCACTTAATATAAAATAAGTAAAACCTATATTTTAATATGGAATTATTAAGGTCGACAAAAGGGTCCGAGGCTAGATCAGTCAAATCAAATTAGCTTAAAGTAAACTAGCTTGACCCTAATTGATTGGGATTTAAGTTGATTTAATCTTTATTTTAAAAGGAATTCAAATATTGAGCTAGGCTTGAGCTCAAGCTTTAGTTTCATGACTCAATTTGATCTAAAACTCGAATTTTTTTAGAAAAGAAGAATATAATTAAGCCTTAAAAGGTATACCAAATTTGCAACCAAAATATAATGCTAAAAATTACTAGTTGCTAGTGACTATTAAGGATTACTATAAAGGACTTTAAAGAATAGGAAACTAGATATTCTAATAGGAAAGAGGATATTACTCATCCTAAAATCTATACTTTTATATATTGATTTGGAGTCTAGCATGTTGTATGAGCTTCTTGCAAATTTGTTCATTAGGAAGACTCTTATTATGAAAAATTATGCTATTTCTTTCATCCCATATTGTTGTGACTATAAAAGATAAAACCAACCAGAAGCACCTATAAGCAATTTTGTTAAAACATCTACTGTTTGAGTACCAAGCTTTGATACTACTCAAGTTGGTTAAATACTTAGTAACTAAACATCTTCTCAAGAGTGCTCTTAGATTTCTTTGGTGAAATTACAGTTGAAGAATAGTTGTTGTGCATTCTCTGTAGCCTCTCGAAAAGTGAGCAATAATTGATGAGGTTTGAGTATTTAGCAATTTTGTTAGCGTTTAGTAACTTATCTTTCATTGCAAGCAAAAGATTGATGGAAATTTAAGGCTTAAGGTAATTAGACCAAAATTTTTGGTCCAAAGAAAACTAGGAAGATATTTGAAGAATAGCTTCTTGCAAGATAGATCAGTGAACTTACCATCATTGATATGCCTTTGGATGTATCTATCTTCTTCAACGTTAAAGAAAGTCAGAGAAATTTCATATAAAAGATATCTGGATATAGATGACTGATGGAAGGTCTCCTTATCAAAGAAGGCTGTTACAACTGAAGAAACTAAAAAATGATATCATTTTGTGTATTAATGAATAAAAATAAAAAACCTATATTTTGTTTCTTTCCTTTTTTATAGTTGCCTCCTCCTCCCTTCCAAACTTCTCTCTCTAATAGTTTTCCTCCCATCCTTCTTTGTCATTTGTTTTGCTATTGTGCCTCCAGCCCCTTCTTTATTTTAGTTTCTCCAAGCCTTATCTCATCCAAAATCCAAAATATAAAAAAGAAGAAAACACCAATGACATTGACAAATAGATTCCATTAACATTAACAAGCATTGTTTATTAGGCTTGAGCGCAAAGCATTGACAATGAATAAACAAGGTGGCGATGGTAACAATAATCATGAAAGAAGAATTATTGTGGTTTTTACATTCATTATTCTATATGTTTGTTTTTACTATGATTGATTTATAATTGTGGTCAATAAACTAGGAAATGGATATATGGTGTGCCTATGAAAATGGATGAGGGTATAGTGTCATAATTTTAGACCTGACTTGACATATCAAGTTTCGGGCTATCAGAGTTCAATTAATTTTAGGCTATCAGAGTTTAATTAATTTCAGGCTTAGGCTATATGATTCATTCTGACTAGGCTTCAAGTAACCTGAAGCCTGATTAGGATTGCACTTGAGGTAGAAAAGAATTTCCAAGCTACACTTAATCCATAATACCATTCTTCATTAAAAATATATTAAAACTCTGCAATAGAACAACTTTGTATACAAGTACTATAACTCATGTCTGATAGGTAACAACTTTAATTTAATATGGGAATATCATGAAATGAGGATAAAGAAATAACATACCTTAACATAATCTATAGTAAGATCCAGTACATTTAATGCCACATTTATGTAAAAAATTATCATCACTCAATATAAAATAACATCTGAACTTTAATATAGGAATACCATGACTTAATATGACAAATACCATGCCTAAATATGAACTAAGTTACAGCTTAATACATTTAATATCACACCTATTTATAAAAAATATTTGGGATGCCATGGATGTATGCATCACACGCATGAGAACGCAATGAAAGTGTCAGAATCTTGATTCTAGCACCATGACAACCCCCCAAAAAATAGAATCACACATGCATGCAAGGATATGTAAAAGACATGAAAAATAAAATTTAACCTTTTGTTTCTCCTCCTTTCTTGTTTCTTCTCCTTGTTTGGGTTATTGTAAACACCAAACCCTTCCTTAATCACCCAAGAACACAAAAATAAGATGAAGAAACAATGTGTAAGGGTGATTTAAGTACCAAACTAGATTAGTTCTAGTAGATGCTTAAAATTATAGAAGAAAGATCTAGACTCTTGTTGTATGCACTTTGATTCATACAACAATTACATAAATTGCAAGAACAAGACTCCTGACACCTCTCTCTCACTCTAGACCTCTTCTAGAGCCCTTATCTCTCACTTATGTGTGTAAGAAGTGGTAAAAACCTTATGTACATAATTGAAGAACTCACTTATGTACTCATTCGTGCCCTCTGTCACGATCGTGGCGTGGCCTACTTGAATTTAGCCATACACACTATATTTTTCATTCGATCTTTTATGCGTGTGACCCTTAGGTTTTTGGTTATTTTATGCACTTGAAATAACTCTTAATTCAAGCAAACCATGAAGGGTTTCATGATGCCAATGTGCCAGAATATAAGTGGATTAACACACGAACTCTTCGATAGTTAATTATCCAACTTATGAACCTTTCCATAGACAATTACCATAGAATTCGTCCTTTCACCATATTATACCCTACTTGGTTTAGAGTATGGGCTATGTGTCAACTCCCACTAGATTGACTACGTCACATCTAGTCTAAGTGATGTTAGTTATTGTCATGGGATCTCATTACTCCATGTGTTATTGAAGACTCTCTTCATGACACATAATTACTCTGGCCAGAAATCCCTTAGTAATTACGCCGACAAAAGGTCGTGGGTATCATCTTCTTCTATCAGAAGTGGTGAATCCTTTATTGGCTACCCAATTACCTTCTTATACCAATAGCTATACCCAATCACCACCTTAAGAGAGACCTCGTCTTGAGGTAACAATGAATGATGTCAAAGCATAGGATTAGTATCTAAGATATTCTTAAGTACCTCAAGTCTAAGGATATTTGTACCACTGTTATGATGAGATTAATCATTTACATTTGATAGATCATCCATATAATAATCTCATTGTGGGTCGTCTGATGTACTTACTACCTTTAGTAAGCATCCACAATTTAACTCTAAACATCTAATGCTTAAAGTTTGTGAGATCCACTGCTTGATCAAATCAAGGAGTATAACAGGTGCTAGTCTAGTTGGATTAATAATTTCCTATCTTATTAATCCTATAACTAGGGATTATTTAGATACTAACATAATTGCACATAAAGGAATCTCATTATCATAATCTCATTATAATTTCCTTTGTGCTATATTTTGTATCATGGACTTCATTAATTCAGTTTAAGATCAACATCAATTCATATATTAACAACTATCAAATTAATGAAAAATGTCTTTCACTTTATTAATCAAAATAAAGTTTGTATAAAAGTACTAAAGGTAATTGCCTTTAGAGTACTACTCTAACAATCTCCCACTTGCACTAAAGTCGATCATCTTTGTATCTAATATCATAGGCAAGTACACAAGACTCAAATTTTATTTGAGGAAGTAGTTTATTTAAAGGATCAGCGATATTCTGATCTATATCAATTATCTCTTTGATTAGGTGATATCTCCTGAGTACGTTCTTGGATCTTTGATGAGACCTTGGTTCCTTGACTTGAGCAATAACCCCATTATTGTCACAGTACACAGTATTAGGTCTACTATGCTCAAAACCACTCCAAGTTCCATAATAAACTTCTTGATCTAAACAACTTCTTTCACTGCTTCCAGTTACAATATACTCTGACTCAGTCATCAAATCTGCAGTAGTCTCTTGTTTGGGACTCTTCCAATTGACTACTCCACCATTCAACGTGAAAACATAACCTGATTGGGATTTGGAGTCATCCTGGTTAGATTGAAAACTAGCATCTGTATGCCCACTCATTACAAGATCTCCATTTCCATACATCAAGAATACATCCTTAGTCCTTCTCAAGTACTTTAGGATATTCTTGACAGCTACCCAGTGACCCTCAACAGGATTCGATTGATATCTGCTCATAACATTTAATCCATACGATATATCAGGTATTGTATATAACATATAATACACAATTGATCCTACTGCTAAAGCATATGGGATCATACTCATGCGAGTCCTTTCATCTTGCATCTTAGGAAACATAGATTTTGAGAGTTTTATCCCATAAGTCATAGGAAGAACCCTCTCTTAGACTACTCCATGCTAAACCTATTCAGCACTTTGTTTATGAATGTTGACTGTGAAAGACCTAGCAACTTGATCTATCTTTATAAATCTTTATTCCTAATATATAAGTTGCTTCTCTAAGGTCTTTCATGGAAAAATTATGGGACAACCCAAACTTTGACTGATTGCAGACTTGAGACAACATTTCCTATTTGTAACATGTCATCCACATATAACACAAAGAATATGATAGCACTTCCACTAACCTTCTTGTACACTCAAAGTTCATCAGGATTTTGTAAGAAACCAAGCTCTTTGATTGTCTCATCAAATCGGAGTTTTCAACTCCTTAATGCTTGCTTTAATTCATAAATAGATTTCTGAAGCTTGCATACCCTTTTGCCATCTCTGGATACGAAGCCCTCAAGTTGTATCATATACACATCCTTAACTAGGTTTCCATTCAGGAAAGCCATCTTCACTTCCATTTGCCATATTTTATGATCATAATGAGTAGCAATAGCTAAAAGTATTCTAATGGATTTAAGCATAGCTACAAGGCTAAATGTCTCATCATAGTTAACTCATTGTCTTTGATAATAAACTTTAGCGACTAGCCTCGCTTTATAAGTAATCACATTACCTTCCATGTCGATTTTCTTCTTAAAAATCCACTAGCAACCAAAGTCTATACTTGGTTTTGATACATAGAATCTATTTTGGACTTTATGGCTCGAAGCCAATTTTCAGATTCTGAACTCTTCAAAGCCTCTTCATTGGTTGTAGGCTCATCGTCTTCTATGAGCCATACGTCATTTTGTTCACTTACGATAAATCTGTATCTCTATGGAACATTGCATATCCTACTTGACCTATGAACATTTTGTGTGTCAGAAGGTTCAACTGTTGTCTTATTTATCTAGACAACAACTTCAGGTTCAAGCAGTTGATCTGTGTCTATTTGAGCATTATGCACTTCATCAAATTCAACTTTGCTCCCGCTATCTTCTTTTAGAAGAAACTCTTTCTCTAAAAAGACAACATGCTTTGAGACAAAAATCTTTTACTCTAAAGCATTATAGAATTGATATCCAGTTGTTTCCTTGGGATATCCTATAAATAGATATTTATCAGATTTTTCTTTAGGCTTGTTTGATTGAATCCACTTCACATAAGCCAAACAATCCCAAACTTTCATATAAGAAAGGTAGGGCAATTTGTTTGTCCATATCTTATATGGAGGAACTTCAACTGCCTTAGAAAAGACTATGTTTGTCATATAAAAAGTAGTCTTAAGTGCATAATGCCAAATGGATTTCAGTAAATCTGCTAAGCCTATCATTGACCATACCGTGTCAAACAAGGTTCGGTTTCTCCTTTCAGCCACACCATTTTGTTGCAATATGTAAGGTGGAGTCCATTGGGACATTATCCCATTATCTATGAGATAAGTTAAAAAATTTCTTGTTTAAGTATTCACCACCTCGCTTTGATCAAAGTGTCTTAATACTTCTGTCGAGTTGTTTCTCTAATTCATGTCTAAATTGTTTGAACATTTCAAATGCTTCAGACTTGTATCTCATTAGATACATATACATATATCGTGAATACTCATCGATAAAAGTAATGAAGTACACAAAACCACCTCTAGCATGAATGGACATTGGACCACATACATTTGCATGTATTAGGTCTAATAACCCATTCATTCGTTCACCTTTTTCCTTTAAAAGGTAATTCAGTCAGCTTGCCTAACAAGCGAGATTCACAAGTTTCATATGATTCATAATCAAATGACCATATGTTACCATTCTTGCGTAGCTTAATCATGTGTTTCTCACTTATATAGCTAAGTCAACAATGCCATAAGTAAGATGATTTTAGGTTATCTCGTTCTTTGTCTTTATTGTCATTGATATTTAAAATTGGATTGCACATATCTAATGTGTAAATACCATTGCACAATGTAGCAGTGCCATACAACATTTCATTTAACTTAATTGAACAACCATTGCTTAAAAAAGTTAAATGAAATCCCGCTTTATTAAGATATGAAATAGATACAATGTCTTTAGTCATAACAGGTACATAATAGTAATTTTTCAAAACTAACTCTAGCCCACTAAGAAGATGCAAAACATATTTCCCTACGGCTAATGTAGCAACTCTTGCTCTATTTCCCACACATAGGTCCATCTCTCTCTTCTTAAGAGGTATACTATCCCTGAGATCCTGCACATCAACACATATATGTGAGCCATATCCGGTATCTAATACCTAAATGTTATGATAAAAAATATTATTATCCTTAATGACAAACAACATACCTGAAGTAGAGGGTGGGACATCTAATGTCTTCTTCTGCTTCAACGACTCCAAATAAGCTTTGCAGTTCCTCTTCCAATGTCCTTCCTTGTTGCAATGGAAGCATATCCCCTTTGCGGTTGTCATTTTCGCCTTCTTCTTGACTACACCTCCTACTGGCTTCTTGGATTTCTTCTTCTTCTGGTTCTTCTCTAGAGAACTAGAAGCAGAGTCCACCAGCATCACAGCCTTACTGTCTTTCTTAATAGTTTTCTCAGCTGTTTTGAGCAGATTAATTAGCTTGTGTATCATTGTGGATATTTGGTTTATCTAATAGTTAAGTACAAACTGTGAATAACTATTAGTTAAACCAGTCATAATTAAGTCTATACTTAATTCATGATCCATTATAAAGCCCAAACTTCTTAACCTCTCAATATGCCCATTCATCTTCAGCGTATACTGCATTGGAGATGATCCCTCAGCCATCTTAAAACAGAAAAGCATCCTTGAGGTCTCAAACCTTTCGGACGGAGCTTGCTCATCAAACAGTTCCCTCAGATGGTAGACTATGGTATGAGCATCTATAGCCTAATGTTGCTTTTGTAGTTTTAGTGACATAGAGACCAGGATTATACAGCTAGCTAACTCATTATCATTCAGCAACTTCTTGTAAGCTTTTTGATCTTTATCAGATGCATCGGTAGCAGGGAGGATCGAGAAGTCATTCATCTAAGACATATCCTAGTTTTTCAGATTTGAGAATAATTCTCAAATTCCATAGCTAATCTAAGAAGTTAGGTCCTATGAGTTTGTTGGAATCTAATAGGGAGTGTAAGTTCACACTAGAAGACATCATGCGATTCAATAACCTAGAAGAATGAGAGAAAGTGTTAGAATGAACATTACTGTATATCGATAAGGACTTTAATCACTCTACTTGGATTAATTCTAAATTAATTCCTACGGTTTTAAAAATTTCTGTACATTAATTAGTCATCTATAATATCCCTAGGTCATTTCAAATTTATCGAAACAATTTTGGCACATCCTAAAATTATCTTGACGGCTAAAATCGTTAAGATAAATAAGTTAACCAAGTAGACACTAAAGGGACTGATACGATGTTCGAAAAATTTTCGAAACCCTAATTTCAAGCACATGCATTAAGCATTCTATTGCCATCAAAATAATACATTTCTTATCACAAAAGAATTTTATTAAGGTCTTATAATTGAAATACATATATTATAAGTCATTAAGTAAGTCGACTCCATCAACTTTCAAAAAGTTGACTAGTGTTGACTTTGACTTGATTTATTAATTGAATCAAATTCAACTATTTCTGGAAAAATTCCAAAGTCTTATACACATTCTAAATCATTCTAATAAAAAATTCCAGAAACTAATTCTTAGGAATTATTAATTAATTAATTGGAATAAGCCAACATATTACATATGTATGACACTTGTTATATTACTTCTAACATAAGTCAAACATTACATCATTCATGTATAAGATAATCACTTTAACAAGTGTTAAGTGTTATGCATCTCATACATGTGGCAACATCTCATCATGCATGTGCATGCATAAAATTCATAATAGCAATTTTTATAAAAATTAATATGGAATTTACAAGTATGCATGTTCATCAAATTTCCAGAATTTCCCAGAACTTCATACATGCATTAGGCTGAAATTGAATTGTTAATAAACTAGGAAATGACATTTAATTGCATTTTCCTTTTATAGAAACATAATCTAACACCTTATAAACATTTTTGTGAAAGAAAATCAGATTTTTTTTGGTAGAAATGTTACAAAATTTTCAAAATCAACATATGCATTCAATTTTTAGAAATTCCCAGAAACTAACATATGAATAGTTCGGATATTAATTCAAAATAAAATAGCAAATGACATTCAATTTCAATTTCCTTTAATGAAAACATGATATAACATCTCTACATAAAAATAATAAATAAAATTTTCTACATTTTACACGAATTATTCTAAATCAACATGCATTCAGTCATAACCCAACAAACACTTTGCACATGTTCAATACATCATTTATTAGATGCATAAAATTGCTCTAATACCATTGTTTGAGATGCCATGGATGCATGCATCGCATGTATAGAATGTAGTCCATGACAACCCCAGAAAAAACAGAAGCACACATGCATGTAAGGATATGTAAAAGAACATGGAAAATAAAACTTTTACCTTTTGTTTCTCCTCCTTTCTTGTTTCTTCTCCTTGTTTGGGTGTTTGTAAACACCAAAACCTTCCCTGATCACCGAAGAACAAGCAAAAAAGATGAAGAAACAATTTGTAAGGGTGATTTGAGAACCAAACTAGATTAGTTATAGTAGATGCTCACAATGATAGAAGAAAGATCAAGACACTTGTTGCATGCACTTTGATTCATGCAACAATTGCATAAATTGTAAGAACAAGACTCTTGACATGTCTCTCACACTCTAGAACTCTTCTAGAGCCCTTATCTCTCATTTATGTGTATAAAAAGTGGTAAAAACCTTAGGTACATAAGAGAAGAACTCAATTATGTACTCATTCGTGCATTGGTCAAGATCGTGGCTTACTTAAATTTGACCATACACATTACATTTTTCATCCGATATTTTATGCGTGTGACCTTTAGGTTGTTGTTTATTTTATGCACTTAAATTAACTCTTAATTCAAGCAAATCATGAAGGGTTTTATGAAACTAATTTGTCAGAATATAGGTGGATTAACACACGATTCTTCGATAGTTAATTATCCAACTTATGAACCTTTTCATAGACAATTACCGTGCAATTTATCCTTTCACCATACTATACCCCATTTGGTTCATAGTATGGGTTATGTGACAACTCCCATTAGAGTGACTACGTCACATCTAGTCTAAGTGATGTTAGTTCTTATCCTGGGATCTCATTACTTTATGTGTCATTGAGGACTCTCTTCATGACATATAACTACTCTGACCAGAGACTCCTAAGTAATGACCCTGACAAGAGGCCGTGGGTATCATCTCTTTCTATCAAAACTGGTGAACCCTTTATTGGCTACCTAATTACCTTTGAATACCAATAGTTGTACCCATTCACCACTATAAGAGCGACCACGTCTTGAGGTAACAAGGAATGATGTCAAAGCACCCCCAAAACCCATTCGTTAGATTTTTGCTTTGATTTCGAGAAACAATAAATAAATACTTGTTTGTCAAAAACAAAAGAATTTCACTAATTGAATTAACTATTAGTTTTATATACACTTATAATTAGATAAGAATTGACATGTTAAGTGCAAGCTAGAATATGAAACTAATTCTTAAATGGGTCAGCCTCCATTTGTGATGATCTTATCGAAGTGGTCAATTTTGAAAACCAAAAAAAAAGAAAAAGAAAAACACCATTAGTTATCTAAGATATCTTTGAGTACCGTAAGTTTAAGGATATTTGATTTATTGCTATGATGAGATTAATCATTGACATTTGATAGATCATCCATATGACAATCTTATTGCGGGTCATCTGATGTACTTACTACCCTTACTAAGCATCCACATGATAACTCTAAACATATAATGCTTACAATTTGTGAGATCCACTACTTGATCAATTCAAGGAGTATAATATGTGCTAGTCCATCTGGATTAATAATGTCCTATCTTATTAATCCTATGACTAGGGATTATTTAGATACTAACATGATTGCACATGAAAAGAATCTCATTGTGGTGATCTCATCATGATTTTCTTCATACTATGTTTTCTATCATGGACTTCACTAATTCAGTTTTAGTATCAATTTATATATTAAAGAATATCAAATTAATGAAAAATGTCTTTCACTTTATTAATCAAAATAAAGTTTGTATAAAAGTGATTGCCTTTAGAGCACTATTCTAACAAAAAATATAATCGCTTATTAAAAAAAGTAACATCTACACTTTAACATAAGAACACGATAAGTACAAAAAATATCATTCCTTAATACAAACTATACCAAAACTTGATACATTAAATATCAAGCTTATATAAAAATATCATCGCATTAAAAAAAGTAACACCTTTTCTTTAATATGGAAATACCATGACTGGGTATAAAGAAAACCATATCTTAATGTAAACTATAATGAGACTATATAAATCTTATATCACTATATACAAAAAATTCTATGCATTATATATAAGTAACACTTTACCATATAAAAATACATGATTTAGTACACGACTATATGTTAAATCATGTTTAATATATTACAAGACAAGATTTGGTAGATGTCCAGATGCCAAATCATGTTTATGATGGAGAGAAATGAACATGGTTTAGTAAACCATTATATATCTAACCATACTCATATCAGGTTTTAAAAAAAGGAAATTATAAAGGACATAAATTGATAAACGTCTATGTACCAAACCATATCCATTATAGGTTTTCTGGTACATAACAACCACATAGCCATATTCAATTATATTCGTTATATGTTTATAAGGTAATTCACATTATAATAGGTAATAGAGTAATTTTCTTTATAGAAAGCTTCCTTGGGAAGCTGTAAATAACTCTTGACACTAATTAGAATGTAGTCTTCATCATTATCTTCTTCGATTTCTTATTTTCAAATAAAACCCCAAAGCAAATAACTCAAGTCACTCTTAATTATCCTAACTCATTGCATTTTAGATGCTTATATAGTAAGGTAGTTAGTGTACGTCATAATGGCCAAACAACTTAGTAGTAGATATGGTAAGCAAGCAATGTCGCTCTCCTCTTCTTTTCTCTCCCTCTCTTTATAGAGTTTCTATGTTTTTATATTATCTTTGTAATATATTTTTTAGACACACATTTAAAAAATATTTTTAGGCTATTTAATCTATTAAAAATGAATTAGTTAATGAGATCTAGATTAAGGGATATTGAGGTGTTATTGGTTTGTGTTTTTTATGGTATTGGGTAAGAATCTATAACTTATAGTTTGGTATGTTATGGATTTTATTAGAAAATATGCTTTGACTTTCATGGATGTTATATGTAGTTACAATATTTGCTTTGGTATTGCTGATATTTATGTTTTTATTTTTATATTTAAAAAAAAGGAAAAAAGCTATAGTTAGATCATCATCTTCTCTACAAGAAAGATAGAAGAAGGTCATAATGGAAAAAAGGAACATAATCAATAGGCATTTTTATTAAAAATTAATATGGTGATGATGTAAATTTAATCTAATTTGATTTAAATGATAGGTTAGGGATGATGTTGTAACCTACACGACAAGTTAACGAAGTGGTAGCATAAAGAAAAAAGCATGATATTTGAAATGAATTTAATTAAATTATTATAGTTTGACCATTAAGTATTACTATTATTTGATTATAAATATATTATATAAGTAGTTCTAGATTTTCAAATGCATTGTTATTTTGAGAAAGTGTTTGAGTTAATGTAGGGCCTTACTCCAAAATAGCTAAAGTAGGTCAATGATATAAAATTCAATGAAATCTAAGAGATAGAGAGGTTTAGTGTAAAGAGAGGCATCTATTACTGGCTGTACGATTGATTTGATCTGGATAAGCTATCATTAAAAATAAGGGAAGACCAAGTGGACAAGTATACACAAAAGTCAATGAGGGTTTAAGAGGAATACAAAATCAATGATTATAAGTGCATATTTGAGAGAGTAAGGGTATGCAGGCAGAGGAATGTTTCTGGTATAACTTCATTTTATAAGTGCTAGATATTTTTTGTACCCAAATGCCAATTGCGGTATCATCATATAACTATTGGATGCAATGGTTAATGGTAACAACTGTGAGTAGCTTGGTGGGGGGGGGGGGGGGGGTGGATTTCATATTAACCCTTCTTTGCAAGCATGCTTATATAT
>JAOSBN010000008.1:26148212-26168543 GCA_027563595.1 Erythroxylum suave | reverse complement strand
AAGTGAAATTTTCTAACTCTCTCTTTGCCATTTTTTTTCCATTATTGAAATCAAGATTCAATCCTTTAATATGGGGACGGGATGTTACACCTAATATAATAGAATATCAGTTAGGTTTGTAGGCACGTGTATTATGGTAGGTAATGGTGTTTTTCAATCTGTAATGTGATGAGAAAACTTTTTGGTCCATATTTTCTTTCTATTATGTAAGGGAATTCCTAAGACAAGCAAACAACTTATAAAAGCCTTATGACCGTAAGATTTACCTATGATATGCCTTCGAATAATTTTATAAGGATTATACATATAGATCATTTACTACAATAGGTTCGTGTTTATAAATTAAGTGCACCCTTTAGTATGTAATATATTGTTGCCAACACATATAATTTGTAGTGGAAGGAAATTGATTGAGACTCCAAAATACCTCTTTGATCAGGTGATGAAAAGTGATTTTAACTTTTTGCACCATAAATACTTACCTCATATAACCAAACTTCAAATAAAAATACACATATGAAACACTATTTAATGATTGTCTATAATGTAAGGATTAGGTTATGGATTATTGTTTGACAATTAATGTAAAGATTATTATAGAAATTTATACTAATTTATTAATATTTCAAAATTCATGTAAGTTCATTGTAAAGTGCTCATTTTAAGAATAATTTAAAAGGGCAATGCTTACGAAATAATATAACATTATTATTTATCTTCATCAACATAATTTTCCCAATTAAATATTGTAACTAATAAAGCAATTTAAAATAATATGGAGTCAAATGTTTAGATACCACTTCAGATTTCCAAAACTAAAATCCTATTAAAAAAGTCCACCACTATGCAATAACATCACTCATCTCAAATAAGTGACAAAGTTACTTTAATATGGAAATTACATGAATGAATATGAAGAATATCATGAATGAATATAAAGAATAACATGACTTAATGTAAATTATATAAAGACTTTGTATGTACAATATTACACCTATTTATAAGAAACACCATTAACCATTAAAATTAAGAAATATGTATATTATAAAATACAAATACTATGAGTTAGTATAAAGAATACCATACCTCAATATAAGCTATACTAGGACTCAATATATTGAAGACTATGCCTATGTATAAAAATATCATCACTCACTAAAATGTCATCTTAATTTTAATATGAGAATATCATTCCTGATTACAAAGAATACCATGTTTCAATAAAAATTACGCCACAGATTTATACATTCCACACCATGCCTATTTACAAAAAATACCACCAATCATTATAGATATATGACATCTTCACTTGTCTAAAGGTACAAAATAATATAAATGGTTTATTATATGTTTATGTGTCAATATTTATGATATAAAGAAATGGACGATTTAGTAAACAACCACGTATCTAACCATGTTTATGTTAGATTTTTAAAGGACCCTATAAATGTTATAGATTAGTACACTCTTGTGTAACAAATTGTTAACTACAAACCTATAAGGTTAATCGTGTTTGTTATAACGTCATGTAGTTTTAGGGTTCTTTATTCAAAAATAGGTATATAACATGCTCAAATTATGAAATTAATAAATTTCTCTAAAATCTCTTACACTTTTTATTTCCAATTTTCTTTGTACCAAGTAAATTTTTAGAAAGATAAGTAAGAGACCTTCATCAAGCAAAGGTAAGGGCATATTGAAGATTTGGGTAGTTCCATACACTAAGCCCTAAGTATTTAAGGAGTTTGTATATCCTATACTATTTCTTAGCAACAAAGATGATATAAAAGATATCAAATCCTAATAAATAGACCTATTGAACGTATTAGACATATGCAAGTTTATTCTTTGTGCCAAATTGGTTTGGAGTATGAGGTATTAGATATGGCGATGAAGGTAGGGTGGACTAGATTTTTTGTTGTACTAGAAAATATATACACAGAGCCTACCCTAAAAATTTTATCAACATTGGAGTTAAAGAGGGATGTAGCCTGGGATAGCCTTAATAGAATTCCTTTTTAGATGGACAGTAAGGATTTCTCCATGTAAAATTTAAAATTTAGTTTGTAATATGGGTTTTACTTACCCAAGTTTATGCAATCATTTTTATACTGAATCTCTGTAATTGACTTTCCTGAATATATATCTATATTTGTGGATTTTTGGTATTATGTATCACATGGAACTTGTGGCTATAATCCACTTTAACAAAGATTCTCTTATTAAATCACCAAAATTGCTTTTTTTTTCATTGAGCTATTGCTCATATAATTTTTAGTAAGAGAAAGTACAGGGGTGGTCACACTACCAAATTTGTTCAATATGTGGTGTTGAAGGGTCTTTATTCCAATTTGGCTTTCTATTATGTAAATTATTTATATATTATGGTGAAGAGGAATATAGGCTAATGTTTGGAAGGTCATACATAACACACCTAGTATGACCACTGTATGTTCATTGTCATACATTGATATTAAAGTAAAATGATATATAGGCTTATTGAAGAAGGTTAAATGGTGATATATATATTAGTTATTAAAGAATTCGATGAGTTTTATGTTGATAAGGTTAGGCTTAACAATTGGGGCTGGGTTGCCTGAGCCTAAAGAGTAATTACAAAATGACATCTTTTTGAATTTTTCTTTAAAAAATAATAAGTCGAGCCAAGTCCTAATCATTGCCATCCTTAGATAAGGTTAGTATGGAAAATGATGAGCTTGAAAAGGCAATTAACTAGCCATTCACATCTACTTAGTAATAAGAGTGGGAGAGGTTAGTAACACCCGAAAATGTTCATTCGCTGCTTTTATAGTCAACATAAGAGAGTATAAAATTTCTTAAAATACATTGTTGCATTAACAAGCCATGTAAAAGTTAGGGGAGCAAAGACAAACATCTAAAGAGATATAAGAACTTTAGGAGTTTCAAAATGAGTAATTAAATTAGATAAAGGAAGCAATTAATCATTTTTCCACCAATGTTGGAATTGAGTTACCACATATGCCCTTTCATACTTTGTATTCAATAGAGAAACATAAAGATAGAGCTCAAGATGATACCAATAGAAAATGAATCAAATTGAAAAAAAAATCATATTGTATTATGATTTCTCTCTTTATAACCCTCATGTATGAAACATTCTTTAATTATGTGATGAAAATGTATTTTTCTATGACATAGTATTATTTATAAAATTGTTAATGGTATATCATAAAATTGCAATATGGATTATAAAATTGTTAATAGTATATCATAAAATTGCAATATGGAATCAATCACCAAACTAGGAGACTCTATTGTAGTAAATATAAAGATTCAAATGATACATTTATACAATTATGTTGACAAGAATTTGAGAACTTTTTAAAAACCAAAAAAAATTGATATGACTACTCTATAATCCCACAATTTCATCCTAATTAGACTTTAGCTAGATGAATCACTTTCAATCCCTCAATAAAAACTCAAATAAAGGTGTGTTTGTGTAATTACTAGTTGACTATAAATATTATGAGCAATATAATCAAGCATATTAAATGCCGCAGCTAATCACTTTAAGTACATTTAAATGTCACCGATCATTCATATTTAGAACCATAAATTAAAGCACATAGAAGTAAGATAAGGATAGAAGCCTTAATAAATAAGTAAATAGTATAAGATCAAGAACTAATCAATAACAACTGTGAGAATACCTAAGGTGGAATCACTAATCTCATATAATTAGTATACGCAAGGAAATACTTTAGTATATTCCTAGAAATAAAGGTTAAGACACACAAATAAGATTGTATAAAATGTTCAAAATAAGGAAAATCACATGACTATAATAGTGAAATATTGCAAATGGAAAATAAATGTATTAGCTTGCACAAAGCTTTGTATGATGAATCATCTAACAATAATGTACTTGGTTTATTAAAATCTCCAAAATTCCATGAAAGAGAAGGATTGCACTTTATCTTTTTTTTTTTACAATTCCTTAAAAAATAAGGGTTTTTTTCTTGTTCCCGATAGTCGTGTAACCTATATCATTCTAGTGAGATTGATCATATAAAGGAATAAAAATGAAGAAACAAAAATGATGAAACAGAAAGAGTTTGCATTAGATCAATTCAATAAATGAGGAACATTGTAAACATACAAGGCTTTTCCATCCTAAAGTATCATTATCACCAAGTAATAGGTTCATAACTAGGGTGAAAAATATATAGCAACTTCACTCATTATACGAAGTTACCCAACAAAATAGTAACTTCCTTGTCAAATCTCCCAATAAAAAATTAGTCAATATATTTAAATTGATCTTGCCCATTAGACATGTAATAAACTTTAATTTAAATTAGATTTCATTGTGGTTTTTATACATAATACGAAGTATGGATAATATGAAAGCAAGTACATTTAGATGATCATTTTGTCATAGACAAAATAATTCTTTGTTCTTGATGACTAAATGTCAACATTAAATTTCTGTAAGCAAAAGCGGACAAAATTATCAAAGAAGGGCCTCTTGAAATTTAAAGATAAAAATACAAAATATTTCAAATAAATTATTAAACTAGAAATATCATGAATTGATAATTTAATTAACCATATTTTGATGTCACCTAATATTTTTTAAACAATTATGCTAGCCTTATAAATGTGAGGAGCACATGTAACAATATTAGCTAAATGGTTGTTCACGTAAGGTATTAGCATCTATTTTTGAACATATAAGGTAAATTTACCCTTTGGTAGTGCTACTTTTAAGTTTATCAACGTTTGTTTAAAGCCACGAATCACCACTAATAGACCTAATCAATTTTAGATTATTTCCCTCATCATCTCTAGGTGCATTCTTCTTATTTTTATTATTCTCCTTTCCCTTTCATTTATTAGTGTTTCTAGATATCCCAATTTGACGTTTCTTATTTTTCTTCTTCTCTTCTTCCTTTTTGGTAGTGTTTCCAGTTGTCTCGATCTGACGTTGCTTATTTTTCTTCTTCTCTTCTCTTTCTTTGTTATGGTTTCTAGTTTCCCCAAATTTATGTCACTCATTTTTTTTCTCTACTCCCTCTTTGAATAATTGTCAACATTTTTCACTGGGAAGGAATCCTTTGATAGAGCCAATCCTTTATGTTGGATTATTTCCTTTAATACTATATATCCACTCTATAATATATTTAGTTTTCTCTTCATCCTCCCATATTATATTTCTAATTGTCCCAATTTCACATTGCATTGTTTTCTTTCAACATTTTCCTTTAAACTACAAGAATTACCCATTGTAGAGTCTTTAGAGATAAGGGTTTCTTAACACCTGAGAAAGTGAAGTGAAAGGTGAGACAATAGGGAGATGCAAAACTAGAGTTGGATAGGGAAAATTTTTTAATGCAAAAGACAACTTATTAATAAAATTTGGAAGTATACAAATACTAGCACCTTTATTTATATGTTTTTTAAGAAAATAAATGAATTGATTGAAAAGAACAAATTATAACTATTAAGCTTTCAAAAATAAAATAGAAAGCTAAAATATAAGATTTTCAAGAACTAATATAGCAATTGAGATTTATTATCCCCATCTATATCCTAAAAAATAATGGAATTACCTATTCTAAACATTACAAAGGTATGTTGTAGCATATATTAAATCATTCATCTATATGTTTACTCTTGAACATCTATTTACTATTAGCAAGTGGAAAAAGGAACCAAAAGTTATTTAAAGGATTGTTTAATCTCCTTTAGTAACACCTCTTCCTTTTTTTAAACTACTATAATATTTCCATGTGGTCATAGCTAGAGACATTAAAATTCCAAATGGATTGGATTTTTTTTTGTATTGCAACTAAAAATTCACAATTAAATAATAGGTGAAGTAAGGACAAGTTTTAGGAAACCCAATTTACCCAAAGTAGTAAGTGTTTTCTAGAAAAATAGCTATATAAGGAAGGAGATCCTTAGAAGCATTTTCTTATTTCATATAGTATCATACCAAGCTAGTTTTTGACTTTAAGGTTTCAACAACTCCTTATAAAAGGGGTAGCTAAAATTATCTAAATGGTGTTTTAGCCATAATAGGAGTCATTCGTTTTGACGTTTGGGGTTGTCCCCTAGGACAATATGGCAAGTAGGAGATTGCTTAACAAAAACAACTTGACCACTCATTATTATTAATGATCATATTCACCTTGGAGTTCTCTAAAATGAGATGTAATAAATGAGGCATCAGATTGGTTTTATGCAAAGGTTCTGTTTTGCTTTAATTATATAATCATAAAGATGCTTCATGTCCTTTACTAAATATACATTTGATATTTTTAGATAGAAGGTCTCCCGTCTTAAGTAGTTGAGATGTAAAACATAAAGTACTGGGATTAGATTTCATTTCCCAAAGGCTTATTCCCTTCAAATACTAGGAGTGAACCCACTTAAATTAAATAGACTCTTTTTTTGTTAAGATTCTCTAGATTCTCTTAGCTAACAAAACCTTATTAATTTGTTTATTTGGAAGGATATTGAGACCTCCTTTAAATTTATCTAAATAAACTTTAACCTAATTCCCTTTAGTTGATAATTTGTTACCATAATCCCTAGACCATACTAAGCTTCTCATCATCTTTTCTATAGGATTAATTAGGCCTTTAAAGAAAAAAAATGTAAGAGTACCAATAGGTATGTAGGGAACTAAGAAGAAAGTTGAACAATTGTAATCTTATAGTAAAAGACAAGGATTTGTTGCACTTATTACTTTGTCTTCTTTATATCTTATCCAAAAGAGGAACACAATTCTTTTGATGCAACCTCTTATTTGAAATAAGCAAGCTTAGATAGGTGAAGAGAGCATCCACAAGTTGAGGTTTAGAAAAATTAGAAATCCAACTTATGAGATTCTTAGTTTTTTTAAAACTATCATATTACTTTTGTGTTTATTGACAGAGAGGCAAAATAATTCCTTAAAAATGTGAAGTGAGCCCATGACTGCTAATCGATATGTCATCAGAAAAAGAGAGGATAAAAAACCTAAGCTTATTATGTGCTATGAAACTTGAAACTTGCATCGATCTTAATATTATGATCCATCATCCTTAAAAGTGATTCTATATAAAGGATAAATAAATAAGGAGATAATGAATCACATTGTCTCAGTCATATCCCTTCTTTATTCAAATTGGTTGGCTTTACATTGACTAATGCACAATAAGTAGTGGTTAAGATATATTTCTCAATACATATTATAAACAATACAGGGAAACCAAGTGCCACCAATATGTGTATTATGGAACTCTAAATTATGGAATCCAAGGCCTTGTAAAAGTCAACTTTTATTGCACAATTTTTGATAGACTCTTTCCTATTATATATGTTTGAAAACACCTTAAGACTTGTTAATTAGTGGAGTCAAGACATTCTTCATCGTGTAAGCCAATAATTTGACAATGATCCTGTATAAGGTTTTGCAACTAGAGATAGGTCTTTAGTCTTCTATTATGCTTCAAAGTAGAATTTTAGAAATTAGAAAGATAAATATCTTATTGATCTTCTTAAGCATTTCCACTTTCTCAAAGAATTTTAGTATTGCATCAATGACTATCCTCTTAATAAGATGCCGTAATTTATGAAAGAAACGATTGTTCAATCCATCGAGGCCAATAGACTTATACATACAAAAGATTTTTTACCTTTGAAATTTGAAGGAAGACCCCTGACAACTGCATCCTTGAAATCCTCAGCTTCAGCTAATAATATGTTGAATAAAAAAGGAATTCTTTTGGGCTGGCCTAATGAAAAATTTTGAATTTATAATTTGAAAAGAAAGGGTTTATAGATCTAGCTTTACATTTTTAGGGTTTTAAAAACCAATCTTAATTAACTAAGAATTTATTAAGCTTCTTTCTAATGAGCCAACTTTTATTGTGCTAGTTGCTTTAAGTATAGTCACCTTCAAACTTAAGGTCAGTAACTTCTAGATAGTTAACATAGCCACTAAATTCATTGTCAAAGTCTTTTAAGCAAATGTTACCTTCTCCTTTATTGATTTGGAGACTATAGTTAAAGTCCCCTAAGATAATCTATGGAGAGTCAATAGAGGAGAAAGTCTTCCTGAGGCTTTCCCATAACAAGTTATCGACTTTATGGATGAAGGATACAAAGAATATGATCTTCTCCTAAATCAATAAGACTAAAAGATGCATAGTTTGATCTGAAGAAAAGATAAGTAAAGCATCTATTCCTTAAGCTTGGTTTCCAAAAGGCCTATAAGAATAGGCTTTATTTCATAAATAAATTCCCATAGGAACTAATAACCCTTACGTTCTAGGATAGTATAGAAATTAGGGGGCGTTTTAGCTCTCTAAGTCCTTACTTCTTTTTCACTAGATTTTCTTCTATTTTCTAGTGTAAAACCATCCAATGCAATAGTTTGGTCCACTTGTAATACTATAATACTTTTACTTAAGGCTGAGGGATCTATTGAGGAGATAGGAGAAGATTGCATTTACTTTCCTACTTTATAAGGAACTTATAGGGAATTGTTTTTCTTTCTAAATTAGGCTCTAGTGAACTTGCATCTATAGCCCCCATTAGTAAGAGACCCTAATTAAGTCCTCTATAAGTATTTCTCCCTCTCTAAGCCTCAATAATGGAATCAATTCATGTAAATGTTGCTACATCTCAATAATCTTATAGAGCGTTACATATCCATTCCTTTTCTTAGAACTATTGGCTTTATCCATAAATATAGGCTTTCCTATGAAGCTAGCTAAGTAGCCTAATCCATTTATGGAACAATATTCTAGTGGAACATTATATATGTTTATTCATATGGGGATCTATATTTGACCGTATCCAAATGAATATTAGGTTTGTGATAAATGCTTAATAGACTATATTTTTAGGCTTATATTTATTACATTTTGCTTGTTTATTTCAAAGTTTTTATTTTTGATTTTTATATCTAATTCATTTTAATCATAATTTTAGGTTGCAATTCACTTACTCATAGAAAAAAAGAAGAAGAAGAAGAAGAAAGAATTGGGACAAGTTTGGGGCAATTTGAAGTTGTTTTGACCAAGTCATAAAGAAGATCTTTGGACATGCTGGTATGGGGACACATTTGTGTCTATACTAACACTCCCACATTGACATGTTTCAAGCATGCAATATATGATGGTTATACAATCCCATATATTTTCATGGTTCTTGGACATGCCCGTGTCCTATATCCATATGCAAATTTTGAGCTTGTATATGTTTTGGATTAAATGGTTTTGTGATTTCTAATTGACATGATCATTTTATACAACCGTATATGCGATCATGTGCAATATATAGAAAAGAGGCAAGAGAGAGGCTTGAGAAAACACGAATTGATGGCATAAGACGATAGAAAGAATAAAGAAAAAGAAAGAAACATAGTTTCCAAGTCGATTACCATCGATCTAAAGTGGATTTTATGTAAGATTAAAAAGGACTTCATCATGTTTCTTTTAATTTTATAGGTTTCCTTTAGTTAGATGTTATGTCTTTTACGATAAGAAACTAAACCTTTATTGGTACTTGGATTAAATGAACCCCAGGATAGACCTTATGGTGATTTTATTTTAAATTAATTCATTCTTTAGTTTTATTGAGATTCACTCATGTTTTATTAATTATTTTTGAATTAATATTGCTAGCATGTTGATTCATGTATGATTTTATCAAATTGAGATTGAAAAATCCTTTTATATGAATATAACTACCATAATTGAAAGGATTTGCATGTAAACCTAGAAATAGGTCAAAATAAATCTTCTGGATTAGAGTCGACCCTAATAGAGGAATTCACAAATCAATTAAGGCAATCTTACTAGTTTTAAATAAAAAGATATTTCTGTTAATCAACTAAGGATTATATGTTAATAATCTTGAGAAAGACATTAACATAATTGAGAAATTTCAATGGTCTTATAATCTATATATTAAATTGAATAGTGAAATCATGATTGTATGAGAAGTCTTAGAAATATTAATCAAGTTTTTTGGTTCGTTATCAAGGACTATAATATTAGGATAATATAAGTTTTATTAATCTAGTCATTTTTAGGCAGTTTTTATTTCTTTTATTTTTTATGTTTATTTGTTTGTCCTTATAACTCTTTTTCTTGATCATGTTTTTGTGGCTTATTTAGAGGATTTGGGTATTTATTATTATAGCTACCAAACACAATAGAAGGATGGAGAAGACATATTCTCATAGGGACTATGCATGTCGTCACTTATGACATCTTTGAAAGCTTAGAATGAGAGGTACGATGACATCTATTTGAAAGCTTAATCAATATCTATGATGTGCTATAACATTTGTGGTGGTAACCACCCCAATCGTGAATGTAAATTATTAGATTATATGTGGATACAACTAATTTACATAGGAACTAGCCTCAAGATGCCTCTTACGAGAATACTTATAATATAGAGTAGAGCAATTATTATGATTGTACATGGAACGATTACGCTTCATTTGGATTTATACAATAACAATAAGAAGAGGAGTATTAATGGATTAAGGACTTATGAAATTCATTACTTCAAATAAGGATACCCTTTATAAAATCAAAGAGCTAGGTGTTTTATCTAGATAAACTGAACTGAATTTAAAAGAATTTGTGAATACAATACCTTTATAGAATGGAGAAGAGCTAGAAGAAAAGGATGAAGTTGCAATTCAATAAGAGAAGGAAGAGGAATTAGGGAAGATGATGAGGAGGAGCCAAATAAAGAGGATATCAAGGAATTATCGACAATCATCTTAAGTATAGATGGATCCTATTTCTCATAAATAAACTATTAAAATCAATCAAAGATCTAGAGGGTTTTATTATTCCTTATCATATTAACAGTTTATTATTAAAAAGGGTATTAGTGGATTTACTTAGTTATATTAATTTGATACCTTATATCTTTATTATATTGCAACATATGCCATATTTATAGCCTAATGAACCCTTATATAGAAAAGTAGTTGAAACCAAGTAGTTGATTATATATCTAGGTTAAAGGACTTACTAAGAAGTCTACCTAAAAGGCTCATAAATAAGTAGTTAGTTAGGAGGCAACCCAATAATTATGTGTTTTGTATTAATATAATAGGTTGTAGGATTTTTTTTTAGTAGTTTACTTATTTTCATAATTTTAGTTTGATGGTCTTAATTTAGTTACCCAAGATTTTAATGGAATTCCACATGCTATAAAGGTAACATCACCCTTTACATTAAAGTTAAAAGATTTCACCAATAATAGATCGATGTTAACAACATTGGACAAGTCTGGAAATCTTTTACTATCAAAAGAGTACCAGTTATCCTTACCTCTTACCATGATTCTTTATATATTTTTTGTTTTTTTTAATGTTTTGTACATTAAGGACAATGTACAACTTAAGTGTGGGGGAGGGACTTAGCTGACAAGCTTGTTAATTTTGTTATAATTATCTTAATATGGGGGAGGGACTTAGCTGACAAGCTTGTTAACTTTGTTATAATTATCTTAATAATGAATCATTTGGAATTTTTTTAAAGAAGATGTTGATCAAGATGATTAATTATGAGTTTGTTTGTAATTGTGATTTTATTTATTTAGGCAAATATTCATAAGTTTTAGTGATTAATTTGATTTCAATTTAGTTTATGAATTTTAAGAATGAATAATTGATTTGCGTTATGATACTTTATGTATAATTTGTACTTACATTGAGCTACATGTGATTTCTTTTTTTAGCATTTTTATTACTCCATATATAAAATCAAGAAAATAAAAAAGAAAAAATAATAGTATGTGAATAAATGAACATAAATAATTTTTGGCTTTGTACCAATAAAAAGATGTTAGTATCCATTTGAGATAGTGACCTAGTTAAGTAACCAGAGTTATTTATAATAAGGTGTTTACTCTCACATCAAAATGCTAGGTGAATTTTTAAATAAACTTCTAAAAGCTTTTTTTTTTAAATTAGTGTTTTCAATAAGGGGCATGAAAAAATGTTTAAAAGTTTTAGCACTTTTCTCATTTATGTTCACTTTAGGCATTAAGTGGTTTGAATTGAGTTGAAATTTAGAGATTTATGGAGTGAATTGGTTAATTTATAAATTTAGGCAATTAACTAAGTACTCATTCGAATGTTAGACGTTGTTGAATGACCCTCTAAAAAGGAAAACTGTTAGAAAGGTCATTTGGGAAAAGTAATCTTATTTTGTAGGACTTCTTGAAACTAAAATAATATTGTCTCATTTACAGAATTGACTAAGGATTTTAGGCGTTGAATGGAAAATCCTCTCTTATCATGGTTACCACTATAATGGAAAGGTCATATGTGCTTACATTCCACATAAAATCATAGTTTAAGTAACCTAGGAATCAAATCAAATTTTACATTTAATGCCAACTCCATGAAGCGTAGACTTAGTTTGAATTGACTGTGATTTACACCTCAAAATTCTTGTTTCATAGAGCTAAACTCTTGAAAGATATTAAAGCCATACATGCTAGAATGATTAATCATTGGGTGATAACTGGAGATTTTAATTGCATTTTATCTCCACTGGAAATAGAAGTAGGTAGAACTCATCATATAGGCACCTGTAGCGAGCTCATAGAATTGGTGCAAAAAGTTATTGAAGTGGATCTAAGTTATACAAGTCAATTTTTCACTTAGAATAATAAATAGCAAGGAGATTTGCTAATTAGAGACAGGCTAGACAGAGTGATGGTAAATCAATATTGGCTTAAACAATTCCCTCATTCTTATGCTCATTTTAGTGATAAGATTTGTTTTGATCATTTTTTAATAGATGTCTTGAGTTTTTATCACTATAAAACTCTAGCAGCTCCTTTTATATTCTTTAATGGCTTAATATAAAGATTGAGCTTCCAAGAACTGGTGCTTGTAAAATGGAGTATAGAAGCGAAATGTTATAAAGCTTTTTATATTATGAAGAAACTTAAACTTATTAAGGCTGCAATTAAGAAGTTTGCTAAAGAATGGACTAAAGGAGTATTAAAAGAATAATCTAAGAACAGACTAAAGGAATATTAAAAGCTAAAAACAATCTAAGACTTGCTTAGGAGAATTGCTATAAACATCCTTATAGCAATGCTATGAGAATACTAGAGAGTAAAAAATTGAGGGAGTATTAGGAGGCTTTATCCTTTCACAATTTGATTCTAAAATAGAAATTAAGGATCGATTGGTTAAAGAATGGAGATGCTAACACCAAATTCTTCCACTCTTCAACCAGAAGAAATAGAAACAAGATAACTAAGCTATATGATAATAGCGGGGCCTTACAAGTTGATTAGGAAAAGTTGTAGGGAATTGCTCTAGATTTCTTCACTAATCTGATAGGATATGAAGACAACAATATCCATAGGAAATTTAACTCTAGCAAATTTTTTGAGAAATTTGTTAGTTAAGGGATGAAGGAATACATGGTGTCTCCCATCACACAATAAGAGATTAAAAATGTTCTATTTGATTTGCATCCATTTAAAGCACTAGGACTTGATGGATATGCTATTTGTTTCTTTCAGGAGACTTGGGATATCACTAGTAAACTATTCACTGAAACTGTGTGGGAATTTTTTTGATATAATATGTTGAAGCAAATGAACCAAAAATTTATATGTCTTATTCCTAGAAGGATGCCATTGATCCTACTCAAAGAGCATTCATTATTGGGAGATCAATAAGAGATAACATATTGCTCATATAGGAATTAACAAAAAACTACACCTCAAGTACAACTCTCATAAGTTGTTCATTCAAAGTTGATTTCCTCAAATCTTTTGACACCATCAAATGGAAGTTTATTGAATCTTGCACTAGCTCTTGGATTCCTAGAGCAATTTGTTAAATGGATAATGGAATGCATAAAAAAAACTTCCTTCAACATTATTATTAACGAATTTCCTATTCAAATACAAAGAAATACTAGGGAATAAGGCAAGGGAATCTTCTTTTCCTTTACTTATTCATACTGGCTATGGAAGCTCTATCTAGGATACTCAATAAACTTATCTCTTGTAATGGCATATTCTAACACCATTATAGATGTAGAGAGCCGAGGATCACATTTTTGATATTTGCTTATGATCTTATGCTATTATGTGGTTTGACTTCCAATCCATTGAAATAATCTTGGGCATTATGGAGTTATTCTTAGCTTGTTTTAGATTGAAGTTCAATGCTAATAAAAGTAATATATTCATTTCTTTTAATGTGAGGAATCAATCTGAATTGAGCATGAGATTGGGCTACAGAATTCAATCTCCACCATTAAAATATCTTGGCATTCTCATTACTATTGCTAAGCCAAAATTTAGAGACTACATTCCTCTGATTGAATGCTATAAAGAAATAATCAATTTTTGGAAAAATAAGTTTTTATCATTTTTTGTTAGGCTTACTCTGATCAATTTTGTCCTAAATAGTCTATACGTGCAATGGAGTGTTTATTTAGTTCTTCTGAAGAGAGTCATCAAGGAGATTGAGAGGAGTATCAAATCTTTCTTATGGTCTGGTAAGGTAGAAACGTCAAAAGCGGAAAAAGTTAAATGAGAGGAAGATATTTTTCCCAAAGAAGATGGGGGTTGGGAATTTTCCCTATTAATTTTATGAAACACGTCCTTTTAATTAAAAGGATTTGGAGATTATACTTTGATAAATGATCATTATAGATTAAAAATATCAATGAAATTTACCTAAAAAACTAAAATTTGTGGTAGTTGGAAATAAACAAGGGGCACTCTTAATACTTCTCATGTATGCTGAAATTGAGAAACCTTTTATAACCTTAGATTAAGCACAAGTTGGGGAATGGTGAAAAACTTTGGTTGTGGCATGATAATTGGAATGACCACACTCCATTGTTTAAGAGAAATGATCTCGTACACTTAAGGAATATAATTCTTTTAGATGTTAAAGTTTCCTCGCTCATACATTTTGGAGTTTTTCATTGCAATTTAGAGGCTCTTCTTAACTTTCAAATTATTTATCTCAGCTTCATCATTTACATAAAGACGATATAATCATTTAGGTAGCCAATAACAAAGGGTATTTCACTAATTACCCTGGCTATAAAATTTATAGAACTAACTTGGAGAATATACCATGGTTGAAATACTATGGAAACAAACATTGAACCCTAAAGCTTCCTTGATCAGTTGACTCATTATAAAAAATAGGATCAGAACTAAGGATAGGTGGTTTGGCTCCTATGATCCTAGGTGTGTCTTATGCAAAGAAGGTGAGAAGATAGGAATCATCTCTTTTTCCAATGCATGTTTTATAAAGTTATTTAGAATATAGTGTTGTATCTTTTAATGAAGCACTGTCAAGCGTATGAATGGAATAAAGTCATGGCATAGGTTACCAAAAAGGTTAAGAACTAAAAAAAAAAGGGTGAGCTATTCAAAACTACTTTCATTTCAACAATATAATCAATATGGAGAGAAATAAACAACATATTATACAAAGGGGAAACCACTGGAAAACATCAATTAGTTGATAACACTCTAAGCTGGATCTAAGAGATCACGATATCAAGGAATGCACAAAGCAACTCACACTAGGCATGAAGTTTAGATGGATCTTTAATAACTTGTAACTTTGTTCTAAGGATTATTTTACCATACTATAATTAGTTTGTCAATGGTCTTACATTACAATGGCAGAGTAGCTTTTGCTAGTTTTTAATAAAATCTTTTATTCATTTTCTTAAAAAAAACTAAGAGCTTAACAATTTAATAAACATTGCAATTGAATGAATAATAAAGAATCTTGATGGATATCTTTAATCCTTTTAATGTTTTCTTAAATTTTTTTATTAAATTGAGAGTGATGAAATTGATTTACCTTAGGATAAGCAAATGCTTAAGTATAGGGGAGTTTGATAACTACTTAATAGACCATATTTTAGTCCCATGTTCAACATATTGTGCTTATTTATTTGAAAATTTTTATTACTATTTTTGGTACTTAATTCGAGTTGTAATTCATTTACTTGGATTAAAAGGAAAAAAATAGGACAAGTTTGGGGAGATTCAGAGGTATTTTGATCAAGTTATAAATAACCTAAAAATGCATATGGTCTTCAGACACGCTTGTGTCCGTACAAACATGCCCATGCTGACATGTTTCATATAAAATAAGATAAATACATGATTTCAGATAGTTACGTAGTCCCTATACATTCCCATGTCTCATGCCCTGTATGTATATTTTAAGCCTTTATTCATTCTAAATTTGATGGTTTCATGATTTCTAATCAACAATGTCATTGTACATAACCGTGTGAGTAACTGTGTGCCACCCAAAACCATAGTTTTTAAGTTATAAAGGGGAAAATAAGAGAAGCTAGAGAGAGGCTGAAGAAAATACAAATTAACTAGTATAATAGAAAGAATGAAGAACAAGTAGGGAAACATATTTTAGAGTGGATTACCATTGATCTAAAGTGGATTTCATGAAGATTAAAAAGGATTTCATCATGTTTCTTTTGATTTTCTGGTTTGCCTTTAATGTTAATGTTATGTCTTCTATTATTAGGAACTAAAACTTAGCTGATACTTAGATTAAATGAACTCCAAGATAAACCTTGTAGTGATTTTATTTTAACTTAATTAATTCTTTAGTTTTATTGATATTAAATTATGTATTCTTAATTATTCTCAAATTAATATTGCTAGTAAGTTGATTTATGTATGATTTCATAAAATTTAGATTAAGAAATCCTTTTATGTGAATGGATTTATGACAATTGGAAGGAGTTACATGCAAACATAAATTTAGATCGATATAAATCTTCTAAATTGGAATCAAACCCATTAGAGAAATTCACAAATCAATTAAGGCAATCTTAAGGCTTTTAACTAGAAAGAGAATTTGGTTATTCAAGAATGGATTAGATGTTAATAGTTTTGATAAAGATATTAGCATAATTGAGGAATTTTTATGGTTTAATAAATTATACATTAAATTAAGTAATGAAATCATGATTGTATGAGAAGTCTTAGGAAGATTCAAAGGCCAGGTACCACAGCCCTTGTTTATTATTTCTTGGTTTAATCTTCATTCTATTTATCAATCCTATTAATTTAGTTTAGTTTATTACTTTAAAATTTGAATTTTGAAGCACGATAACTTGTTAAACTAGATAATAGAAAGAAAGTAAGTACTAGTATAAATACTATAAATTCTAGTCTATATAGGATTGCCTCGTGCTCACCAGTGCTAGCTACAACTACATTGTATGCTTATTGTTAAAACTATATCACATTAACATCAATAAGTTTTTGTAGCTGCAAAAAGATAGGCATGCTATTGAAATGCCAAGGATCAACTTTTATCACTTTCATTGATCTAAATCCGAATGGAAAGTAAAGAGAAACATATTTTCTTTATTAAGAAGAACTTCCTTTGAACCCATACCATTCCAGTGTTTAGTAGCCTAAGAGTTTATTGAGGGGAAAGCTAAACATTTCCCCATAAAGAAACCAATAATAGTTGAATCCATTTGCTTCCACCTTTTCAATGTATCTTCAAAGGTAGAACCATAATAGAGATCCCTTCTAAAATAAAGGGAAAGTAATAGTGGAGAGAAACCTTAGAAGATTCACCAACAATATTCTTACAATAAATGTGAGAATTGATACTTAGAGAGGAAGGATTTGAGTGCTTTTGAGGTGCAGAAGGCTTAGAAGGAGCAAAATATGTCGAGGAAGTCAGGGAGGCAGATAATTGAGCTACTTATTTCAAAGTTTAGAGAAGGAAGTTGAGCTGGATGGGTTATATGCAAAGGAGAAGAGGCGTTACGAAGGAGGGAGACAGAAGAATTAGGAATGGTGGATGGAGGATAAAAGATAGTATTAGAGATAAAAACACAAAAAGGAGGAGAACTTATGGGCAAAAGAGGTAAGATTCCAAGAGTAAGGTTATTAGTCTAGTTTAGATTTAAGTGGATAAAGAAAATATTACTATATTAAGAACAAACTAAACAGCGAATAATGGAAACTTCAAAATTTCAATCTAAAAAACATTAAGAGAAAAAGGTTAGAGGAATAAAAAAAAGGAGAAAGATAAAAAGGCCTCTAACTAAGAAAGAATCAGAGGTAACTTGCAGAGGATATGAAAAGGAGGAACTAAATGAGTCGAGGAAGAAGGAATAAGAAAGGGAAAGGAGAACATGAAAGCTAAACCTAGTAAAAGGGGATTATTTGGGCAACAAAAAAGAGATGTGGAACTAAGATAAGAAAAGGAAGCCAAAGAAGGCAAAATTGATAGATATTTCACCTTTACTTAATTATGTAAATATGACATATGAGTAAAAGCAACAATATGTGTTCTTACAAATAATACCATCACTTAACATAAATAATACCATATCTCTATATAAAATAAAATTACAATTAAAAATATTTTAAAATCTTTATTTTAAATTATAAATAAAACATCTAAGTACAAATAATAATTAATTTAACTAAACTGATACAGCTTCCTAAAACAAACAATACCGTTAATCCTTACTAATAATAATAATTTCCAAATATCCGATTTTGTTATATAATATATTAATTTAAATAAAAAATAGTAAACATTTACGCACCTACATATAAGTCATAACAAGAAAGCAAGTGCAAGATATCAATTCACATATAAGTCACATTAATATTATGTCAGTTAAAGATTCCCTAAAGAGTGTAGAATCATGATGAATTTAAGAAATCACAAATTCTTATTTGAAGTAAAGGAATAACACTTGATATACCTAACATAGAGAATAGTCAATAAGTATATTCAAGAGTATATTCCTTATCATACTTCTAGTTTCTATAAGAAATATACCTACCATACACACTTACCACTTTTACCCCAAGACAAGTTGCTTTGTCTTTGCCATGTCCATCACGACCAACAATTGGGATATTTGAACAAAAAATAGTATGATATTTAAACAATAAATTGTTTGATATTTTTCTTTGAAGGGAAAACATGTTGAAAAGTTAACGGAAATTGTTGGGAACTTGAGAGTAGAAGAGATAAAAAGACCCAAGACATAAAAGATCACTTAAATAAAGAAACTTGATGGACTAAATAGAAAAAAAGTTCATTTTAAATTTGGTTTAGATAAAGGTCAGAAAATAAAATTCATAAAAATAATATTTGTGAGTACTAAAATTGAGTAAAAAAAGTGCCATAATTCCTCCAAGACATGATTCCATTACACCAATATTATTTTACATATTTATAAAAAATAGAGAAGTTATTAAAAAATATCATGAGTCCTTAAATAATATTGTGACTTATTATAAAATTTTCTAGTCTCCATGTATAAAATTTTCTAGTCTCCATGTATAAAATACCATCTGTTGGGACCCCTCCCACGTGAGTTACGAGCTCGACGTCCTACATGACATCTGGACGCGCATCTCACGAGGGAGGGATTCCTCACCAATGAAGAAACCTCAAATCGAACTTAATTTAATCGCATCCGAACAAATCTTGGATTATTCATCCTAAATGTTTCTTCTGAAAAATTAATTTGCTTAGGGCCCATAATTAAAAACAATTCCTAATCCACAAGGAATTTCCATGTCTCTAGGTCTAGTAGAACTAAAAGTCTCCTCAATCGGATCTCTATCGATCACAAAATCGCCCAAAAATGGGATCGTAAAAATTAACGTCTTAATTGTCTTCCATTTTCTCAATTTAGAAACCCAAAGACCCCAAAATCATCCAATTTGGGCCTCTATAGGTCTAATTGATGCTAAAACACGGATTAGCAACTAAACACCTATCAATTAAAATCAGAAAAATTTCATGTTGGAAGAACAGAGGAACTCGCGATCGCTACAAATCGGGATTTTCGACCTGTTGCGATCGCGAAGGGCGAGATTTTCTCCTTGTCGCGATAGCGACCGACCACAGTCGCGAAGGGTGAAGTGTGAGCTGTCGTGAAGGCTAAATTTTCGCCTGGTTGCGATTGCGAGAGACTGCGATCGCGAGGGACAAGATCAGGGCGATCGTGACCGTGCTGGGGCGCGATCGTGACCGTTGAACCTTCTGGCATCACGATTGTACCCGAACACGATCGTGACTGGGGTTTTGGTCGCGATCGTGCTGAGGCACGATGGTGACTTGAAACCTTTGGGGTGTCACGATCGTACTCGGTCACGATCGTGACCGGGAGGTCGTGCTTGAGCACGATCGTGACATCCTAATGGTTACCCTTATCTTTCACACATTCTAACTTTTGACATAGATATCCAATTGGGACAAATTAGATATCAATAAAAAGCTCAGAGAAA
>JAOSBN010000008.1:26124859-26148112 GCA_027563595.1 Erythroxylum suave | reverse complement strand
CAACACATCCAAGTTCTAATTTTAACTAATTTCCTTCATTTAATTTCATGCACTAAGCTTAAAACCCCAAATTAATTCTAAAAAGAAAATTAAGCAAACTAAACCTCAATAATAAATTAAATAAACCTAAAATGAATCGGGGCCCAACACCATCACGAACTAAAAAAATAAAATTCACCTTCTCTTTAATGCGTCAATACCACAAATGAAATTACAACAAACTCTTAGTCTAGATCTGCTCTTACCAAATTTTAATCACCAATTAGGAATACACCATTCAAATCCAAGTTACTAGTTCCCCCTTTTTTTATTAAATAGCTTATTTCACAAAGTTAGGGTTCCATCTTAATTGGAATTTCAATTTTTCAAAATTTTGGGATATATTTATGTATATTCATTATATTAGAATGGCTTTTATACTTTAAATGAGTTTTCATTATGATTTTTGTTATTAACTTTTCATTTTTTATTGATGAAATTATAGCTTTATACTTGTAATTGGTTTACCATAATTTTAAAAATGGATCCAAATTCATATATTGCATATTATATATTGTATAACATAAATAAATACAAATAATATGATGCCTTAACACAAATAATACTTGTAATCTATACATTCAATACCATACCTATGCAATAAAAATAATAAAAATGTTATTATGATAACAAATAAGCAACACCTCATATTTAGTATGAGAATTCCATGAATGAATGCAAAGAATACCATGAATGCAAAGAATACCATGCCTTAGCATATCTAATACAAAGACTCCATATATTCAATACCATGGCTTTGAACAAAAAATTTCATCGCTTATAGAAGATTAATCACACCTTTATTTTAATATAAGAATATCATGAATGACTATAAAGAATAACTTGCCTTGATATAATCAATATTAAGACTCTATACATTAAATAAACACCTTTATACAAAAAGTACTATTACTTATAATAATAAGTCACATCTTCATTTTAATATGAGAATATCATGAAAGTTATATATGAATATCATACAATATAATAAATGTTTTCTATCAATTTATTCATAATAACATAAATACAACTATCGAAGGCATGGCCAAAAATGGTTAAACTTATATCAATGTGGTTATTTCCATAAAATTTAATAAGTTGTGGGGAGTACTTTACGAGTGCAAATAATTCTAACTTCTGATACAATAGTAGTTCTTCAAGATAAGGATCAATATATAATTGACAATCAAACTATCACCTTTCACTTGAGTATAGGACATTTGGATGTCCTAAAATATTGAGTCATTCTAACAAATTATGGAACAAAATGTAATTACAAAACAAAATGTCTTCATTCCTATATACATACATAACCTTAAATAGATAATCACTAAAGTGTTAAGTTCACAACTTTTATCTTTAGTGGTTTTCATTCATCATCCCCCTTTGGTGATAAACTATCATTATTGACATAAACAACAATAACTTTGATCTTTTATTTCTTTACTTTCACATTTTTCTCAATCAAGATATAACTTTTATTCTTTTTAAAAGATCTAGTAATGGGCATACTTTTCAAACTTAAGTCAACATTAATAACCTAAACCAAATATTGTTGCCAAAACATTTCATCATATAAAAATTGGCAATTCGAACTAAAATTCTAATTAGATCAACATCTATTTTTTCTATTACTTGAGTAGTTCATTTTCTTTACAAAGTATCTTACTAATGTGTCTTAGAAGCATTATCTAGAATTTAGGTTCCTAACATATCTTTTATCAACAAAAGAATCTTTCACTTTTTTCCACAATCATATATAACTTATATACTGTGATATAATACTTATACAATTTAATTGATCACATGTATGTGAAATAATAATTTTGTTACCTATTATATTCATCAATGAACTTATGGTTTTTTACTTTTCTTCCTCAACTGTACAATAGTATTCAAACCTTGTCGATGCTAGAGCTTAGTCTATATATAATTGGTTAACACGTAAAAGATTCATTTTGTTTCAAGATAATGATGTTTAAGTCGGGAAATTAAGCAATTAGACCATCATCATTTGGTGAGGATATCATATGTTTATTTTTAAATAATATAAAATAAATTGTAGTTGTAAAATTTCATATATTGAGTAACAATTCAATAACCAAACAAATTACAAAGTTAAGTTAATCTGGACCTAATAAAATGAAATTCAAAGTTTAGAATTCTTTAAGCAACTACCAATTGAACCAATCAAACAAAAAAATAATTAAAGTTACAAATATTTGGTAACATCTTAGAATTTTCTTTATTACAAAAACCTTATATAACAGTAGTTTGATTTAAATCTAAGACATGAATTGTTCCTTTAAACATAATCTTGAATTAATTAAGAGTTCATAACTATGCAACAATTAATTAAAATCTATATTTTTAAAGAACCATAGATAAAATAATAGAGTCATTAATTTTCAACAAAATAGAAATTGTAGAAGATAGAGAATTTTAATCAATTACATGCTCAAATTTATTTAATGGAAAATGAAAATTTGACTTCAATAGCAAAGATATAAAATTTAATCCACCATTTCTTTCTCATTACTAAAAGCCTAGCATAAGTTTATAAAATTTAACCTTAGTTTCATTTATGTTGATTCATTAGTTTAATTTAATAATTAATATTATAGACAATTTGAAAAATCCCTAAATTAGACAGTATATAAATATAAACCTATTAACATATGAATAAATTGATTACAAAGTATAAATTGAAGATACTAGACACTTAAATATAATCCTACATAACTTGAATAAGAAATAAGGTTAAAGACACATGTTTCATACCATGTGCTATATATCCTTGTGATCTAAAGAGGATGGAAGAATTATATACAACCATGTAATAACTTGATTTAATTGTATATTTTTGTAAAACAATAGATAAATTGATTTCAGGTCATTAAACAATGCCATAGCATCAAAACACCACCTTAGAACGTATACAATGAATGAAATTTCAACCATACAAAACCTCTTATATAATCCTAATTGCATTAATTAATCAACAATATAATACAATTATGAAAAATTTTTAACCATATCTAAGGTCCCCAATTTCCTTCCATAAAAAATACAAATTTGCCTAAAATTTGTCACACATAGTACAAAAAATACCATACTTGGTCTATATATAATTTAATCTCTTATTATGTAAAGAACGTTTGATTTTATAACTAATTCCATTGACAATTACAAACATCCACATAGGAACAACAATTATATTCCTTTATAACTAATAATCTTTACTTAATATGGAGCATAAAATGGGAACAAATACATGCATTTTCATGTATATATCAAGATGGAAACCAGATGCATACACTAATACAAGTATTAACATGCCCATGTTCAAGGTCATATAAAATCTTTATATTTCAACAATCATATGAATTTTGAGGAATGTTAGTTAAACTTAAAAGGAAAAAAATAGTTAATATGTTCCTTATTTGAGGAAGTAATTATATAATTCCAAGTATGCAATAACTCAAATGTAGATCATGTTAATGAAAAGGAATCTCTGTCAACAGGGAAAGCTATACACCCGTTTGGTTAACTTAATGTTTTTACAAGAAAACAATGTGCTACCACCTGTTTGCCAAACCATGTTTGTGATTTGTTTTCTTAAGAACACTATTGCATACATATTATGTTGTCAACTATGTTCATTTTATATGAAAACATGTTTAGGGTTCTTTCAATAAACACAAGTTGTGACACGTTTGTATAGTAAGAAATTGTTGAATTTCTTTAAAATCCCTTACACTCTCTGATTCCAAATATCTTCCTACTAGTTAACTTTCTTAAAATAAGTAAAAAAAACCATTATCAAGTAAGGTAAAGGTGTTTATAAATGCTTATAAATTGTGAAATATGAAAATTTCTTTCGTTTTCATTTTAATTGATGTAATTTACACTATAAATGTGTTATTGTTTAATCATATTTTTATGGTTGATTAGGCAAGGAAAATAATTTCATATCAACCCTACGAATTCTTTATTGTCTCATAATCTAGAATCAATTGTTGCACATATGTTATTTACAAAGATAACAATCTCATAAACTTCTATACATAATAACAATATATTCAAACACTAATAAATATGGCAAAAAGATGGAACTTTCCTTACCCTTCACCATATAGAATTTTTTAGACAAAAAAAAAGGAATTTCGCTCTTAAAATTAAATTACTAGATATTTTAGGAATAGTGTGATTAATCATTGGAAAAACTCCAACAAAAACTCAAAGAAAAGTTTGTTTCTATAATGGAACTTCTTAAACGCTAGGAATATAGACAACATAATATACAATGTTATGTGCCTTAACTAATTGCTCTTGTTATTTCTTGAAAACACTACTCAATCCTCTTTAGAACCACATCTTTTAGATCAAAGAAAAAAGATAAGACAGATGCATTCATAAGTGATTAAATAGTAAGAAATCAAGAGCATATTAACAACAACTAAAAGAGTATCTCGGTTAAGCTATATTGGCTAATATCTTAGCATCAATATGACTAAGGAAATGCCATAACAACTTTTTTTAAAAAATAAACCACCCTTACTAATAAGATCCACCTCGTTTTAATTCAAGAAATACCATAAATGAGAACAAAAAAATCATGAAATTTAAAAAATACCAATATTACATAAATTCCATAAACCAATACAAAAAATAACACTATAAAAAATAATAAATACCACTACTCTTTAGATAAAATACTAATAAAATGTAGAAAAATATAATAAATTATTTTAAGAAAGAACTCAACACTTTAAAGATGCGTTAGAAATAATAAATTGACCACTATTTTCAATGAGTACAAATTAATATTTTTCAGTGAGTGCACTATATAACTTCGATGGAGCTAATCCTTTATCATAATCTTAATTCTAAGAGAAGAGATAGTAGAGAGATATATAAATAGACCAAGGGTGAAAGTTTTTATGAGTATATATTCATTATCTTAATCTTAGTTTGATTAGGAATATATACAACAAAAGCATTTATCTAATCTATATATATTTTTTATTTTAGCCTTTCACTAAGGCTTCATACTGAACTTATGAATTTTAAATGAAAAATCAGTGAGGAAAATTTAAGGATAAAAACAAAGAAAATTTTGGTAAAACATTGTGTAATTTATAGTGGATGGGATAAGATTCTTAGATATTAACTTAGAAGAACTAATATATTCCCTCCACTGTAAAAAATTAAAAATGGCAGAGGCAGGAATGGAATTGAAATGAAAACATAAAATTTCAAATATTTTAAAATAAGATAGCTGGAAAATAATAGCTTATAAGAAAAATATACCATAACTTCTTAAAAAAAGTGCCAAGCCTCCATACACAAAATATCATCACTCATTTTAGATATTAACAACCTCGTTTATAATTTGTCAATATCACAAATGAGTATAAATAATATCTTAATTCCATTAAAACAATACCATTGATCCTTACATATAATACCACTATAATAACAACCCTCATAATAAACAAATTAGTTACACATTTACTTTAATATGTCAATACTACTACTAAGTATAAATAATACCTTAAATCCATTAAAACTATAAAATAATTTCTTTCACACAATAACAGACCTCCGCAAATATCATCACAAATTTCATATATATGTTTTATTCTATAACTAATATCGTGTACAATTTGAAACGTCCCCAAAATTGCATATCGGAAATAAACATTTTATCCTTAAGGATTACAACTTTGACTTAATTATTATATATAGTAACCATAAATTTTATGAAAGGAATAATTGATCTTAAAGTGCCCAATTTTTATGATTTTTTAAAATCAAGTGCCCAGTTTTTAATGATTTTTTTAATCAAGTGCCTAAGCTTTTAAATTTTTCAAGTGATTGACCAATCTTTTAAAACCTTAAAGTTCAATTCAACACGTTAGTTCCGTTAGTAATTTATTGATTTTGCTAACAAAATCTTTGCTGTTCATGATATGTAGGTGTCCACTTAAAAAAAAAAATCATCTCTACTTCAATTTAACCATAGCCACTATTTTTCTAGGTGGACATCTATGTGTCATGACTAATAAATATTTTGTTAGCCAAATCAACAAATTACCAATGGAACTAAAATTTTAAACTAACTACTAAGGTTTAAAATGGGGTCACTTAATTGAAAATTTTTAAAACTTGGGCTTTGGATTGAAAAAATCTCAGAAAATTGGGCACTTTAGGGTTAATTATCCCTTTATGAAATTATGACTCTAATTTCTTAAAGTATAAGATACTTTGGTTTGATTCTATAGATATTATCATTGAGAAATTTTAAATAAAAAAAATGTATGTAATACATAAAGTTTATATTACTAATATATGCATACATAATTATATAGAATGAAAATTAAGGTACTAAAAGCTTAATAGACCACCCCTTTTCTGCTCTATATATTCACACTAGTATTAACACAATCATGTTTAAGCCAACATAATTTTTTGAACCTAATCTAGAAATTAATATGGGAATAAACACACCCATGTATAAAACTTTTTACAGATGTTAAGACCAACACAAGAAATAATACTCCTGTGTTGTCAACCATGTACTACTCTGTCTATGCTCTACAAAGCAACTTTGGAAGGAACATTCACATGTTGGACTTCATATAATATTCCATATCTTTCCCAAAGAAAAAAATGGTATTTATATGGCTACGTTTATGGATATTTTTTTAATCAATCAAAGGTGGATGGAATAACCTTCACATATAATTAATTTTCATTCAAGAATCATTCAATTAATGAAGAATATAACTACAATCCTGAACCAATAATGAATAACCATTCAATTAACAAAATGAGATTACAATCTTAAACTAATAATAAATAATATATTATATACATTCCTGATGATTGAATGTGCAACACATTTATATAATTTTTGGATCCATAACATTGAATAAATTTGAAGGTTATAATACCCAAAATATGCTACTATTTGTATTAGTTTATTAAAATTTTTATAGAATTGTGAAATGTTTTCAACAATTTCTTAAGTCCCTTATTTTTTCCTAATGCAAATTTGTCAATATGTTATAGGAACTAAACGTAATTTTAAATTTTTTACATAATTAGATGAACTTCATCATAGATTTAATAAATATATTTAACACATCAATTTTAAGCTATTATCATACATAAACATTTCCATAGAGTGAAACTGAAGTGGTTAAAAATTTAATTATATTAAGCTTTATATTCTATACACATGAACATGACTATTATCTAAATAAATACATGAGATTTAACACGTCCATGTTTAAAGGAGTTTGCTAAAAATCCACGGCTATATAAAACCATATATTTTGATGTAGCAAATTTTCCTATAATTATTTAGTATGCTTGAGATTAGATGGAATGACCTTCAAATAAAATTAATTAATTTACATTTAAGGAATCTCTCAAATAATGAAGATTATGATTTATATCATAAATGACTAATGAATAACATATAATCTATAATATTTGATTCTTTTATTCACAGTATCAGGAACAACTAAAAGAACATAACTTCAGTTGTAATAGATTTTCTTTCATTTAGACCTTTCAATCTTATTTTTATCTTTTACCAACCACAATATTAAATCCACCATCCTAAGTAGTTAAATATAGAAGCTACTTCTAAGATGTTCATGGATATCAACAAGTCAATATAATTGATTGAAGTTAAGTATACCCATTAATCAGTTTAAGATAAAGTTTCTATTAAACATATATACATTAGTACTTTCATATTTTCTGTTCCAAACATTTATAAAAACCAACACATATACATTACCAAATAATACAACATAATTTACTTATTAATTAAATGGAATGAAATAGTAGTTTATATTTCTAACCACTCTTCATTATCAAAAATTTAAAGATGTCAGCACAATTCCTTTAAATCTAAACAATAAGTAATATTACTTAGCTAATGGGAGTGACTAACTTGATGTAATCGTTTTCAGTTTGAACACATTGCACCTTTCACTATCTTATCTACCTCACGTAACTTGTTATTTCCTTTAATCCAACTTTTGCTCACCTTGCAATATATCACACTTATTAGTTCATTTTATACAATATGAAACATTTTATTAGTCTACGCCTTCTAAAACATTCCGTCTTAATGTTAAATCATGCCACTAATGATACACTACTTCCTACACATAAGTAATCAAACTTTATTTCACACTCAATCTTTTTCATGATTACTTCCTTTTACTGCTTAATGAATTGTCTTAGTGTGCTACAAGCATGCACTTAGCCATCAAAGTAAGCATTCATCCATTCGCTTATTTGTGTTATTGACATTCTCACCTAAAAATACCCTCTAACATATAATGGAGTCCATCTCATATACTCATCAAATAGAGAGTTAACACATAAATTATTTCCCAGATCAAAATCCATATAAATTTTAATTTGTTTTGTCATAAACTCTTCATTGTTGACACTACTCAATATCTATAACTTTATTTACAACTTCTTATAACTCTTACAAGTATCAAATTTCTCAAGTAATTTCTTTTAGACGTGCCCACAAAAATAGTTTATACCTTATAGTAGGGAATACCATCTCAATAGCGTTACTTATACTTTTACTTTCATATGTAAGCATACCATTTCAATGTCATAACTGAGCATTGCATCTAATCTTATACTATTTCTAGGTTTCAATATACTTATCCCTCATAGTTTATAAGATTAAACTTGATGACACATAAATGTTCCACTCTTAAAATCTTTATTTCGTTTTTCTTCCTTCTCACTACGCTTGCAAACTTATGAAATCTTGTATGCCTATAATAAAAATCAAAATTCATTTATGAAATTTCAAACTTCATTCCAATTTCAATTGCCACCTCTACTCCAATGTCCTCTACCTTATTACGTAGGGCAATCACATCTAAAAACTCTTCATGTTCTTTTTTTCATTACTCATATTCATTATACCATTGCATTATACCACAAATACCATAACATTATTCAGAAAATATCACCATATTATAAAATATATCATTAGATGATACAATAAATACCAACATATGTTAACTACTCATGAATACATATACCAAAATATACTACATACCAAAAGGTTAGGTGCCAAAAAAATTTTATTGATAAAGTAGATATGCTAGATCTTCCCCCTTATTCTTCTTTTCATACTCTTTTTATCTCCTCATTATGCCAACTTTTACTTTAAATAAATATCAGTCAAATTGGAATCATGTTTGCCACAAAAATTTGTTTTACATTTTACAAATGATTTACAATAAAAGCCTCTAAAACTCTACATCTCATTACTCTTAACAAAATTACCACTTTAAACTCTCATACATTGATGTGCACCTCTCAAACTTTAAAGCAACTTTGGAGAGAGAGTCTCCCTCTTATCACTACAAGTAGTAGCAACAAGTCTTCTTTTCCTTTCCTTTGAAGTCTTCCCAGAATCCCCTGTCGAGAAACCACTTACATCTTAGAAACCATAGCCTTCAACTTGCATTCTTGTAACCTTGTAGAAATCTAGCACAATCCAATAGAACATTGCTACTTCCCTTTACACTGAAAACCAGTATTGCTACTTCTTTTTTCTTCCTTCCTCCTTCACTGAAAGCCAGCAATAAAATTAGGGATATAATAGACTTCTAATAAACACTTCTTTTCTCAAGCCTACAAACTTTCCTTCTTTAGCTCTCCTTGGTAATGACAAACTACAACCAAAAGTTCACACTTTCATAGGAAAACATAAAATTACACAATGGCCAAAACTCCACCCTTCCTTACCTAAATTCCCGCCTATGCCCCCCTCTATCCTTAAACCTTCTTCTCTAAACCCATAAATGCCCACTCCATCAGATGCTCTTAAGAAATCTCGAAAGCAAGTAGTTGGTGAAGAAACTCCAGTATCTTTATCTTACTCACCACTGAAAGATATAGGTAGTAGAATGGTGGTTCCCCAAATCTTGATGTCTTGAAGGAAGTTGCAAGGACTTAGGAAGCAACCATGATAGGGTTCTTCTTTAGCAAAAGACCACATTTCCCATTAGTCTCTCAATGGGTTAACAAGTTGTAGGAGTCCAGAGGCTTGATAGACATTCTACTCTCTGAAGATAATTTGATTTTGTTTAGATTTACTTCTACTTTAGAAACCCAAAAGTTTATAGAGGAAGGTCTATGGCACTTTGGCAGCTGTCACAAAGGTCTACCTTGGACTCGAACTTTCACCACAAGTCACACTCACCTTCGTGCTGCAATCCCGCTTTGGTTCGCTAAATCAAGATTCAGCCTTCTCACGTGAATGCCGCTGAACAATTCTATTACTCCTCAAACAACTTACATGCACATAAGTGTTTAAAGTGTTTCTCTCGCACACAAAATAAGACAAGTGTAAAATAGAGTAAACAAAGCAACAAGAGATATATATAGCCGAACTTACTCTTTCATTAACTCTCCGTAAAATGTTAACAAAAGACACAAGTACCTCCTCCACAAAGAGCTTCCAAGGAACTCTCCAGTCGATGCCCTTACAAGGAAATCCCTACTCAAAGCCCTTACAATGAGAACCCCCAAAAGCTCTCAACTCTTAAAGCTCTCTCCTCTGAGTGATTTCTCTTAATGAGAACTCTCTCTCAATGATCGAATGAATAGCTCTCAGAGCTATTTATAGGCTCCTCCAGATGACTAATCCTAGTAGAACTCTACTAGCTAAGATCACGATCTTATTTTTATCAAATTACACCAATCTAACTAATAGATAATAGCCCCATCTAATTAGGACTCTATCTAATAGGATTAAGTTACATCACATTAATAAGTTAAAAGATCACCCTATCTAGGAATGATTATCCTTATCCACGAAGATCTCCTCTATCTTTAGAAGATCCTTCCATATAATTTTTATCTCCTAAGGCTGATGTTCATCCATTGTGATCTTATCTGTCACGTCATCATGTGCCACATCATCCATGGTTATCATGTCACTGCTGATGTGTTCACCAAGGCCTATCCGCATATAGATCCATTAATGCACGTTCATGGACAAGTCCATCTTCTATGATCAAGCTCTCTTATGGTGCAGTCTCGTCACTAAGTACAAGTCACAATCCGAGTTAGTATAAAACCTTGTGTATTATACATACCTTTGACCTACTTCGTTGAAGTCAAGTTCCTTTATGTGACTTCATTTGCCAACTCTGTGCCACCTCCCGTCCAAATCCCATGTCTTGTCAAAGATTTCCACCAATGCGCACCTACTAGTGCCTAAGTATCGAATCTCGCCTACTCTCAAGATCTTTGCTGATACTTCCTGCATCCCTTACCTACTTCGCAAGTTCCTCATGTTTTTCTTACCAACTTGCAAGAGTTCACCCTGTTCCCTCGTCAATACGCCTTTCTCGTGCCAACTTGCCTGCTAAGCATTGGCCAAGGCTCGCTAACACTCGTACAATCTCGTAGTCTGGACTTAGGGGTTTAACAAACCACCCCCACTAGAAGAATTTGATTCCCTCATCGAAATAATAAGTGGGCACTCCTCCATGAGCGTTTCCCTCCAAGACTCCTTAGCTAACTGTTAAAGAGTGGAGCAAGCCTTCTCTTCCATTGGCACCTCTCCTACGTACCAACTCCTCTTTCTGTCGAGTTTTTTTTTTACAATCATGTTACCTCGTCCACAAGGCCCAAAACATTCAAATAGGCAATGATGTTGATGACTCCTTCTCCCGAGTCGTCTTCATCGCTCCCTCCTTTGTCCTTTGTGATGATAGAGTTCATCTGCTCCTTGCCCTTCTTCCTCTACGGGCATTCTCGAGCAAAATATGGCCCCTTATAGATGAAGCATGCAATCTCCCCCTTCGATTGCTTCTTCTTATGTTGAGAAGATTCTCCCACCTTCTCTTTGCCTTTCTCCTTGCCATCCTAAGTTCCACCATTTTTCTTACCCTCTCTGTTGGGTACAATTAGTAGTGGCAATTGGAGATCCACTAAGGCATCTCCCGCTGCTATTATGCTAGGGAAGTCCTTCACGTTTTTCCTCCCAAGCTTCATTTGTGCCCAACCTTGCAAGTCACTAATGAAGTTAAACAACTTGTCTTCCTCCGATATGTTCTACACATCTGACATCACCGATGCGAACTTCCTCACATACTCCCTCACCGAGTCATCTTCCTTCAACCCCTTCAAAGCTTCCCTCACGAGCCATGAAGTGTTATTGGGTAGGAACTGGTCCGTTAGCTCCTTCTTCGCTTGTCCCACGTATCAATGGGAGGTTTGCCCGCATTGATGTCATTAGAGATCCCTGTCCTCCATGATAGTTGTGTTTTGCATGATGTTTTAGGGTTTAATTTGTTATTCATTTAGTGTTAAAGTGAGTGTTGAGTATGCATTTAGAGCTTAATTAGGTTAGTTTGTGTATTTAAGTATTTTTATGGGTCAGTTGGAATTCTTGAGCTTAAATTGTATATTTTTGAGGTACCTTGATGTGTGTGCTAGTGTTGCAGGGCAAACAGGGAAGAACGGTGAAGATTTAAGGAGTTTCGGGCTAAATAACGTATGTCGTGATCGTGTATATAGGCCACGGTTGTGACAGAGAAGGAAGAGAAAGAAATAGCCAGGCCATGATCATGCACTCTGAGCCACAATCGTGACAAAGAGCGACAAGTCAGGCCATAATCATGCATTTTAAGACACGCTAGTGACAGAAAGGGTAAAGCACCAACCACGATCATGACATTCATGGCAAGGATTGTGCTCTGCATCAAGTTGATGCGGAAACTCGATTTTTGGATTATTTTTCAAACCGTTTCGACCCCGAGTTTAACCTAGGGACTGCCAGAGAATAAATAAAACAATCCTTAGAAGCTGTTAGCAGAGATTAGAGAGCTAAGAAAGTTTTACAAAAAGGAGAGTTCATCAATCCCGAGAGAAAGCTAGAGAGAAATCAAGAGATCGAGAAAAGAGACAAAGGAAGAGGGACACGGAGATGAGCTAGATGCGAAGTACTTCCCGGAATAGGTGGTTTCCCATTGTCACCTCTTCCAAGATTCTGTTCCTGAGAGTGTTTCCATTTACTTCAGTTTTATTATTGTATAGAATTGAAATAGGTGTTAATATTGATTGTGTGAATGTTGAGTCAAGTTTATACCTACCTTTGGTTCTTAATTTTTGAGATTAACGAAAGTCAATTGATTGTGTTTTCTACTGCTTGATTGTGATTTCAATTCTGCACTTAATAATTCGGAAATAAACTGAGAGGGTGTGCCGGGTAAAAATCATCGATTTGGGCTAACGAGAGTTAGGTCAATCGATAGGTAGAGGATTGGATAAAACCGGTAGAGTCATATAATGGGAGATCGAGCATAGATTCCCAGTAGGTTAATAGACATTTTAACACTAATTTAAGTTTTGGACCAATTGCGAATCGAGAGACCGTAATTTCCATAATTTGAATTAGGGTTTATTAATTAGGGGTCAAGAATTATAACTTGAGAGAGAGTAATTGACCCTAGGATCATCTAGACCCGTCACTCGGTGATTGCATAATTGGTTAGCTTTTGTTTAATTTCGAATTAAATCCCCTTTCTCTCCCTTGGTAATTTCTAGGTTAATTTCAAGTTAGTTGTGAGTTTGCTTTTTGTCTACTGTTTGGTAATTTAATTTCTCATAAGTGACTCTTGATTAATTTTAATTTCTACATTAGTTTGTTAATTAGGAATTGTGACCTTAGTTGCCTTAGATTTTAGGATTAGTTCCTTTCCTCGTGGGATCGACACCTTAGGTACTACATGAACGACCCGTGCACTTGCGGTAATTATCAAGGTTATAAATAGTAAAACTTAGTGTCTGTAACCTTGAGCAAACACTCTACCACTGCTTCGCATCACCTACCATATACATTGTTGTGATTGACACCTTCTCCGAGTCCGTCACCTTTTCCATTGCAAAGTACTGCTCCATGTCCCACAGAAAATTTTTGAGCTCCTTAGCATTCCGTTTGCCATTGGAAACTTGGGGCTCTCGCACCTACACCATAGTGCTTTCTAATCGGACACCCGTTTCATGCTTCACCATCACACGTTTAAGCACCAATAGATCATAACTCATCTTCTCACTAGCCTTCATCTGTTCCTCGAGTGCTCTCATAGTTGCTTGAAGCTCCCTCTCTAAGGCTCCAATATGTTCCAACAAAGGAACTACTCCCTCATCCGTCGAGCTAGAGACTCAAGAATCGCCTCTATTTTGGTAACCCTTTCTGTTAGATTACTTCCACTAGCCATCGCTCTGGATTGGCTCCGATACTAGCTGTCATAAAGTTCTACATTGGACTCGAACTTTCACCACAAGTTGTGCCCACCTTCTTGCGACAATCCCGCTTTGGTTTACTAAAGCAAGATTCAGCCTTCTCATGTGAATGTCGCCAAATAATTCCTTTAGCTGTCGAACACCTCACGTGCACACAGGTGTTTAAAACGTTTCTCTCACACACAAAATAACACAAGTGTAAAATAAAGTAAAGAAAGCAACAAGAGATATATATACAGCCGATGCTACTCTTTCATTATCTCTCCACAAAATGTTAACAAAAGAAACAAGTACCTCCTCCATGAAGCACTTCCAAAGGACTCCCTACTCGAAGCCCTTACAATGAGAACACCTCAAAAAGCTCTCAACTCTCAAAGCTCTCTCCTCTGAGTGATTTATCTCAATGAGATCTCTCTCTCAATGATCGAATGAATAGCTCTTAACTCTAATGAGCTATTTATAGCCTCCTTCGGATGACTAATCCTAGTAGAACTCTACTAGCTAAGATCACGATCTTATCCTTATCAGATTACCTCAATCTAACTAATAGATGACATCCCCATCTAATTAGGACTCTATCTAATAAGATTGAGTTACATCACATTAACAAGATAAAAGATCACCCTATTTAGGAAGGATGATATCTTCGTATGATCCTTCCACATAATTTTTATCTCTTAAGGCTGATGTTCATCCACTGTGATCTTATCTGCCACATCATCATATGCCACACCATCCACAGTTGTCATGTCACTGCTGATGTGTTCACCAAGGCCTATCTATATATAGGTCCATCAATGCACGTACATGGACAAATCCATCTTCCATGATCAACCTCTCTCTTGGTACAGTCTCGTCACTAAGTACAAGTTACAATCTGAGTTAGTATAAAATCTCGTGTATTATACATACCTTTGACCTGCCTCGCTGAAGTCAAGTGTCTTTGTGCACCCTCGGGTCTCGCATGACTTAGTTTGCCAACTCCATGAGACCTCTCATCTGAATCTCATGTCTCGTTGAAGATTTCTGCCAGTGCATGCTTACACATGCCTACATATCGAATCTCACCTACTCTTAAGATCTTTGTCGATACTTCCTACATCCCTCGCCTACTTCGCAAATTCCTTGGGTTTTGCTCACTAACTCGCAAGACTTCACCTTGTTCCCTCGTCAATATGCCTTCCTCGTGCCAACCTGCGTGCCAAGCATTGGCCAAGGCTCACTAACACTCATACTATCCCGTAGTCTGGACTTAGGGGTCTAACAGCAGCCATCCTATCTTCCTTCAAACTTGACAACCATATATAGACCTTGAAGCACTCAAGATCCAAAATATCCCGCTATGGATCAACTTCCACACTATACCACTTGAGTATTGGACTACTCAAGGGCTTGGAACAATAGCTAGTTACATCAGAAAACTACCATGCATGGATGAACATACAGTAAAGAGAAACATGTTGGTTACGCCAAAATATGAATTAGTGTGAACACTTCCAAAGAACTCCTCGAAGAAATTCTAATAATGAGGTTAGGAGAGGAAGATACATTAAGAGAAGACATAGTTAACAATTTCTTACCATTGGAAACCACGTTCCACTTATCCAACTAAGACTTAGAAGGACACGGGAAGAACCTTCAAAATAGGGAGTTATCAGGAGCTTATGGAGATAGCTGAAGCAGCATTACATCTTGAATCTTTGGAAATCCTTCTTCCCACGATATCCAGGGAGGCAATAGTACTGATGACAAGTGAGTATATACCACCTGAGGATAAGGATAAACAAAACAGTGAGCTAGTAGAAAATGGTCAAATAATACACAAGCAAGTTTTTAAAGAGTTCATTGCAACATATAACATAGAGAAGGAAGTACCACAAACAACAAATATAACACTTATATCTCAAACAGAAATAAAGGAAGATCAAGCTACATTAGCAATACTCCAGGAGTGGAAGGAGAATCAATGGTTAGTCAAACTAATTCTATGCAATCTCATATCCTTGAAACTCTTAAAAGTTATACTGCACCTAGGGAATCTATAGGAACTGCTAAATTCCATACAATGGAGAGAAGGAGATCCAAAAAGGGTAAAGGAAAGGCTCCACAATTCAAACCTTTTTACCATGACCATTATAGTATGGAATGTACGAGGTATAAATTGTGCCATTAAAATGTCAGATTTAAGGGACTTTGTTTTGCTAGAGAAACCTCTCATTATTGGATTACTAGAAACCAAAATTAGAAAGGAAAATCTAGTCAAATTGGACGTTTTTGGATCCTACTAGAACATGATAACCAGCCACAAACATCACGCTTTTGGAAGAATAATTATTTGCCACAGGGAGGATGAACTCAAGGTGACAAGCTATTCATCTAAAGTTATCTTTTTGAAAGGAGAATATTCAAATTAAGGTTTCATTCATCTACACAAGCAATTTTTGGTTCTAGAGAATGGAACTATGGTGTAACCTTAGATTCCTTAGTAACACTGTATCCACACCTTGGCTAATATATGGAGACTTTAACTCCATATTATACCCATCAGAGGCACAAGGGAATTGCAATTTAAAAAACTAAACAACAAACTTGAAAGAAATGGTTGAAGAGATAGGGGTAATAGATCTAAAGTATATGGGACATTCGTATACCTAGTCCAACAAACAACAATCAGAGTGGCAAATCAGGAAGAAGCTAGATTGAGCCCTAGTAAATGACTTGTAGCTTAAGACCTTCCCTGACAACATTACTGTCTTTAAAAAGCCTCTCTTTTCGGACCATAAACCCCTTGTAGTGAACAACTTATCCAAAAAGGATTTAAACACTATCTTTTTAAATCAACAATTTTCTAGTGAGTGTCCCAGGGTTCAATGAGGCTTGTAACAAAGGTGTAGAGCATAAATGCAATGGAACCAAGAAATTATATTGTGTTCAAAAACTAAAAGCTATCAAATAAGAATTGAAGGTTCTTAACTCTATTCATAAGCTTACAAATGATTCCTTAAACTCTTGCAGGCTTGAACTTTGGGCTATTCAAGCCCAACTAGATGTTCTCCCGACAAATCATGTGTTACTTGAAAGAGAAAAATAAAAGCTATAACAATTCTTGGAGGCTACTCACAACCATAGTTTCCTTTTACAATAAAGAGCTAGAGTACAATGGTTGAAAGAGGGGGATAACTGTACTAAAATATGTTTTTACATTCAATTCTGGAAAGGAGGAATTGCAACAAGATCCTGTATATAATATCCAACAATGGTGCAGTGCTACAGATACAACAGGAAATCCAAAAGGAGGTAGTGAAGTTCTTTAAAAACCTTTTAGGTACTCCAAACAATGCTAATGCAACAGTTGAAGAACTCAAATCCCTATCCCTGAATCAAATCTCACTGGCTAACTCAGAGCTTCTTACAAAATCAGTAGAAAATACAAAAATTGATGCTGTAGTTTTTAGCATAGAAGGATCTAAAGCCCTTGGACCTTATGGCTTTAATGAGTATTTCTATCAGAAAGCTTGGAGAGAAGTAGATCCTTTATAATACAAGTCGTTAAGGAATTTTTCTCTAAGGGGACTCTACTTAAAGAGATTAATATAACCTTTTTCAGTTTAATTCCTAAATGCTCCAACCCTACTCATTTTGGGGGATTTAAACCAATTGCGTGCACTAACTTTCTCTATAAGGTTATCTCCAAAATGCTAGCTACAATATTGAAGAAAATCCTAGATCAAGTGATCGGTAATAACTAAGGTTTATTCATCCAAAGCAAACATATAGGAGACAATATCCTTATTGCCCAAGAACTCCTAAAAGGGTATTCTAAATTGAACTATTCTCCCAATTGTACAATTAAAGTTGGTTTTTATTAAGCATATGACAATGTGAGTTAGGATTTTCTATGGACATTATTGACGACCCACGAATTTCCTTCTAAATTTATCAAATGTTTCAAAAAATGTATGTCATCCTCCTCCTTGGCTATCTTGATCAATGGCACTCCTACCACACCATTTAAGGTAGCAAGAGGTCTAAGACAAGGAGACCCCTCATCCCCTTACCTCTTCTTTTTGTGTATGGAGACTCTCAATGCTCTTATCAAGCAAGAAGAGCTTAAAACTCCAAATTTCAAATACCATGCAAAGTGCAAAAAGATCAGTTTGACTAAGCCATGTTTTGCAAATGATCTACTTTTATTTTTCAAGGCCAAGAAGGACTCCATACAAAATTATATGGAAGCTCTTAATAAATTTAAACATTTCTCAGGTCTACAGTTCAATCCAACAAAGAGTCATTTCCTATTATCTAATAAAGCTACTACATTGGGTCCTCTCATCTCTCAATCAACAGGAATGCCATTCAAACATGCTCCTCTGCTATATCTTGGACTACTAGTCTCCAATAAAAGACTTACTTATGCAGAATGTATTCCACTTCTAGAGAAGATTTAGAAAAGAATCAGTTCTTGGGTAAACAAGTCTCGGTCTTATGCGGGGAAGGTATAACCCATAAAATCGATACTGAATTCTGTACATATTTATTAGAGTTCTCACATATTTATTTCCTAAGGAATCATTAAGTCTATATAAACAATCCTAAAAAATTTTCTACGGAATCATCTGAATGGGGATAAAGGGGTAGTCAAAGTGAAATGGGCAGATATCTGCTTTCCTAAAGATTAAGGAGGTTTGAATATTACCCTAACAAGATCACAAATTAGGAATTAATACCAAAGAGATTATGGTGGATTCTTATGGATAAAAATTCCCTTTAGGTTAAATGGCTCCACTCTTATTTTCTTAAAGAAAGAAGTCTATGGAGCATTCAAAAATCTACATCACACTCGCACTTTCTCAATCAGGTTCTGAAGTTGAGGGATAGAATCAAGGATGATGTTACATGCACAATTGGGAGTGGACAAATGACTTATGTATGGTTTGATAATTAGCCTAACTTGGGACCCTCATACACCACTAAAACAGCCTAAAAAGCCCTCAAACCTCTTCAATTAAACTCAAACTTACCTCTATAATTATATAGGGGACGTGGAACTTTCCTGAACAATAAGGCATCTCCAACCATCCTATCAACCACATCCAAACTCTTAGGATACATTCTACTGGTAGAACCAACCTATCCATAAACTTACCAATGGTACCACTAAAGATATGCTAAGAAGTAGGAAACAGAAGGTGGAATGGCATAGAGTTATTTAGTGCAAGGTTCTACCTCCAAAAGTATCCTTTATAGCACGGCCAGCAATCCAAAATAGACTCAATACATCAGATAGAATGTCGTAACTACAAATAGATAGAACATACCCATTGTGTTAGATCCATGTGGAAACAAGAGATCATATCTTCTTCAAATGTCCTTACAGCAGTGGGGATCTATATTGAGCAGATGCCTAAGGCTAAATCTAGGGAATACAATTACAGAGATAGTACATAATTTGGCCAATTTTTCAAATTCTAGGAGCCCAAATATACAGATCCCTGTCCTATCCTTAGGGCTATGTATATACGGGGTGTGGAAATAAAGGAACCTCAAAAGATTTGGTGGCATCGAATCACCCAAAGAGGTTATTGCATCAGGAATAAATCGAGAACTTGGAGAGCTCATCCTTATGAAATAGCTTAACCAAGCATGTAACAAAAATATTTGAGCTTCTCTGAATGTGTAAGAGGCTAAGATATTCAATATAAGAGCATGCGAGGACAAAGGATAGGAACAGAAGGAAAGAAAGAGGAAGAGAAAATTGGTTCAGGGAGAATCTAGTGTAGAAAGCAAATACAGATTAAGAAGATAAAAGCAGGAACCTGAACAAAGATCCTTCTCCATGCCCTTGAGGAAGGCAATATCCAGTGACAAAGAGAATCTCAGTAGTAATTGACCTGAGAAAAGAAGAAAGCAACCAAATGAAGAAGAAGCAAGGAAGGAAGAACCAAACAGAACTGTCTCACTTATGAGAGTTAGTTGAGGAACAAGACCTTCATCGTCACTGAAGAAATCAACCCTAATTGGGGAAGATGACGGGTAGCTAGAAGTAGAGGAGATGAGAATTTTCTTCTTTAATCCAGACCCTTCAGCACTCAAGAAACGTTGTCGTGTTGTAAATGTAGGGACCTAGAAACGAAGTTGTTTTTTGTTAAGAATGCGGGTAGTAGTCGTTGGTTAGTTTTGGCAAAGGAGTATAACTCCAAAAGTTGTTGTAGTATTCCTTGACTCATTTTCAATATAGATACTCCATTTAATTTTAAAAAAATCTCTCAAAATTTATTATACCTAAATTATTACAACTGACGTAAACATCCTTCTACAGTGTATTTACAATTATACTACCTGATTGTCATAGAAAAAATTGACAACGCATCTTACTCTAACAAAAAAGAATTATACAAATAGAGTGAAAATAGTTACTTGAGACCATACTTATGTAAAGCACATAGTAATAATGCAAAACAATAACTGATAAAAGTAGTGTATGTTATTTCTCTATGATTCTTTATTCCTATCGGCGCCTTTGCATGCATCCTGCATGAAAAGAGCGTGCAAGAAATAAAGACCAGACAAAGTAGGAACAAAAGAGTAGTAAATAAATCAAATGCACGTACGGCTAGAGTCTTTCTTTTTTCAAATCTTTCCTTCTGAACCATGCTGTCTCCGTGTGAGTAGTAACCATTGTTCAAGCTTTGGAGTTTTGGAATCCTCATTTTTCTTATTTTATATCAACTACTTGAAATTGTTCTTATTTCAGTTGAAAGGCTCAATTAATTCACTAGGGAATAGTCAATGACTGAAACGGCGCTTAATTACGATAAAGGAATTGATAAAGCTCCGGGGAGAATCTGCAGACCTCAAATCAAATATCTATAATGGATCATTGATTGTTATTCTTTTAATGATAAAACTTTCAATCACAGCCTTGGATTCCTCTTAGATTGCTCCTTTATATGTCAATCTTGGACTCGAGTACTTTTATGTGGGAAGCTTCTATTATTAAGTAACAGATTTTTAAGCATATTATTATATTTAACATTTGACAGAAACAATAATTTCTTCTTAATGTGTATATATTTATTTATTTTTGACTCTAACTTAATGAGTGAAAAATAAGAAATCAGTCAATTTCTAGCCAACAGTACTGTAAATGAATATGTAGAAACGTCCAACAGATCAGTCAAAGGAAACTCTGTGATCAAAAGGGTACAACAAAATTGGTGTAACTAATTTGACCTAAAGGTGAAAGAAAGAAGATTTATCACTTTTGTGAAACGGAGGGACAACCTCGGATTCTAGAAATGCTGTAGTCTATGTTCAATTTGTATTTGTTACAGTAACCCAAGTTCAAATTTTCACTTGACTCGAGGAATTGTCAAATGGTTTTCATTTCTATTTTTTATTTTAGTTTTTGGTTTATATTTTTAAATAAAATAATGTTAATGTTAATACCATTAAATTTTATCACTGATGATAATTAAATATAAAAAAACTTAGAGATAAATTAATATGATCAATCGATTAAGTAAAAAAATTTCTTTTAATCTCTTAAACACATTTCAAATATTTTAAGAATAATTTCAAAATTTTAAACGAATTATAAAAATTGAATTATATTAGTAATAATTTTAGTTGTAGTTAATATTAAATAATTAGTTACTATATATTTAGTTATAGATAAACTAGATTATGATAAAAAAGTAAAAATAAAAATAATTCTTATAGTGTTGATAAGCTATGAAAATTGAATGAATTTTAAAAGACGTTATGAAAATGAAAAGAAACCAAAAACTTAACCAAAATAAAACCTTTTAGTGAATTTAAAAATCAAAATCAAAATTAAAAATTACAATGGAACCAAGTGAATCCTTAGCTTCTGTATAGAAAAGTTGATTAGCTGATAATATAAATCAAAGGTTATATATAACAAAAACCTTTTTATATATTCAACATACCCATATAGATTATATGCTTTTTTATTACTCCTTTTTATATTTTGAGTTCATTTTGCGTGTCTAATTATTTAAGTATAAATCATTCACATAACCATTGAATGGTTTTTTAATAATTTATAGAACTTATTCCATACTTGCTTATTTAATACTCTAATTAATTATAGAACTTATAATTCATCAACACTGTACATATTATTCATTAAATTATTATAATATTATTGATAATTATGTGTATTATATTATCCTTCTCATATTAATTGGAAGCAAAAATAAAAATAAAAAGCATAATTTTAATGAAGAGAACTGACAGACCATAATCTTCTTCAAGTTGAAATTTTTTTTGTCATTTCCTGAATGAATTCGAGGCCATAAAAGCAGATATATCTAATAGTTAGAATAGTGTGTGAATTTTGAATGGTGACAAGATCTGATTCTTCTAAATCTTATATTATTATAGATATGTATCAATCCTTTTTAGTGATAATATTTTGAATAGTGATAATATTGATAGTTTTTAGTTATAAAACTATCAATATTATTATAGATATGTATCAATGCTTTTTAATTGAGTATTTATGCTTATCCTATATATTTTTAATGTGTATATTAAGGCCTTTGTTAAGAATTAAGTGAAATATACCACATTTATCATACTAATCCTGTGTGATATCAAAGCCTACACTAAAATTAGTCATTTACATCTAAACTTCCTCTTTTTCATTGTCACTATATATCAAAAAAAACAACAACATCCAAATATTTGTACCAATTCACTACCTACCAAGTACTACATATGTATTTTGATTTTGAATTTTGAATTTTTTATTATATATATTTATAATATTTATATTATATTTTTTTTAATATTTATGTATGTAATTATTTGTATATTTATTTGGTTAGTTTTATTTTTTGTTGGTCTATTAGAAATAACTTCTCT
>JAOSBN010000008.1:26065822-26098703 GCA_027563595.1 Erythroxylum suave | reverse complement strand
TGAATGGTTATGCTCATGACTTTCCAAGTTGTACATTGCAAATGGTAAGTTTTTCATAAGGGTAGAAATCTGTGTTTAGACTTCAAGGGGAAAACTATACTAATCTGTGTTTTGACTTCAAGGGGAAAACAAAGTTGTCTTATGCAAAGTTATAGCTTATCCTCTTAGCTTTTCAACGCTATAAAGTATGTGATTTTTGGATATCGAACTTAAAAGTTATGATTGTTACAAGTTAGTGATGTAGAATTTCATGATGAATGTATATAGTTGAAGGATTGTGTTTTTGGGATGAAGACCAAACATGGATGATAAATTGATTGTAAGTGATATTGAGTTGAAATGGGAGTGAAAATGATGAGGATTACGAGTTAGGAAGGATAGATATGCATAAGATGGGTAATAGGTAGCTTAAGGAATTGGAAATGTGGAATTTGACCTGTAGCTGTCTGTTAAACGGACTTTAATGTCCGCTAAGTGGACCTTCTCGGGTCTGAAAACGTCCTAGACCAGTCAATGTCCATTTAAAGGGACATGATGTTTGTTAGGCGGACCTTCTCGGGACAGTTTTAAACATGTGTAATTTTTGACTTTCTAAATAACAAGAATCTCTCTCCGGGGTCTTCACGGAAGTTGTAGAACACGAATCGCTCTTCAAAAATATGCTTGAATGACCATGATCCGACACCTATAGTGAGAGTATGCTAATGGTCCCAAATCATGTACATATGCAATTGTGGACCTACCAATGCTTTTCTCTGATATATTTAGGCTTAACTGGAGATTGAAATGTAATTAGTTTGATATGAAAATAAAAGACAAAAATGAGTGATTTGCTTAGGGTGACTGTTGAGGATATAAGCATAAGAATGAACTGTCGTATCTCAAGTGTTCAATTATGGAAATTTTGGGATGTTACGAGAATGAAAACGAGCCTAAGTTGGTTAATACGGGTTCATGGAAATAACCCTCAAGGTAATACACACACTCATGTCTCAAGTATGACTCCGAACATTAGGTTCCGAAAACGGTGCCCAACAAATACAATGTCTCGGGAAGGAGGAGAACGTGATGAGAGCCGAATTGGAGAGGTGCGTAGAGAGCCATTCAACAGTAGTTGAAAAGGCTCCATCTAACCTATACCGAAATGAGGGAGACCATGGAGAGGCAAGGTCAGCAGATTCCAGAGCTCAGACGTGGAGGACGTGAGGAATCTCAAGCTCAGCGTACTGCATTTCAACAGTAAGCACCTCCTTTTCGTCGACCACCACTACCACAGTATGAGGTTGAGGAAGGTGAATTTGATGAGGAGGAGGAGGAGTATGGGGAGCGCATGCCTACGAGGGCTAGGAGAGGAGAACCACTCAACAGATGAGATGGAGACCTCAAGTCATTCAAGATGCAAATTCCATCCTTCAATGGTAGGAATGATACTGAGACTTACTTGGAGTGGGAGCAAAAAGTGGACCTAATTTTTGAGTGCCACAACTTCTCTGAGGAGAAAAAGGTAAAGCTTGTTGTTGTTGAGTTCACTGACTATGCATTAATATGGTGGGCTCAGTTGGTGACGTCTTGAAGGAGGAATGGAGAGCACCCCATCACTACATGGGAAACAATGAAAGTGTACATGAGGAAGCAGTTTATTCCTTCATATTATTACTGAGAGATGCATTAAAAGCTCCAAGGAATACACAAGGGTAAGTTAGTGGAGGACTACCACAAGGAGATGGAGATAGCCATGATTTGAGCTAATATTGAAAGGTTAAGCTAATATTGAGGTGTTTTAAGGGAGGATAGGTTTCTATTCTAATCATAGATAGGGATAGTTGTGCAAATGTAACTAGTATGACTATGATGACTAAATTGGGGTTAACATGTAGGAAGCATCCTGAGCCATACAATTTACAATGGTTTAATGACAACGGTGAGGTGAAAGTGACAAAGCAAGTGTTAGTGTCATTTTCAGTGGCTAGATATGAGGATGAGGTACTTGGTGATGTGGTACCTATGGAGGCAGTTCATTTGTTGCTAAGGAGACCATGGCAATTTAATAAGAGTGTATAGCATGATAGATACATCAATAGGTACTCCTTTAAATTCAAGGTAGAAATTTCTTCTTAGCACCATTGTCACCGTATGAGATCTACTTAGACCAGTTCGAAGGAATGAAAAGTAAGGATCAGGTAGTGAGGTTCGAAAAAAGAAGAGGGAAAAGAGGCCCGAAAGAAAAATGAGACTGGCCCAATATGGAGTGACTGCACGAGTAAGGAAAAGAAAGTGGCATGTAGAAGAGAGAAAAGTGAGGAGAGAGTAAAGAAGAGTGGGAGAAAAAATAAGAAGGTTAACTTATTTGCTAAGGGAAAAGATTTTAGGAGAGCATGTGAAGAGAAAAGAGCACTTGTGGGGGTTAGATATAGGGAGTGTTTTATGGGAGAAACTAACCTAATCAAGATTTGCCAAGTGTTTTTAAGTCTTTTTTGCAGGAATATGGAGATGTCTTCCCTAAACAAATACCTGAAGGGCTACCACCCTTAAAAGTATTGAGTAACAAATTAAGTTCCTGCCCGAAGCTCAAATACTAAACCGAACAACCTATAGGATCAATCTTTAGGAGACAAAGGAGCTTCAAAGCCAAGTGGATGAGCTATTGTAGAAGGTTCATATGAGGGAAAGCTTGAGTCCATATGTTGTTCCTGTCTTGTTGGTGCCAAAGAAGGATGGACCGTGGAGGATTTGTGTAGACTATAGAGCTGTGAACAAAATCATTGTAAAGTATAGAAATCCCATTCCTAGGTTAAACGACATGTTGGATGAATTGCATGGTGTATGCATGTTCATAAAAATTGATCTGAAAAGTGGTTATCATCAAATTCGAATACAACCTGGGGATGAATGGAAAACTGCTTTTATAACTAAGTATGGGTTGTAAGAGTGGTTTGTTATGCCTTTTAGATTAACTAATGCACCTAACTCCTTTATGAGGTTAATGAATCATGTTTTGCGTGAATTTTTAGGCAGATTTGTACTTGTTTACTTTGATGATATTCTTGTGTATAGCACTACATTGGATGAGCATGTCATGCATGTAAGGCATGTTCTCGATGTGTTGAGAAAGGAGAAGTTATATGTGAATCTTAAGAAGTGTACATTTTGCATTTATAAGTTGAATTTCTTAGTATTTGTGGTTAGTTCGAAGAGAGTTGAAGTGGATAGTGAGAAGGTTAAGGCTATTCGAGAATGGTCGATGCCTAACCGTGTTACCAAGGTAAGGCGTTTTCATATACTTGCTAGTTTCTATAGGAGGTTTATGAAGGATTTCTCTACCATTGCTACATCTTTGACCGAGGTAGTCAAGAAAGAGAGAGGTTTTACATGGGGGGAGGAGCAAGAGCGTGCATTTAATTTGTTAAAAAATTGTGTTCTACTCCTATTCTTTTTTTTTTTGATCAATTTTCATAAAATGTTTGAAGTTGAATGTGATGTTTCTGAGCTTGGTATAGGTGATGTGTTGTTACAGGAACAAAAGCTAGTTGCATACTTTAGTGAAAAGTAGGTGACGCCTAACTCAACTATCCAACCTATGACAAGGAACTTTATGCCGTAGTGAGAGCATTGGAGGTGTGAAAGCACTACCTTCAACCAAAGGAGTTTGTCATTCGGACAGATCATGATTTGCTTAAACATTTGAAGAGCCAAGGTAAGTTGAGTAAGAGGCATGGGACTTGGATGGAGTTTTTGGAGACTTTTCTATACGTGTTGCACTACAAGCAAGGGCAGGAAAATGCAGTGGCCAATGCCTTATCTAGGAGGTATTCCTTAATCTATACTCTTAGTTCTAAGTTATTGGGATTTGAGTAAATTAAGGAATTGTATTCCACTAATGTTGATTTTGCTAGTGTGTATGCCACATGTGAACATGGTGCATTTTGCAAGTACTTTAGGTATGATGGTTACTTATATCACATAAATCTATTGTGTGTACCTAATTGTTCTTTGTGTGAGTCGTTTGTGTATGAGGCCCATAGTGGTGAGTTAATGGGGCATTTTAGGGTTACCAAGACATTAGACATCTTGCATGAACATTTTCATTGGCCATGTATGCACAAGGATGTGGAGCGTATGTGTAACTGATGCATTACCTGTAGATAGGCCAAATCCACTTCTAAACCTCATGGATTGTATACCCTTTTGCCTGTACCTACTGACCATTGGACGGATATATCTATGGACTTTTTTAAGGTTTACCTAAGACAAATAGGGGGTTTAATAATGTCTTTGTTATTATGGATGGATTTAGTAAAATGGCGTATTTTATTGTATGCCATAGGACTGATGATGTCATACATATTACTGATTTATTCTTTAAAGATGTTATCCAATTGCATGATATTCCTAAGTCTATTGTTTCGGATAGAGATGCTAAATTTTTGAGTCATTTTTGGCATGTATTGTGGGGAAAGTTTGAAATTAAATTATTGTATTCTACTGCTTGCCACCTACAGACTGATGGACAAACCAAGGTTGTGAATAGAACCTTGGGAACTTTGTTGTGTACTATTGTAAGGAGAAATTTGAAAATTTGGAGTGATTGCTTGCCATTCATTAAGTTTGCATATAATAGATGTGTACATTCTACCACAAGTTTCTCGCCTTTTGAGATTGTTTATGAGTTTAATCCTTTGACTATCTTAGATTTGGTTCCTTTTGCTAGTAGTGTGCCCTAGGCCAATGGTCATATGTGATTTTTGTACTGACATTCTGACTTATTATTTCTATATTATGAGGTATTCTTTTATAAATGCATGTATATTTTTTATGTAATGTGATTTACATTCGATGAATATTATTAGGCTTATGTCATCAAGTATGTGACGTAATGGTAAAACCATAAGTATTATAATACTATTCTAAATTGTCCCTGGTCGATCATTATTAGTGGAACAATAATGAATTAAGGCTAGTATGTGTTACGATTGATGATCATGCTTTACTGATCATGGATATGAGTTATCAAATCAAATATATAGATATATGATAAAGAACATATATTGGACCGACCCATAGAGAGAACACTACATGGTTTCATGTCATTAGTGGTTCTCAATGTGGATTGACTTTAGTCCTTTGACTTGAAGTCATCATGGTTCCCTATATGAGGAATTCAGTTTTTTGACATTAAACTAAGTTATCTTTAACTGGATAACAAGTACTCTTATATTGGACATTAAATGAATCATGCAGAAGGATGTGAATGACGTAAATGGGATTTGTACCTCGCTTAAATGAGAGAGATATCAATTGGGCCTCTTGACAAGTTTGACTGAAGAAATGCATGGTTGTGCTCAAATGAATTGATAAGAAGTCATCAATGTCATTTGTTATAGTCATTTTACTTGGGAATCAAGAAACTATGATTAATCAAAGGTTGACATGTACCACACCTTATAATTAATCTTGATATCGTATTACAAAGGGACTAAGTTTGTAACCATGGTTACAGGTCAAATCAGATTACTAATCCTTATTTGATTTGGGTAGTCATAATGTCTTGCTAGAGGCTGCTTATGACTTATGGGCCTTGAAGTGTGACTAAGCCCATTGCCAACAACAAATGAGCCTCCAGGGTCACACATAAAGAGTGATGTGATTTGAGCTTATTCTCCTGGGCCTAATTTATTAGGCACTGAATAAATATATGTGGACATATTTATTGGGTTAGATTGAATTAAGTTATCAGGCTTTTATTATATGAGATATAATATGGGCCAAAACTTATTGGGCTTCTATAATCCTAATGGGTTTAGGATTATGATATTCTTATTCTTAATCGGTTTAGGATTAGGATATTCCTAATGTTATTAAAATAGGATTGTCCTATTCCCACCAAGAATAGCGATAAGGGCTTCTCTATAAATAGAGGGCTTATGTATCATTAGAAGACACACGAAAAGCCCTAGCCACTAGCCACTTTTCCTTTTCCCGAGAGAAAAAACTGTGCTACGTTCTAAGTGTTTTAGAACGTGCTAGCACTCATTAGCCGCTGCTGGATCGTTCATCCTCGGCTGGATACCGGTATAGGACGTTAGCGAGTTGTAGTGTCAAGATATATGAAAAGAATCCCAATTCGCGTACTTTAAAAGGAAATTCCATACACTTTTTGTTGTGAAATTTCGGTTAACCAAAGCACAAGACTCAAAATCCTATGATCCATTCTGCTATGCATTATATATTCCCGGGCCATAAGCAATCCTACACCTTTACCTTTACATGAGTTGTCTAGTACAGATGGGAAGAGGAAGGCTAAAATAGTGAAGGAGATTCATCAGAAGACACGACAACACATTGAGGAAAGGAACAAGGTCTATGCCCGTCAAGCTAATAAAAGATGGAAGTTGGTGACTTTCGAACTAGGAGACTGGGTTTGGGCACACCTTAGGAAGGAGAATTTTCCTTCTTATAGAAAATCCAAGCTGGAATAGCAGGGTGATGGTCCTTTCCAAGTCGTGGAGTAAATCAATGACAACGCTTACAAGATCAACTTACCAGGTAAGTGCGACGTGTCTGCTACCTTCAATGTTGTTGACTTATCTCCTTTGGATATGGATTTAGATTCAAGGATGAATCTTTTTTAGGAGGAAGGGACTGTTGTAATCAGGAGCACAGATCGCCATGGAGTTGGCATGAATGATAGATGCAAGGGAGGAGAGCTAGCTATGCCAGTTAAGCCCATGACCAGAGCTAGGGCCAAGAGACTTAAGGAGGCTCTCAATGTGCATATGGGCTATCTTTTGGAGAGGATGGAACAATCCAAACCTATTGTAGGAGAGCTTTATGGATCCTTGCCCAAATTGATCGATCTAACTCAAATCGTTGAGTCAGATACCCTTGGGACTTGAAGACATGTATTAATAGCTCGACCATTTGTAGTTTTAACTAGGATGGGCTCACTTAGTCGCTTAAGCCCATACATTAGACCTTTTTAATTATTTTACATTAAGACTTAAAGCTCAAATACTTATTATTAAGCCCATGTACGAATAGTTTCATTAGGGTTTTTTGTAGGATTGTTAACTATTTTTCATCCTGATTGTGTCGATAGCCATCATGAGGTTTCTTCCTCTTATTCTTGCTTTAACATGAAACAATAATTCACTTATCAATTTTTCTTAAATTAGGCGTGTCTATTTAATTCAACCTTTTTTAGCTCGATCATCTATGTTGCTCGAATCACGTATTTTTGAGGTTTAGTAGGGATTGAACCTTACGCATTCCTTTATTTTTGTTGAATTTCGAATCTTGTTCTTTATTGTCCTTTCTTGCCGAAACTTCTAATATACACGAACCCATTAATCTGATGCTACCATCATTAACTTCTAAGGATTTTCAGGCAACCATTCATCGACTAACCTCCGTGCACGTGTCATTGTAGATGACTGATTCAAACATAAAGGCTTGAACTTTAATGTGATTGCTCAATGTAGTGTTGAATTTAATATATGTAGGTGATTTTTTTCACTTTTAAATTTCAATTCTTACAAGACATCGGTTGGCATATTGTTTTATTTGACTAATACTCACATATGTTGAGTTTTCTAATTGTGAAGTCATATGGTGGAGTAGGTTGGATTCAATTTGGAGGAGAAATGGTTAGAAATCTGTAAAAACTTAGGGATGTTCTGTAAAGTAAAAATTAAATGTTTTATGAACCTAGGGGAAATGAAGGATTACTAACTATGGGATCACTTTTTTTAATAACAATTTTGCATAAATGAGTAATGTTGAGAAATCTTGGATGTATAACCAATTAACACCTGATGGTTTCATTAATCCTAAGTTTGTTAAAGGAGTTGAAGCTTTTATTTGCTATACATATTCTAAACCTACATATATGGATGGTTCAAAGATCAAATGTCTATGTAAAAAGTGCAAACATATTCATTTCTTCTAATTGATAAATTGAATCTCCATTTGTTAAGAAAAGGGTTTGTTCCAAATTATTTTGAGTAGGCACAACATGGGGAGCTGATATTTGTATCATTTCACGGGGTAATGAAGTAAACTCGTTAATAAATGTTGATGCCTTTAAACTGGATTTATAACAAATAATGTGGGTGTAACTGAAAATCCTTACACTCAAACGGTTTATGATGCAGCCAGTTATATCTTTTAGGAAAATATAGAAAATCTTAAAGAAGCACGAAACCCAATTGCAAAAAGGCTTTTTTACTTACTAAAATTAGTTGACCAAGAATTATGGCTAGATTGTGAGACCATTACTCAATTGTCTTCAACTACTCAAATATTGAACAAAAAGCTTGAAGGGCATATTTTTTATCAAAGTTTGGATAAAATTCTTGCTTAGTATAATAAATCATTGCCTCCTAATCATACAATGGTTGATAATTTCTACAATATGAAGAAACTTATTAGGGGTCTTGACTTATCAGTTGAAAATTTGATTGTTACAATTTTGGATGTATGCAGTTTTGGGGAGATGATTTGGAATTACAAAAGTGCAAATTTTTTGTTAATCTAGGTTCAAACTTAGATAGCGTTCTACAAAACAAAAATTAGTACCCTAGAAGTGGATGTATTATTTCCCGCTAACTTCGAGACTTCAAAAACTATATGCCTCTGATGTTCCTATATCTCACATGAGATGGTACAATGAACATGAACAGGAATATGAAATAATCAGCCATCCATCGGATGAACTCTTATGGAAACATTTCAATAACACCTATTTTGAGTTTGCAACTGAAATTTGAAATGTAAGGCTGGGATTGTCAATAGACAGATTCCAACCTTTTAGTCAATATGGCCAATAATATTCATCTTGAGCAATCATAATTACTCCTTATAATTTGCCTACATGGATGTGTATAAATGAGACATATATGTTCTTGACGGTGATTGTGCCAAGGCTTATAAATCCAAAGCATAAAATGGATGTATTCTTACAACCATTGGTATCTGAATTATATCATCTTTAGGAATTTAGTGTGGAGATATATGATGTGTCTCTTGAAAAATTTTTTTGTTAAGATCAGCTTTGATGTGGAATATTAGTGATTTCCCTGCAAACGCTATGTTGTCTGGATGGAGCTCTATAGGGAAATTGGCTTATAATTACTGTAGCAATGATTCTGATGTATTTTATCTTCCTAACGGGGTCAAAACATCTTTGTTTAACAATATGAAATTTCTTCTTCCATATCATCCATTTAGATGTAATAAACAAATTTTCATTAAGAATAGGATGGCACAAATAACTACTCTCCCTCACAAAGCTAGCGAAGAGATATTGCAAGAGATTAATGAATTAGGGTTGCTAAAATTACAGAACTTGAAGTTGAAAAAGTTAATAGAAGCATTAGTAAAAACTTTGGTTGGAGAAAACGAAGTATCCTTTAGGATTTGCCATATTGGAAAAGTAATTTGATACGTCATAATCTAGATGTGAACACCATAATGAAAATTAAAAGGAGGACAAAGGAAAATGAAAAATCACGAGCTGATTTGAAACTTTTTTGTATAAGGAATAGGTTAGACAAAAATCTTCACACTGGTAAATAACCAAAAGCATGTTACACTTTGAACAAAAAACCAAAGAAAATTTTATGTGAATGACTGAAATGTCTAAAATTTCCCAATGGTTATGTTTCGAACTTGGCAAGGTGTATGGACACAAGGAATTACAAATTATTTGTGATGAAAACTCATCATTTTCAAGTGTTTATGCAAAGGCTAATTCCAATTGCATTTCAAGAGTTGCTACAGAATAATGTTTGGAAAGCTATAACAGAATTAAGTTTGTTTTTCAAAAGCTTAACATCATCTGAAAGAAAGCTCGCTGAAATGGAAAAACTAAAAAGGGAAATTCTAGTTATCTTTTGCAAACTAGAAGGGATTTTCCCTCCAAACTTCTTTGATTGTATGGAGCATTTACCCATACATTTAGCATATGAGGCTAAACTTGCAGGTCCGGTTCAACATTGATGGATGTATCCGTTTGATAGGTAATTATAGTTAATATTTAATTAAAACTTATAACATGTTTTAATCACAGAATTGTAATATCCCTATTTGTAATGTAGGTAATTGCATCATTTGAAGAAAAATGTCAAAAATAAGGCTAAAGTTGAAGGTTCAATAAGTAAGCTTATTTAGTAAAGGAAGCAAGTATATTTTGTTCATAATATTTTGAGCCGCATATGCACACAAGAGAAAGAAATTTTCCTTGTAATGATGATGGTGGAGAAACGGGTGATATTGATGCAATCTTATCCATTTTCAAATATCTAGGATGAACATATGGACGTTCAATAAGAAGAATGTTAATAGCAAAAGAAATAGAGGCTTCCTATGGTTACATTTTACTGAATTTTCAAGACGTTCATCCTTTCGTGCAGTAAGTTTAAGTTGATTTTGAAATAGACTATTTGAGTTTTCAAAGTTACTGTTGTTCACAACTAAAATACATAATAATGCTTTCAGATTATACAAGGAATGGTTACGTAAGCTAATACCCAAAACAACACAGGAAGATATCATTAAAGAAGGTGAAAGACACTTTCCTTGATGGTTTGAAAATACGTAAGCTTTCACTAGTAATAATTGAAATAGTTGAATTATCAAATCAAAGTGCTTAGATGACATTATACTATTTAATATGATAATTTTTTCGTGTAGGCCTTAGAAAATCCAATAGAGAACAAGTTTATATATGATCTTGCAAAAGGACATTTACGAACTGTTAAATCGTATCCGGTGTATTTTGTTAATGGATACAAATTTCATACAAAATATCATGGTCATAGTATGCAAACAATAAATAGTGGGGTTTTCATACAAGGAGAATTGATGGATTACTATGGTAAATGACAGGCACGTCGTAACGCTAATCAAAATAAAATAACTAGACTACTACTATAGTAGTGGTAAGTCTAGATCGATTGTAACATCCCAAGGTTAGAACCTTAGATTTCTATGAATGAGAAATGGCAATGAGAGATTAGGAAAAATGCATTTCATAGTCATGTATAATATTAGCATACACACACATGAATTTGATTGTTTTGCCCACATTTCAATGATTCTACATGCACTTATTTGACATTTTTTGGGTATAATTGATATTTAATGTGATTATAATGTGAATTATGGATTATATGCCTTAAAAATTGAGTTGGTGTGTATAATTATTCATTTATACTCATGATCGTCGCCCTCGCCCCACATTCGTGGCCAGTGGTTATGGCCTTTGTCATAATTGTGGGCTAGCTCATGGAGTCAAAATTGGTCTATTGGGTGAGGTTTGAACCAACTAATGTTGAAGTACTTCATTATGATGTATTTAGGCTTAAATGAAGCTTGAAATGAACCTAGAAAGAAGCTCGAATAAGTGATTAAATGAGTGATAGGTTTAGGGTGATGATTTAGGTTATATGTAAGGATGGATTGTTAAATATTAAGCTTTCAAATCTGAAGTTTTGAGATGTTATAGGAATGAAGGTGAACCTATGATGGCTAATGTGATTCCATTAAGATGAATGATGAGTATTAAGTAAAGATGAATGATAAATTGAATATTTTGTGGTCTTATAATGTTAGAATGTCCTTGATGAATGATAAAATGATGAACTACGAATAACTTTGTACAAATGAGATGTAAACCTAGGTCCAATTTAGACATATATGAGTTATAAAGTGTGAATGATCATAAGATGTGAATTAAGGAAATATACCTGTAATAGTCAATTTGAGCATGCATTATACATTACACATATATACATGTGTATAATTGAATGTTTATATGATTGTGCAAATTAGTAATGTGTGTACAATATGTGTATTGCATGATGTGGATATATAAGATCCAACATCTGCATTCAAACGTTCTGGATCATGGAAGTAAATGCTAATCTGGAGTGTACTATGAGTAGACCTACATGGTCTCACTTTAAGTGTCTGTTCTATTTCAAATTTCTGTAATGAATTATTATATGATATGAATGTGTTGATTCCGAACATTGAATGTTTGAGGCATTTGATGCATGAAAATATTGGAAGTACTCATTGTATGTTAATTTGACAAAATAAGTGATTCTCAACATTATTATTGAATGTCGGATATTGATCCAATGAAAATGTGAATGTGAAATGGAACACAAGTGATTGATTGAATATACATGAATGCCATGCATTTCATTACATGAATGCATGAACAGATAAAGGTTGTTATAACCGGAGTAGCCACCAAAAAAGTGCTTAAAGCTCAGAATGTGGTAAGAGCCTCTGGCATTGAACAATATCAATTGAAAATGAGTCTCGTAAGCATTACATATAAAATTGATATGTATGTTTTAAATGATCGAAATGAACTATTTGTCTGCTTTGAATGTGAAATGTGAAATAAATGAATAAAGTGTTAATTGATGTCACATGATGAATTAATGAAGTGATGTGACTTATGTGATTATATGAATTGATGTGTTATGTGATTTGAGTGAGCCATCGAGGATGGTCTACTTACCAAGTTCTCAAAAACCTATAAAATTGCAACTTTTTTTAAGACTCAGAGGAGATACCTAGTTAGACAAACTGGAAATATATCCACTGAAGTTGAATAAGAGATGGAGGTCGGGATTAGTTGGCATCTATATATGTTTTCTGTTATTTTTTTATTGAAGAATGTATTTCATAAATAGTGTATAATGTGTATGTAAATAATTATGATATATAATGACTTTATGACTGAAAGTATTTCAAATTTATAATAGGCCTAATTGATTATTTAAATTCTGATGATATGTTCATTATTTGTAACACGTGTAAGTGAAAATGTTATAAATAAAATGGGATGAAATGATTTTTTTTAAATGCGTGAAAAATTTTAAATGAGTATGATTGACTGACTATCCTAGCATGCCACCATCTAGAGTATGTTCTCGAATACCGAAGTTTTGTTTAGGAATATGCCCTATGAGAGTGGAGTGCTCTCACAGGGAGTTTTTAGCTTATGAAATGAAATTAATTGATGTTTAGGTAATGAGGGGTTTTGGATTTAATAAGAAAATAAAATAAACCTATTGAAAACAAATTAAAGAAAGCATGCAAAAAAATGGTTAAATTAGGGAATCTGGTAGGGATCCGATTATTTGGTTCAATCTCAGTCTACACCCTAATTAAGCATAATTCATTGATTTGTTGTTCTTTTATCTCTCTTAGTAATTATTTGTCGTAGATTAACAACAAGCTCTGTTAATCACAATTTTTCCTTAGATCCAAGTTAATTACGAAGAGCTCGTTAATTAACCCTAGCTATCGAGAAACCCAGAATAAGCCCTCTAAGTTTATCCAGACAACTGCCTTATGAATCAAAAAAACAAACCAATCTAGGTAAGAATCACACAAGGTCAAATTATTTAACCTACATTATGTTATCTCTAATGAGTCAGAACCATTAGTTGCTACATATGAATTGGGAATACAATGATTACATATTGCATTTGATTCTAGAAACAGGTTTTCATTAAAAATGATTCAATAGAGCATTAAAATCATCATCATTCAAATACCCAATCAATCCATACAAGATAACATAATCAATTTCTAATAAGAGAAAGAAACAACAAAACAATTAAAAAATTCTTAACCCCGGACGTCAGAGTTGATGTCAACTTCGAACCAGTGTCAGGACGTCTAGCCCTTCATGAGTCTCTCCCTAGAAAATGTTTCATCCCCCACTGAAGACCCCTTTCACTACACCTCCACTCCTTTCTCACAAGCTCTCTTCTATTCTCTTCTCACGCTACTATTCATGTGATGTGATAAATAAAGTTCTTGGTTCATCTCCACTATTCACATCTCCTTTCTTTTTCTTCTGCCGCCAACTCTCTATTATCCCCTTCTTTAAAAACCTACGCTTGCATGAATGACGGAGTTTGCATTATTTACAACCCTTTTTCATTTTTCAATGTTAGCTTTCACATTCAACGTTAACTGATGCTAGCGCTAAATGCTAGCTTGCTTCTGCTTTGGGTTGTGCTACTATCATTTTGTCTTTGTTTTAATCCACCTGCATACATGTCACTTTTACTTCAGCTCCTAGCTGCTACATGCATTTTGTTATCTTGTTATTTCTTTATTTTTCCAACAAGCACTTTTAACTTGTCTTCTTTGAATTTTGATTTTTTCCTTCTTGTCTTTTAATTTTCTTCTTCTTGCTCCATGAAGACAAGTGAAAATTAATCTTCAAAAAATGGCCTAAATGTAGTGCTTTCAATTCACTTTAATTTCTTTGCTTCCAAATTTTACCTAAAAGCATATATTAATTAAAGTAAGTATCTTAAGTATTTTTGTATCATTAATTGCTAAGTGTAAATGATTAGATGTATCAAGAATAAAACACTTATCAGTAAAATTATTGAGATACTTGAAATTCAGTATCCTACAATGCCAATAAGATAGAGTGTGATATTTAAGTATGAATAGATTGATCCAACTCCTAACATTGGAACGGAAGTGCACAGTCGATACAATCTAATTAAAATCAACCAACGTTAGACAATTTAAACCTTTTGTGATGGCAATGCAAGCGATCCAGGTTTATTATGTCCCTTTTCCTAGCTTACAACGAGATAAGTCAGATTGGTTGGCTATATGCAAAAAAGATGTTTTTGAATTACATGGAAAAGGAGAAAATAAGAGAATTGAAAGTGAAGCATTTCAGAAGGATGATTATGTAATAAATGTATATGTAACATATGACGAGAATGAACCTTTAAAAGATCCAAATAATGAATATGTAGAAATTTCATCAGAATAGGATGAGGAGGGCAAGAGATATGAAGAAGAGCCTAAGTTTAATTATAATTCTTCATAAAAAGAAGATAATGATGATTTTTACTTACAATTAAGTGCTGATAGCAATTAATTTGTGCTTGTAATAGAATAATATATAAACAAATATATTATTGCATCAATAATATATTATTATATATTGAATTTATATTGTTCTATTATTGGAAAATTCAACAAAATGTAAATTTCGAGTTAAAAATATGTCACCAAAGAGTAAACAGGATATAATGTGGTCAAGGTTCTTGTTACAATGATTTGGAAAAGCCAGTGCATTTCCAAGTGAAGCATCGTATTCTGCAGATGTTATAGAATCACCTGTTGTACATCCAACTACTGCACATCTAGATGAGGCATCACCTTTTGTACTTACTGTTATACCATCCAGTAGCCCTACTACACCATCAACCAGCCCTACACCATCCACCAGCCCTATACCGACATAGATATCAGAGGTAAACATTGCGAATGAAGGAGGCAACCTCCAGCATGGAGCCAAGGGAATTGATGGAGAACTTACATCACAATTGTCAACAATTTGTAAGTAAAATTCTAAAAATTTTGTAATACATGATAACACCGTAGGTTTATACTGAAGTTATTGGTTTTAATTTGAAAATTATCTAAAATAACTTATTTATTAGGTTGGTTCCGTTTATAATGTGCTCAAGAAATATCTCATCCAAGTTCAAAAAGAAGATAAATCTTGAGGATTATATATAGAAGAATGTCTATCAGGCAACAAAGAATTTTTATTATCAGGAGTTTGAGGTAAACAAAATATATTCTTTAATCTTTCTATTTTATCTAATTTTATACAATAATTAGATAAATTTATAAGTACTTATAATAAGTTTTTCGTTTTTTTCAGAAAGATTTTTTTAGGATTTAAAATTTGATGTTGTAATTTATAATGTATGGGACAGGCGAGCTCGTACACGTTATTTATAATTTCTTGCTTTGATACATAAGAATGATGTACGACTACCATATATATCTGAAGAAATACAAAGTCGTTGGCAACAGTATTGAGCTTCACCCGAGGCGATATCCATTTTAGAACATAATTCTGCCAACAGACATAAAGGACCGAACAGAGAGAGTCTACCCTTACACACCAGAGGATCTTTGACCCACCAAGAGCTGCACTTTAACTTGTAAGTATCAAAATTTTACACATATATTCTAATTTTTGTACTTTGATGTATGAAATTTGATTTCAATGTAATTTGATGTTTGAAATTAAAAAATCAAACATGCATGCATTATAGAAAATAATAATATTATAAATGTCTGGTGCCATTAATGACTATGTTGTTAAGTTAAAATTTTTTGTCTAACAGAGGATAAATATCATAAAAATAGAGTAAATTCTACTGAATTTTTTTTAAATTGTAGTTCACTTATAACAATTTATTGTGAAGCAGAAAAAGTCTATGGGCAGCAAGTCTACACCACGACAGCTCTTTTTGCACACTCATACCAAGAACAATGATAATGTGACCTTCGTCAATACCCAATGCAGACAACTTCATTTATGAAAAATTTATAATTTAATATTAATTTTTAAAAGTATCACTTATTAACATAAACAATTATAATGATATGACCAAATACAAGAAAGTATTGAACGATAGTCTTAGAACTCCGAAACTATTGATGAGAGTCAGGCATATCTTGATGCAGTTGGTAGTAAGGACTGCTGTGGAAAGATTTTCAACTTAGTTTCATTTGCAAACACATGTTATTCACAATCCTCCACATCCACTATAGCTGGATCTAGTAGGCAGTCTACATTAAATGAGAGAGTCCTTCAGCTTGAGAGCATAGTAGAGAGGCTGACGGAGTGCATAACCAAGCTCAACAATTAGGTGGATGAATTAAAGGGTAAGGACAGGACCTCATCGTAGCAACTAGAGCATTTTCCTTCATCACCTACATAGCTTCTAATAAGTGAATGTATTTGATATTTTGCTACTCTTAAATTTTTGTACAAATTCTTAATTTATAGTTATTTTCACGATATTTATTCGTGTAAATTATAATTTTTTAATTTTACCATTCAGCATAATGTTTACTTTACATTTATCAATCAATGTTATATTATTTACAGGAATTAAATGTATAAAAGAACGTAAGATTATCATTGAAAACTTAGGTAGGAAGTGAGAAGGCAGTTGAAATTTATCATAATTAAACTTTTTAATGGTAATACATTATTCCGTCATTAATTAGTGACAGAGTGTCTTACCAATGGAATATATCATTCAAACGATAAGTTACAATGGCATATATCACTCCATCGCTAAGTCACTGACAAAATAACATATTTCGTCAGTAAAAGTTTAGCAACGGATAATATTTCCATCGATAAAATTAAGGACAGAATATTGTAGGTCCGTCGATAAATTTAGTGACAGACTTACAACTTACCTTCTTTAAATTCATCGATGGAATACTGTGATTCCGTTGGTAAATTAGTGATAGAATACAAAATTTCGTTGCTAAATTTACCGAAGGATGTACAAAATTTCATTGCTAAATTTACTGAAGGATGTACAATTTTTCATTACTAAATTTGCGATGTATTCATTATATCCATCTCTAAATTTAACCTACGGCTGTTTCTCTGACGACTCTTTCCGTCGATAATTTCTGTCGTCAAATTTGTTTCCCCACAGAAAATCTTTATTTTTCGTTAGTAATTTTCGTCTCTAAAACCTATTTTTCTTGTAGCATTTGATAAATGAAAGTGATTTGGAAGATAATCTTGGATGGGAAAATATGTGATTTGGTACAATGAATTTGAATAATAATGATGATGAAGCTCTTCTCAATAATAAGGATTTTCTACCAAAGGAAAATTGGGGTCAATACAATTTGAAGGGGCATTCAATTAAATGAAGTTTCATATCTTTGTTTTTTATCTCCTTTTAATTTTACTTTTATTTGAGATATTTGTTAAATTTTATGAATGCAATACAATTGTAAATAGTTTATGTTTACTTCTAGTTGATTCTTTGGTGTGAACCCTTGAAAATTGTAATTATTAGAGAGTTGTCAATATTTATTATTCTTTTTATTTAACATTTTGACGTGATTATTATTTATTATATGATAAAATTTTAATATTTTAAATACTTTGTATTGTTCTTAATTTTATATTTATAAGATGATTAAACGATTTTTTATATTGATTGCCGACGTTGACTAATGCTTATAAAAGATTGTAACAAAACTAAATCCATACCATTACTTCAGTATTCTCAATTTTTTCTGAACATATAGCAGGTAGAGAAGGGGTTCCATATGCTCAGAGGAGGACCTTTATAATGGTGGAGGAGGCTAACATAAAAAAAGTGTTGACTTTTCATTGTCTAGTAATGAAAGCTTATACACTACCTTGTCGATGCAATTCAAAATGCAAAATGGACCACAGAAATGTTTTGAAAGTTTTTGCAATGATCGAAGTGCTACTGAGGTATATCTGTAAGGACACAAGCGAAGGTAAACCCAATCCCCTAACTAGAATATTTTAAGCTTTATGTAAGCTTGCTTGCACTGTTGAACCCAACTTAGATTGGCTTCTAAACTTTAAATGATTTGATGTCATTAGGGCTCGTTGAGAGATAGAATAGAATAGTGGTAGATCCTCCAACATAATCTAAACACAGTCAGAGGGGTATGTGTTGGTTTATGCCCTACAGCCAATTGCTTTGGTTGTAGTTTAGTGGCAAATTATTTAAAAGCATTATTTATCTTGTACATGTTTAGGTGTATATGTTAAAGTCCATAGAATAATTGTACATTACAATTGAAATTATAATGAGATTATAAGTATGAGATTCATGTTGCATTTATATATTATTCCTAAATGTTCCTAGTCATTGTTCTAATAAGATTGGACATTAATAGAACGTAAAAAGACTGGCATACGTTGTGTTTTTTCCTTATGAAGGAAATAGTCGATCTTATAGACTTAAGTATAAAGATACTTTGTAAAATTTTAAGTGGAAGGTGTCATGACACCCACCAAGTTTTTATAACCCACATTTTATGCCAATTTGAAAGGCTCCCTCTATTGTCTTTCATTTTTATCCCACAACATATGCTCTCTTTGTTCTTCACCTTCTTCATTATTTCTTCTCCATTTACGAATCTCTAATTTTTACCATCTTGAGTGTTACTCTCATCCTTCACTTTCCACTTCAAATCTTTGTCTTATTCAACTTGCCATTAAAAGACCCAACTCATTTTTTCATGAAAGATGAGGATCGCATGATATATGGACTTAGGATTTCATGAAGGTTTTGAAGAAGCTTTGGATAAATCAAGTAAGTAACCTATTAGTCTTCATGACTTTATCGAATGAAACATGTTTTGATGATAGTTAAGAGTTAAATGATCATGAAATGAGGGTGTGTATATATATGCTGAACGTAAATGAGAAAATTTGGTTATGTAAATATCTTGTTTTTACATGTACAATGAGTAATGATTCATAAATTGATGTAGTGATTCATTTAGGTTAAAATGATTATGAGAATGGTGTATAAAGAAGTGTAGAAATTTCATTAGTCAATAAAGGCTTTTATGCTTTGTTTTCCTTATATTAACATGAATTTCTTTGATTGTTTAAGAGATGAACTAAAGTTAGTTTAGAGATCATAAAAACGAGTACTATTATGTCTTGAAATAAGATGAATTAAGGTGATAGTTAGGAATGAAAGGAAGTGGAATAAGTGCAGAAAATTTGACAAATAAATGGAGTTTTCATGTTCTATTTTAATGCTTGGTTACATTAATTTTTAGGTAGTTATTATATGGATGCACTAGAGTAATTTTGAGGTTAAATAAAGGGCTAATGTGGTGTCTTGAAATTATGTAAATTAGAATGATAAGTTAGAAATGAAATGAAAGTAGAAATGAAGTTAGAATTGTGCAGAAAATTGATCATGAATGTGGATATTAACATATTCTGTTTTGGTGTGAAATAATATGGATGTTAGTAATTAAAATAGAGGTGAAGTAGAGTGAATTAAAAAATAAATAAAGAGATAAAATTATGTCTCCAAATAAGGAGAATTAGAATGACAGTTTATAGATAAAAGGAAGGTGAGAATGGAGTTGAATGTGTGCTAAAATATTGAAGAATGTATAAACATAGTTGATGCAATGTTTATGAGATTATGATTAACAATTTTGTATGATGTGCTTTGTGGATGTTTTGAGTTAGAATGGAGGTGAGAATGAAGAGAAATTAAAGTAGGATTGATAAATATACATAATATGGGTTAGATGTAACTTAAGGTTGGAAATCTGGAAATTTGACCCGTAAAGGTCCATTAGGTGGACTTCATATTGACCGAGTGGACATTCTCTAAAATTTCAGTGTTCCAGTTCCGTTCATGTGCGTTTGGAGGGACATACATGTATGTTGGGCGGACATTCTCGGTGTAATTATATAAATGTGCAATTTTTCCTTTAGATGGCAAAATCTCTCTTCAGGGTCTTCAAGAAAGTTGTAGAACTCGAAGTCCTCTTCGAAACCATACTTGAATGACTTTATTCCAACATCAACAATGACAGTTACGCTTATTGTCCCAAATCATGTACATATATGAATTATTGACTTATCAATGCTTTCCTTTGATGTAATTAGGCTTAAATAGGATCTTGAATGAGCCTAGTGGATGATGAATGAAGTGATTAAAGTAATGAATGATTGAAAGATGATATTAATTGATTATGAGACGCATATGAAGAAAATGTACCTCAGATTGTCCATATGAGCATGCATTATACATTATACATTACACATATGTTACGTGTACAATTGAATCTTTATGTGGTTGTGCAATTAATAATGTGCATGCAATATGTGTATTGAATAATGTTGATATATAGGATAGAACATCAACATCTAGTTATTTCCCTATCAGGGAAGCTAATGCTAATCTAAAACGTACTGTGAGTCGACCTAGATGGTCTTACTTTAAAGAAATTGTCCTGTTTAAATTTTGTATTGATTTATTTTGATGTGAATGTAATTGTGATAATTCTAGACTTTGATAGTCCGAGGAGTTTAATAAATGTCAACATATTGGAAGTGTTTCCTTGAATGTGAATAAGAAAGAAATAAGTGTTCTTAACATAATTTTTGAATGTCAGATATTGATCCGATGAGAAATGAGAAATGAGAAATGTGAATGTGAAGTTGAATATAAGCAATTGGTTGAATATATATATAAATATAATACATTTCATTACATGAATGTATGAAAAAATAAAGGTTGTTGTGACTGGAGTAGCCACCAAAAAAGAGCTTAAAGCTCAGACATCTGTGGCAAGAGCCTATGTTCGATTTGTATGAAAGAGCCCAGTATCTATAATAGGTATGGGACAGAATAATAGAGCCCGGTATCCACAACAAATACGGGACAATATGATAGAGCATGGTATCCACAATAGATACGGGACAGTGATAAGGGCACACAGTCACAACAATGTATTAAGTGAATTTGGGTTTCATATACATTGCATATACATTGATTTACATGAATTGAATGATTGCAATTTAAATGTGAAATCAATTTGATTGAAAAAATCGAAAGTTTATGATCAAAGTATGTTATAGATGCTACATGATGAATAATTGAAGTGATGTGAATTTTGTAATTACGTGAAATGTATGTGATATGTGATTGGGTGAGCCATTGAGGATGGTCCACTAACTGAGTTCGCAAAACTCACCCCAATTTGCAACAGATTTCTCAAGCTCAGAGGAGACACCCAGTTAAATTAACTAGAGTCTAACCGATGCTTTTGAGCAAGAGATAGAGGTTGAGATCAGCTGGCATTTACATCTGTACTTCATTATTTTGTATTAAATTGTGTATTCACAAGTACTGTTCAATGATTTTGTAATGACATTGTAACTAAAAATGATTTTATTTGTACTGGGCCTAGATGATTACTGAAATTATAAAATGTGCACATTGTTTACAACAATTGTGACTGAAATTGGCAATGTTTTAAATACAAATAGGCTAATGATTATTGGTTTTTCGAAAAATGCGTGTGATGTTTGAGAAAAATTTTCAATACAAACTACTCCAGTGCATCATTTTCATAGGTATGTGCCCGAATATTTTTGGGATGTAAGGACACATTCTCGATGAAAGTGGGGGTGTTGCAGTCATAATGCATTGCTAGACGCCAATCTTGATTTATGACTATAAATTGTTTAATTAGAGAATTAAAGATAAATTAAAAGGATTTTTAATTTATCTAATTCTAATTATGAATTAGAATTAGATTTTATAATCATTGCCAACATATTTGGGAACCTAATAGGTCTCACATAAAGAATGGATCAAAGGGAGCAAACTTAATTTAATCAAGTTAGATTTGATTGTAAAGTTTGAGAAACTTTATAATTAAATATGAGATATTTAATAAATAAGGATCAATATGAGATTTAAATCTTCTATGGGCACAATTGGTATTTAATTAGAATTATTTGTAATTCTAATTGAAATTAGAATTTAATTTCAATTAAATTACTAAAATGTCCAAAGCTTATTATAAATAGGCTTAAGTTCTATGGAGCTAACACTTTTTTGCTTAAACCTCTTTGTAAGAGTCACAGAGTTCTCTCAACCTATTATATGGATACCATTAGAGGCGGGACATTTGTGCAGTGACGGTGGTTAAGGCATATTGGTTTTTGGAACGATTCGAGAGATACAACAATATAAAGATCAAGCTTTAAAATAAGGTACAAATTAAGTTTCTGCTTTATTACAATTTATGTTAATCATTTCATAGAATTAACGCAATCTTGGCTATCAAGAAATCAAAGGTTGTGAAAAAGTTTCGCAATTATTCCGTTGCAGTTCAAATCGGATTTTGACCTGGTTTCTAAACAGTGGTATTAGAGTCAGATTTTAATTCTGTAATTTGGTTAAAACATGTATGATTGTTATTGATCGAAATTTGGAATTGAAAATTCTTGAACGAACCCTAAAAAGAAAAGGCAGATTAGGCATTTCGAAAATTTGTTCCTTTATTTTTGTTTTCGAAATTCTCTTTAAGTGTATCTAGGGTTTGCTTTGTTCTGAAAATTGAAACCCAGAAAAATTTTGAACCCTAGAATTGTTTCTGCTTGTTGTGGTTACTTTAGGTTGCATTTGTGAATCTTGCTACTAGAGTATATGTGTTTTGGTTTTTGATTTCTAAAAAATGATTGTTGTTCTCTCTACCTATTTGAATTATGCATTGGAAATTGTTTCTTGTGTATGTATATTGGATCAAAACAAAATGAGTTTTGCTTCTGGATAATCGTTTTGCCTTCTTTGTGTATATCGTGTTTAGGAAATTGTTTTCCTGACTGGTCCTTATTGTGATTTCTGATAATTTTGTATTCTAGATCCCTAGGGTTCGTGCGTGTTCTATTTCTGGAGTCTAAAAACCAGATTGATTTATGTCTAGATTGTTTTATGTTTCAATTCTGGAATTGGTTTTGCTAAACCCTAAAAACAAGTCAGACCATATGATTTAAAACCCAGCTCTTTTACCTCTGCATATTGCTCGAACAAGATTTGCTCTCCATATATGCTTTTGTTGTAATTTCTGCATGAGATTTTTTGATTGTTTTAAGTATACTGGGTTTATGAAATTTACTGCTTGCGTTTAGCAAACAAGATGGGTGTGGCGTCACCAGTCGATGGGCATTAATATCGCCTATCTATCGTTAGGCGATGTCGCTAACACCCATCAAAGGCAATAAGGCATCACTTGATGCCATTGGGTGGCGTCGATGATGCCTTGCGATACCGCTAGCTGATGACGGTAGCAACACCGGCGTCAACCACCTATAGACGCAGGTGAGAAAACATGGCAGGTGTAATGATGTGGGTTAAAGAGTTAGGAACGTTACCCAACAGTTGCAATAACATGTTAACTAGTTTGACAAACGTGGAAACATGGCTGATAGTTGAGGGAGAGGGAAGATGAACATCTAAAGGAGATGGAAGCTGGTTTTCCAGAAACTTCACAGTCTCTGGAAAACAGATGGGATGAACGATGGGCACATCTGAAATGCACGCCCACCATTCTCTACGATCATCTGTTAAGGGCTTGACTGGTACATGAATTTCATGCACCAATCAACGCCCTTGTTGACTCGCACAGTGTTCCCATTGTTACTATATATATTTTTGTTCTCAAACCCTAAATTTTTTAATTAATTTAATAATGATCAAATTAATTTTTATTCCTAATAAAATTGGAAAGTATTTTTCTAATTTGTTTTCACTGGTTAATTTTATTAGGAATGATTTGTAATTTAGTTTAATTTTTCAAGGGGTTGGATTATTAAATTATACTATATTATCCATTCAATTCCAAAATTAAGATAATTATTTTTCTTAATTTGATAAAGACTAATAATTATATTGATTCTTAATTATTTTGGACAAGTGGTTTCTAAAATTGGTATTAATTATTTTCAATTAAATTGAAATTAATTAATTTGACTCGTTAAAATTATGAAAAAGTGTTTTCTTAAATAATTAAGAAAGAGGTTTCCTAATCAAATTTGTTTATTTCAATTTGATTGAGGTAAATTAAATTTATATTTTATTCGTTTAGAGAATTATTATTTAATTTATTTAGAATTTTTTCTTTATTTATGAATAATAAGTTTCTTGATTTATTAGAAAGGTTATCATCTTGACTAAAATTTGGAAAGTGTTTTCATTTATTTATCAAGAAAAGAAGCTTTCTTTAATATTTTCGAAATTTAGTTTTCTAATCTATTAAATAAAGATTTTCTATTTTATTAAGAAGTCAATCTCTAAATAAATAATATAGAGGCTTTCTTAATTAAACATGAAAGATGTTTTAGTTAATATTGAAAGTAGTTTTCTTTTAATTTTAGAAATTAGTTTCTAATTAAGGAAAAATATTTTCTAATTAGATTAGAAATAATTTATAATTGGATTAGAATGTATTACTTCTAAATTTTGAAAAAAATTCTAAATTATAATAAGTAAGAAGAATAATTTATTGAAAATTGTTTTCAATTAAATTTTATCAAAGGAATCAATATAATTAGAAATAGTTCTCAATTGAATTTGAAAATTGTTTTCAAATCAAATTAAATTTCTATTTGGAATAGGAATTTAATTTATTTAGGAATCAATGGTTTTAGTCTATTTTAATTTTCCAAAGAGTTTGAAATGTTATTTTAGATTATGAAGATCTATAACTAGAATCAAACGAAGCTTGATATTTTATCCATCTAATTTGATTATAAGTGCATAAGTTGCATACTTTATTTATATGGTTGATAGATATATTGGATGCATGATAAATTGTATGTTTTATATGTGTGATATTTTACATACAATTTATGTTTGATAAGACAAATGAAGTTAAATCCCTCGTTAAAATATTAAGTACATGTTAAGAACGTGATTATTGCCTTCCATTATTATAAGAATAAACCAGAGTTCTGTTTATTGTATGCTTGTTGAGTAAACTCAAAGCCGCTTTAACTCGAACATGTTTAGTTTTATAATAATGGGTTCTACTTAACTAAATTTATATGATTTGGATGAGCAAACTCATGATCACATGAATTTAGAGGCAAGGTTAGGAACAATACATAAGATATATTTTGGCAAGAGTTGTCACCTAACGGATCTAGGAGTCATATGAGATGTGATTGATAAAGTTGTTATCTACCTAATTTAATTCTAATTGGTTTGTTAAGCAAACTCAAGATCAACTATACTTGAATGGGATCCTCACCCACTAGAGAGATTAGAATAATCTTTTCGAATAGTAGTGAGGGATATTATTTCGAATAAAATAGTGGGAGTAACCAAATGCGTGATTAAAGTCTTAATCTTATTTTGTAGTCATGTCATATAATTGATTACTTGTTTCTCTTACACTTATATTTTATTCTTAGTGGAATTTACCTTATTTGGTATAGCTGATACTAAGTTACTGAACCCAAGATCTTGGACATAGGATATGTTTGAGATGTGTTCTCAAAAGTTAGATAGAAAATTGTATATCCATTATGTCATTATGCTATAATTGTTCCACTTAATTTAATCTAATAAAAGCATAATTGTGAACTACAATTAAACATTTTGTTACAGAATGATAATAGTTATTATTAGAAGAAAATGATTACATGATTTCCTCGCCTATATGTGATATGATAAAGATCATATGTATTTCTAATTCGTGCTGATGAGTATTTGATACTGAATTTAGATTCAACATTAATGTACGGCATAATGCATGGTTAGAAATAGATTGCTAAGTAATAGTAGTTGATCCAATAATGCATGGTTAGAAATAGATTGCTAAGTAATAGTAATTGATCCAATTTTATACAAAAAGTTTGTATGTGTTGGATCAAATGAGACTTATGCTTATCATTAATGGAAAGAATTAAAAGCTAGATAACCGATTATCCTTTTATGCCATAATGGTTAAATCAACATAACGAGACTCATAAAGTTACATACTAGGATATATATGTCCTTTTTATTAAGAATTGTATGGAACATGTGAAACTTGTAAATTTGAAGAATAACCAACTCAACCTGGTGAAAGGATGATGATGGTAGTGAATTATTAAATCTTATACATGTGATGCATTGGATATAATAATAATTCATAAAAAGATAATACTTATATTTCATTAGATTGCTAATGAATTTATGTGATATAATCATACATATTAAATGAAATGATCATTTAAATTTTTTAAAAGTTCAAATTGTTTAAATTTAAGTAGAAATCAAGCATTGAGAATGCTGAAGTACATCACTGAGATCCTTGTGGCAAGTTTTATATTTTCAGTTATCTATAGGGAATAGACAATATTATTTTTTCTATAGCGATGGCTAGTTCAATAACTTACCTTCAATAGTTCTAATTGAATCAATTAGAAAGATTTCATATTAGATATGAAATGTTAAGTCTTTGAATGAGTCAAAGTTAATGATTCAAAGAATGTGATGCTTGATTGAAGCATACACTATCCATTAAGTTTAGAACTAAATTGAATAATAAAAGGTTATGAGATATCCAAAAGATTGGATATAATCATACAAATTCATTGAACAAATTGTTTGATTCAATGTATACTTATAGGAGAACAGTTCTCAAGATAAGTAGCGGGAGTAAGAAGGAATTTGAAAGGTTCAAATTTCATAACATTACTTCTAATTGGAACTAATGCTTTTAATGATACATTTGATGTATAGTTGAAAGGCTACCGAACATTGGAAGATTCACTTTCATGATGAATTCAAAGAGTTTGTTTTGGAGATGATTGTGAATTTATCACATCTACAAGAAGGTTCTTGGGAGTATAGTTGTCCTCTTCAATGGGAGTATGTGGAGATATATTGCTCACAGAGAACGACAGCTCTAACTTTCAATTGTTGAACACATAATTGTCCAACAACAACACTTGTTGGACATGAAAAGGTACAGCTTCATTATGGGAATTAGATCTATAGAGATAGATTGAAAGTTGTTAACTTGTTCTAAGTCCAAGTGCATAGATAATGTACTAAAGATGTTTAGTATTTAAGATATCATATACTTGAGAAGTATTAAAGATACCCATTGCTCTGTGTGTGAGTTAATATTTGAGTTCAAGATGATAAAGATATAACGTTACAAGTAAATCCTAATTAAGGTTTATTTACTTAGAACAGTATGATTTAGGATTGGAAAGGTTCCAATATAGCAATGGTTGCTAATTAAGTCATAATACATTTTTCATTTAATGGAAATGATTAATTGGATCAGCAAGTTCTTTAATGAACTTGATTTTTTTTTTTTTTGGCATTGTTCAAACTGCAGAACATTAGAGCTATTGGGCATGTATAAAGAGTTAATGTCTTATCAAAGATCCAAGAATGTGTTTAGGCACATTTTCTTAATTATGATGATAACTATAGAGGATCTTGTAAAATTCTCTCATTAAGTCAGTAGTAGAATAATCGTCATATGGTGATATAGTAAGAGATACTTAAATGATTGGCTTAGTGCAAGTGGGAGATTGTTGGTTTATGCCCTACAGCCAATTGCTTTAGATGTAGTTTAGTGACAAATTATTTAAAGGCATTATTTACCTTGTACATGTTTAGATGTATATGATAAAGTCCCTGGAATAATTGTAAATTGAAAATGAAATTATAACGAGAATATAAGATTCATATTGCATTTTTGTATTATTCATAAATGTTCCTAGTCATTGTTCTATTAATATTGGACGTTAATAGAATGTAAAAAGACTAGCATATATTGTGTTTTTTTTTCTTATGAAGGAAGTAGTCGATCTCATAGACTAAAGTATAAAGATACTTAAATAAATGTATGGGTGCTTGCTAGAGAACAAGTTCACTGAACAGACCTGATATGAGAAATCTATTTGAAACATTACTTGTATGTCTATGGAATTCTCATTGTGATGATTGTATAAGTGACCCTTTGACTTGAGGTCATCAAAGTTATCTTGTTTGGGGATTGCTATGTTTTGATACTACTTACGATTTATTTAATCATGGGTCATTTAATCAGTAGTCATTGGATGTAGCATAAACTATATGGAGGTTATTAAGTGATCAAGATAGGATTCATTTGTGTTAATCAAATAAGCTACGAATTAAGCTTCTGCTTTATTACAATTTGTGCTAATTATTTTATAAAATTAAAATGATCTTGGTTTTGGAAAATCAAAGGTTGCGAAAAAGTTTCGTAATTATTCCACTACATTTGAGATCAAATTTCGACCCGATTTCCCAACAGTATGATCATATAGTGCCTGAAAAGATGAAAATCTAGTAGCAGAGTGTTTGATAGTATTACACCAATAATCTGCAAGGTGAAAAATTTTCTTAGGTGAAGCATCTCAATTATGCTTCTAAAGTATGGTTCACAACGTTTGTTTGATCGTCTGCTTCAGAATGGTATGAGTTACTAAATTTAAGTGCGGTACCATCAAGTTTGAAAAACTCTTCCTAAAATGTCCGAAGAAAGATCTTATCACGATTTTTTCAAAAAACAAAAGATCTTATCACGGCAACTAACTATTGATTTAGGAGTATCGTGTAGGCCATATATTTTCACCAAAACTTGGACTGCCATGAACTTCATCGAAAGAGCAATGAAGTGTGCATATTTTGTAAGTCGATCTACCTCTACCCATGTAACTGTATATCCAAATGAAGTAAAAAGATTAGTAATAAAGTTCATGGAATTATCTTCCCATACTTAATTAGGAATAGGTAGGAGCTGTAGAAGCCCGCAAGGTTTATGTGGTAGATACTTAGGCTTGGTTTGGGGGAGCAGTGACGGTTGATAATTTGCTGAAATCAACCTGTTGAAATGATAAATACTTATTCTCAATAAGTATTTATGTGTTTGTGATTGTTGTTTTGGTTACTACTGAAACGTGAAAATAGGTGTTTGGCAAGTGCGATTGCGATTGATGAAAAGAGATAAAATGACTAAAAAGCCTATTGATTTAATGAACTATTAATTCTTATATAAATAATTAAAAAATATATTACTAGTCATATAAATTTAAAATCATAAATAATAAAATATTAAATTAAAATAAGAAAAATATAAATAAAATAAATTCAGTAAATAAAATATTTCATTAAAAAATATATTATTGATCATATAAATTTAAAATTATTAATTATTAAATTAAAATAAGAACAATATAAATAAAATAAATTTAGTAAATACAATATTTCTTAAAAAAATTTATTATTAGTCATATACATTAGGCTTACTTTATATTAATTGAGGGTATAATGAAAAATAATAATTATCAAAAGGTTATTAATAGAAAGTAGAATTTCTACCGCAGAAGCACTTTTCTACCGTAATCCTCTTTCTACTTATTAATTTTTGCGGTTGTATTGTATTTTCCCCTAATCTCCTGTTATTCGCCCGCAGATTCAAATAAGTGATTGCGTTTGAAAATTGCGATGGATAAGTAATTATTCTCATCACTGCAAACCCAAACGTAATCTTATTTTATTGGCATGTTGTAAACTTAGGTACAAAGCACATAACATCCTTGTATAAACTAAGCCGCCAAAAAAAATGCTCAAGGACGAGCTACTGTCGATTTGGTGCCTGAACCACCAGCTGATCGGGTGGAATGGAACTGAAAAAGTAATTGGCTATATCAGGTATAAAATCTAATCTCTATGGAAATTGAAAAAGATGAAATTTGTAAAACGGTCACTAATTTATGGCCTTTGGTTGTTGAAAATATTGTCTAAAGTGATCCATCATAGCGGGAACCTGAGATGATAAAGAAATAAAAATGATGAAATATTCCTTATAATGGATTCCGGATAACACATTAGCGACGACATTACTCCCGCCAGGTTGGTGATGAATCTCAAGGTCATGACCCAGCAGCTTAAGCTCATTTTGTTCCGGGGTATGAATAACTTTTGAGTCATTAGTTCTTTTAAAATCTTTTGATCAGTGCAAATCCAGAAATGTTGTCCTAATAGGTATCGTCTTCACTTTGTGATAGATGTGGTGATATCAAACATAGACTGAAGAAGCTTCCATTTGTGAAGGCACTTTCTTGATTAAGAATGCTATCGGATGGCCATTTTGAGATAGAACGACACCAATAGCCACAGCAGAAACATCAGTAGCACTATCAAAAGGCTAAGAATGTCCAAAAAACTGAGAAAGGAGACAGTGATTAGGGCTTGCTTTAATTTGCTGGGAGCCATTTGTGCTGTATCGGACCATGTAACCTCTGTATTTTTTGGAAAGTATAGGCGAGTGTGACATACTACCGCAAAAAGAGATGGTAGAATCCGACAAGGCCTAAAAATCCCTGCAAACCTTTCAGATAAAAAGGCGTGGGCCAGCGCCAGTCTAAAATCGCTTCAAACCATTAGGAATGAAATAATAGGTTTGTGGTCTCAACATCGACCAGCATGAGCAGTAAGAATTGTTTAACCTTGCGGCGATGGCCAGTATGAACTTGTTGGTCTTGCATTTGGGCTTGGATAAGAGGCCGAAATGGGTAGTTAGTATGATTTTGGGGATTAGGTAAGAAAGGCTGCGAAGGAGGTGGAGGACAAGCTGGTAAATTTTGTGGGATAGAATTTCTGCTTAGAGTCAGTAAGTCTTGCAAGGCCAATAGCCCGGGAGATATTAGTGGATTTTAGAATAGCAAGCTCCCTCCGAATGGTAAGAATTAGGCCAGAAATGAAGCAATCTAAAAGGCTATCAGGTGACATCTTATAGACCCTGTTGTTTAGATTTCCAAAGGACGATCAAAAGAGTCCCGGTTTATGAGTTGCTAGTTCCATTTAAGCCAGCTTAAAGCTTATTTGTGCATATAAAAAGAGGCCATTTGGTCCTGAGGAATATTTAAAAAACTGCTTAACGTGAAAAAGCCTATCTAATGGGTCGAAGCTTTGTAATTGCAGTTTTAGTAGTTTTAGGGTGTGCCAGAAAATAAATAAATCAAGCCAGCATACATTTTCGTTAAATTGTAGCTGAAATCATGATGAAGCAAGTAGAGAGAGATGAGCTTTCCGCTTCCTTAAGGATTCCATTTAATTTGACCAAATTTTTGTTCCAGTAGGAAGTTTTCTTGTATAATTAAAAGCCTAGTATTTTATTATTTTTGTTTCCTATAAAAGGAATGTAACCAAAGCCTTGCATGTTGCATTTTATTTGTGATTGAATTAAATCTCCTCTTCTCTTCTCTCCCTCTCTTGTGTGTGTGAGTGTGTTGTGTTAGTAGATATCAAATTGCTATCAAAGCTAGTTAAATCTAGTTTCAGTTTTTAAAGCGGTTTGTAAAAAAAAATAGAGAGAGTTTTTCATTCAACAGTGAAAGAAGTCAAACAGTTATAATCAATGTTGTTAAAACTGGTCAAAGAAAAGCTGTAAGATTTAAAGATTCTATTGGTATTAAACTAGTATAAAACTATTATTTAATAAATAAAAAGTAAAAATTATAAAAATAAGTAAAAATATATGTATAATAAAATATTTTATTGAAATAAAATTACACTAATGCCTATTCGTATATAATAAACTAATAATAAACCTAATAATTTACACTAAATTTGAATATAACATAAATTTTTAAATAATAATAAATATAAAAATTGTATTTTATATTATCATTCATAAAATTTGAATATGTTTAAAGAAAGCCAATAAAACCCAAACTTTAGTCTAATTTCTTTGTCATTGTCCTTTAAGCATACTTTGTTATAGTTTAAATATTATTTTTGATAAATTCTTAAATTAGCTGAAGCAAAATTACTTATAAATAATTAAATTTAATAAAAATTCATAATAAAAATAATAATTATTTTTTAACATTAATAATTTTAAAATTCTCAATTAAAATATAAAAACATAAATAAAGAACCTAATTTTTAACAAATATTATTTATTAATTAATTTAAATAAATTTAATATTTTTAAGAATAAAAATAGTATTTATAATTTAACAATAATAATTTAAAACAAAATTTTAAATTAAAATGATAAATAAAGAATATAAATTTTAAAAATATATAGTTTATTAATTAAACAGTGTGAGAATTGAAAAAAATAAAAGGTTGATTTATAAGATTAAAAATCTCAACATTCCTTGTATTAGTACCAAAATTCAAAAATTAAATGAAGTTGTAGGAGAGGATGAAATCATGGTGGGTCCTACATGTAGATCCCACGCATTCAGATCTTCAAAGAAGAAAGAGGTAGAAATTTTTATGGGTCCCACACAAGGTTTTAAAAACCGGACCGGACCGGCCGGTCCGACCGGAAATTGTCTGAACCGGCCATGTGTCCGATTTGGTTTTAGTCAATAACCCTTTAAAATAAAAACCGGCCGGTTTTCTAACGAACCGGTTATCATATAACCGGATTATAACCTAACAGCTAACATCGTTCTTCTCTGATCTCT
>JAOSBN010000008.1:26045775-26065722 GCA_027563595.1 Erythroxylum suave | reverse complement strand
TCATTTCGAGGTATGAAAAGATTAAAACGTTCATGATGTGAATTGTGAAACGTTTATACCTTGAATTTTGGTTTGATTAATTGCAAGTAGTGAATTTGGAATTAATTGATATAATTGGAAAATTGAGGAATTAAATGTACATTTGGTCTAGGAAAAATGCTAAGTGGTAAGAAAAATTGATACATAGAAACTAGGATGATTAAGCCTATAATTGAGTGACATTTGGCATTGGTCATTGTGTGACAAATGGACTAGAATGTTGATGACAATTCGCAGCTGTGATTACATCATGTATGAACTAGCTTTATTGATGATATATGGATGCATATTTATGTGATAAATGGAGGACATGCCTTTAGACATATGGCAAATTAATTGGATGATACCTAACAAGTTAGGTGTAAGTTTCAGCAAGAGCAACTCCAGCTATGGTCATTTCTCTTCTTCCTTCAAGTCACACACCACTAAAACACTCTTTCTTTCACCTCCCTGTGTTTGTTTATTCTCATGTCCAATTGATACACAAATAATCCATATTTTACCTTCATAAAATTAAGTAAAAGATCATATTGTTATTGTTCATTGAACCTAGCCGAAATCCATCCAAATTCCACCTTGAATGTATGATGATTCTACATGTTTGGAGTACTATTTTAGAGTGAATTTTAAGCTAGATTTAAAACTTAACAAGTACGTAAAATATTATTGTTTTTGTCATGTTTTAATGGAAAATTGATGATGATGAATTAAAATGAATTGTAAATGATGTTGATGATTGATTGGGCTGGAAATTTCTGCATGGACTTGGTATTTTTCTGTTCTGTTTTTGCATGTATGAAAATAGTAGTTTATAGAATGTTAAATGGATGATTTAGTTTAATATTTAACATATAAATTAAAATGGATTCATGGTAAAGATAGGTGTTATTGAAGTGTTCTTCAATATAGAAAATCTCGAAGAATAGAGTTGTAGGTCGAAATTCAGCTTTCAATTTCGTCTTCCTCTTTTGACCTATTTTACATATCTTTAGGGCACGAATTTGAAGAAACTCAAATAATAAAAGTTGTAGATATAGGTATTATATTGACCTCTATGAAAGTGGCTTGGTAAAATAGTTACTGGAGCTTGAGTTATGCTTGTTTTACTAATACTGCCTATGATAGACCCCTCTGCAAGAACCATATATTATTTCCTAATTTTTGGGGACTTTAGAGCTCGAATTAGTCAAAATATAAAACATGAAAAATGATTATTGATTTCTTATTAATGCTTTTGTGAAGCAGTTTGGCCAGAAGATATCTTGATAAATTTACGTAGTTAATTGAAGTCATTACTTAAAGAAGGGGTTATTTTGGTTTGTTGAGTTCAAATATGGAAAATTATGATTTGTTAAAGGAATAAATGAGTTATCAAATATGATCTTTAGGACCTGAATAATGTGTATAAGATATGGATGAATAAGTATTGAAGAACATACGGTATTTATGAATGAGAATTGGGTGAATGTATGAGTATATATTACTAGAAAAATTTTGGTAAATGTATAATACTTGGAAAAGATTGATAAATTTATGAATGATGAATGGAAAGTGATTAGGTTTACTTAAGGCATAAAAATAATTGCAAACTAAATGACGTATAAGTCATGATGTATAAATGATTAATATTTGTGAATAAAATTACATACCCAGAATGATCAATTGAGCATGCATTGAACACAACATATATACATGTGTAAATTTGAGTATTTATTTGATTGATCAAGTACTGATGTATACATGTAGGTATTGCTTGATTAGAGGCACAAATCGACTGACACCATCTAGACATCATCGTTTTGTTTAGGCAATAGCTAATTGGAGTGAACTGTGTGATCTCGATGGAAATGTGTTTTGTTCATAGTTTTTTGATTAAACTTGATTTTCTTTATATTAAATTGATATTGAGATAATTGTGGCATTGATGATTCCATACAATTGAATGTCCAAGGAGTTTGATATTCGGGATTATATTGGAACTGTTTGTGATTTGAATGTGAATAAGGAAAATAAATTCTCAATTGTATGTTGAATGCTGGACATAGATCCAATGAATTGTGATAATTGAATGTGATTAATGATAAATTACGTTAAATGTTGCACTTCATTACATGAATATGCATATTCACATAAAGGAGTTGTGACCGGAGCAACCAATGTGAAAAGAGCTTTAAGTTCAGATATGTGCGCATAGAGCCTCAGGCTTAACATTTGATGAACTTGGTATCCACAATAGATACGGGAACCGACAATTAGGCGCTTGATTACAACAAAGTAAAAATGGAAGTGAGTCTCATTTGCATTTGCATTTGCATTTGCATCTTTACATGTGTTTATGAAATTGTTTGCAAATGAATGTTGAGTTATGTTGAGATAACGTTGTCAAATGCCTATGAACTTGATGGTGTTATGAAGAATTGTGACAAATCAGTGAAATGTTCTAAGAGGATTATATGAAGTTTTTACTTTCAGAATGTGCTTCTGAAATGACTTAGTAAAGTGATTGTATTGTTAAAGTGCTCATTAAAGCATAATGAATAATGTGATATATGAGGCATAAATTTGTATGATGTGTTATATTAGTTGAGCTGGGTTTTATTTATATGTTATATATATGCTCTATTTTGAGTGAATACATCGATGATGGTTCAGTCACTGAATTTGCAAACTCATCAAAATTGCAACCTTAATTTTCAGGTACTGAAAGGAGACCTTTCTTGTAAAGTAATCTAGTTAGAGTCTAGTATTATCCATTTTGGGATCAAGATATAGCTCAAAGGTCTGGTTAACTGTCGTATGAGGAGTTTAGATATAGTGCTTTTGTGTAGTTTTTCCTCTCATGTAGAATATTCTGTATAAAATAGTGTGAACCTAGATGGCTTTTGGATTGTAACTATATGAATGGTTCGTAATCAAATGTCAAAGTAAAACATGTTTTGTTAATGAAATGAGATATGTTAACATTTTAAATACCCCTGTTCTTTATAATTCCATATAAAGCAAATGTGATTACTCTAACATGTCATTTCCGTAGGGCATGGGCTCAAATATTCTAAAGAATATCGGGCATATGTCCTATGGTAGTGGGGTGTTTTATGATTGGTTGAAATTAATTACGTTGAAATCAATTCTCGTAATTAATTTCTATTACATCTTTTATTTTTAGTTTTAAGTTTTTTTGACCTTAGATTTTAGGATTAGAATACTCTCCTTCCTCGTGGGGTTGACACCTTTAATACTACACTATAAATCGTGCGCTTACGGAGTGTTGAAGGTTTATAAGATTAAGACTTACCTCGATCAATTCTCCTAACTGCAGTTAAGGATTTATTACACCAACTATCCAATCTCTTCTAAATTTTATCAATTAAAGGAATACATTTTCTTAAATACAGTCTCCTTGTGGATATTGACAGACCAAGGTATTTAAAAGGGGGCTATATAGTTTAGAAAATAGTAATTATTGATAGCCATTATGCTATAGAATGAGCACTTTTTGATGCAAATATCTTAATCTTATTCATATTCACTTACATACCTAATATTATATTAAAAGTACTAATAGAGGCCGTTACAAAACTCATAGACTTCATTAAGAACCCTAGAGATTAGGATTGGATCATCTGCAAAGAGTAAAGAAACTACTCCTGTAATAGCCCAGACTACCTACCTACATATATTGTTCTCTTTGGGCCTTGAGCCCAGCATAAACTCCCACGGTTTTGCTCTTTCCAACCCAGTCGAGAAAGTGCGTCAATAGGGGAGAGGTATCCATACTTATAAGGTATACTTCGTTCCCCTCTTCAACTGATGTGAGATCTCATACTATCCATCCCCCTTTAGGGCCTAGCATCCTCGGTGGCACAATAGCCCGGGCACTGGCTTTGATACCATTTGTAATAACCCAGACTACCCACCAATAGACATTGTCTGCTTTGGATTTTGGGCCCAGCCCAAACCCTCACAGTTTTGCTATTCCCACCCCAGCCGGAAAAACACATCTATAGGGGAGAGGTATCCATACCCCTATAAGGTGTACTTTATTCCCCTCTCCAACCGATATAGGATCTCTCAACTCCAACCTTTTCACATCTACTATAGACTTGAAATCAGGATTACAAATTATAATGTGCATTGTGAGGACTTCCACATGTGGGATAAACAAGTGTCGAGACATAGGATCACCTTGTCTCATCCTTGTAGCTCCTTTGAAAATCATCAAGGGCTCTCCATTAATTAACACACTAAAGGAAGAAGAGTTAGTATATAATTTTATCTTGTCTGTAAACTTCTCTAGAAATCCAAAGGCTTCCATAATCTTATGTAGGAAGTCCCAACTTATAGTGTTATAGATATTTTGAAAATCAATTCTTTAGCCCAATTCTTTAGGCCACAATTTTGATACCCTTTAAAAGTTTATGTATTATAAGCACGTTATCCTTTATCATTCTTCCTTCTAAGAGAACACCCCCAGAGTCACTGATAATGGACTTTAGCACATTCGTTATCCTATTTGCAATCATTTTTTTATAATCTTATACAAAAAGTTGCAACATGCAATAACGCTAAAGTCATCAAAAGAATTAGGATTAGGGACTTTGCAAATAAGGTATAGGAATGTGTTGTTAACTTATTTAAGAGTTTTACCTATTTGAAAGACCTGCTAGATTGCCTCCACTATAATATGCCCGATAAGGGGCCAAACCTTTATATAATAATGCCCATCAAAACCATCTGGTCTAGAAGCATTATTAGGACTCATTTCAAATGTAATTTTCTTAATTTTTTATTGACTTATAGTACTGACCACCATATGGATATACTTCTCTACTAATTGATTATTGACAAATGATCTTAGCATTTGAGGATTTTCTTTGCTTGAAACTTAGGTTCCAATTATATTCTTGAAGAAATCAATTCACGCCTCCTTTTTTTCCTTTTAATTGAAAACCAAAATATCCTCTTATTTGAGTGGTGAGCCAATAATATTGATGTTTCTCTTTGCTAGAACTGAAATGGAAAAGAATTTAGAGTTTTTATCTCCATTTTTAATCTAATTTACTCTTAACCTCTACTTAATCAGGGAGTTGTGGTTGGCTCAATCATCTATACAATCTCCGAAAGCCTTCTTTTTCTTACTTAGTAAAGTGATATCCTCCAAATGTTTTCCCACTTCCTCTTAGATTCCAACAAGAGAGTTCCTAAAGGCAATTACTTTCTTTAAGGTACAATTCCCTCCTTTTGATCTTTTTAACAGTTAGAGTTCAATCTTAGCCTTCTAAGATTTTCTCAAACATATAAATTCTAGGATTGTGATTAATATAGCTCTAGCAATAGTCTCCAAGAAACCCTCATCCCTCCTCATTATTAAATATAAAGGGATAATGCCTCCTCTTCCTCACAAATATATCTTGAATAATCGCATAAGAATGATCAAAGAATATAAGGTCTTTAAAAATAACTTTACTCTATAGAAAGGTTGAGATTCATTTCTTATACATTAAGGATATATTTAATGTCTTTATAATATTTTAACTTAAAGATTATTTGTTATTCCACGTAATGAATGCTCCCTCTAATTCAAGTTATTGACCCCTATCCTCTTCCTGAATTCTTAAAGATTAGAAGTGAAGTTCTTTAAACCAAAATTCCCTTCAGCTTTAAATCTACATGTAATGCTATTAAAGTCCTAAATTATAAGCCAAAGATTTTTAATATGAGACTATAGAGTCTCTAAAGTAGTATATAGTTGCTTCCTTTAAAAAGTGAAGTTTGAACCATACATTGCAGAAACAATTTCCTTTGCCTTCTCCTATATGAACTGAAACTTAATATGGATTAATTGATCAGAACTATGTAATTTTTGAACATTAACTAAGCTGTTATCAAAAGAAATCATAACTTTCCTATCATGGTGATGGTGATGATTGGATAGTATGGTCCATTTTTCCCTAAGAATTTCATTCGAAAATCCTTTCCTTGCTTAGATTTAATTTTAAAATACATATCATTATTGGTTTATTAACAAGGGATAAACATTTTTTTTGAGGGATATTTAAACCCTTTACATTCTAAATGATTATTGACATGATGTAAGGATAAAGAGTTTGAAGCCTCTCGATTTACTCTTTTTATTTGATTTCCTTTTATTAATCATTGAGTATCCTCATTATCATTGGCATCCAAATTCATATAAGCCTAGCCTTCTATAAGAGAAGAGAGATTATTGCCACTCCAAGTATTTTTCACTTTCATTACCCTTAGATAGAATTTGTGCATTAATTAGAGTATTTTCCTCACCAACTTTTGTTGCCTTTATAACATTTTTCCCAGTAGTTCCACATTTGGATCTTCAATCCCTCTGTTACTAACTTTAATTATTTGGTTTTTCTTAGGAATTAATCTTGTGTCACATTCTTTTTCACTTTAAACGCTTGTCTCCATTATTTCCAATATATAGAACATCTTAACCTTGTTACTAGCTTAATGCATATATGAAAATTGGTTGATTCTAGATGATTTATCAGCTTACATAAGCTTAACATAGTTACCTTTAACAAACATTTTACTTGTAGCAACCCATTTTCCCCCCTACTCTTTGAGAGAAGGTTTCCATTGATAGACGACACTAACTATATCTTACATAAGTATTTCGTTATCACTTAGTCTAAGAATGGGAATGACTTCATGCAACTCCTTTCTCATATCTCACACTATCACAAATTTTAGTGTATCCAACTCTACTTTGAGATACAGTTTTTATAGGATTCCTAGTGTAATTAGCTAACATTCTTAAATCCCTGATGGACCTATACTCTAATAGAATCTCATAAAAATTTATCCACAAAGGAACATTAGTTTACTTTATGTTTTCTAATGTCAAACCTAGTTTTCAAAATTTTAATGGGAAAGGAATGTTTTGGATATGACATGGACCTATCCTCAATATCTCTATAGCATTGTTATTGGACTCAAATTTAAAGATCAATAGGTTATTCTTAGAAAGTAGTACCTCCAAAGACCCCTATTTCTCTTAAGTTTCATAGCTCAAACAATTATCAATGGGATTGTAGGGTGTTTTCTCATAAAGAAACCTACAAGAGTGGAGTCCTAGACTTTGGCTCCTTCTTTCAACACTTGAAGTTCTAAAGCTACCATTCTTTTTCTGTCAACCATCTAGAACGCCACCATTTGTTTCCCTTATTATTTATCTTCAACTAATGCTTGGTTTGATTATTACAATTTGGGGAATCATAGGAGAGTGAGAGATAGGAGGGTGGTAGGAAAGATTAAAAGGAAAAGGTGAAAAAGTTGTTTCATTTAAAGGATCTAGGCTTTTTTCTCTAAACTTTGAAGCCGTAAGCTAAGAGAAGAAAAAGTTAGAACAAAAAAAAGGGAGATTTAAAAAAGTGTTGTCATTAAGAAAAAATGAAAGAGTAGGAACTTGACATAAATTAAGTTAAAAGATAAGAATGCCCTTTTGACCTAAAAACAAGACCAAGAGATGCCTTCTTCCCTATGGTAATTTAGATCATGAAATGTACAATGAAAAGGCAAGAACTAAAGAAAAGCATCATGAGAAGTAAGGGGAAGGGACAAAAGCCAAAGGAGAACATAATGAGAAACAATGGGATGGGAAGAAGGACACCTCACAGACAAGAAAACTTTGGTAGTATCCCTCTCATTAAAACTCTTCATTCAAGTTTGACCATTAAAAATTAATCATATATCTATTTCCATTACATAAATGTAAATACATATATTGTATATGTTGCAAGAGGTCATATCATTCACATTTATAAAATTTTAACCTTTTCAATTAAATCCTAATTCTTTTAATAGTACAAATACAGTAAGGATAATGAGATATATTTAAGAAATATCTTTACTGCAATCCTTGTCACTATCTTTACCCTTTAGCTTACCTTTGTGGGGATCTTCCTTTACTATATGTCCTTTTTTATTTTTATATATTTTGCAACTTGATGTATGTTTTAACATAACTGCATAGTTAGTTATAGCTAACACATGTGAATATAAGTTAATCCTATAAGGAATGTTGTTTAATTACTAGCTACTAATAAATTCAATAAGTTAGACCATGATTATGATTGATTAAATAATAAAATAAATATTAAACAATAATAAAACGAAACTACGATCAAGAATAAGTCAATATTTAAATAAATTAGATTTAGGTGAGATGTTCCCTAGGATGTTACTATATTTAATCTCACTTTGATTTGATGAATGATTATGGTTTCTTGAAAACTTAAAAACCTTTAACATAGATTATAATCTCCTCAAGATATACATCTCCTAGTCTTAGATTAATCAATTGAAATCCCTTTCAAAGTAAGATAAATGAATAATGCAATAATTTGTTCTGCAAAATCTTTTAAAAGGTTTTACTCTAACGTAGAAAGATCTTGCAACTTTCTCTCAAATAGCTCACACTTAACACTTTATAATGTTTTGATCTAATCACACATCTCAAATAGTAAATGTTGATGCATGAATCAATTACATAATCTTCTACTTTCATTCTTTCAATTTAATCAATTGTAAAAACATGAGTAGATCTCAAGAAAATTAAATATTCATTAAATCAAAGAATTAATCAAAACATATTACATCCTAGGGTGTTTATCCTACCTAAATATATATCAAAGTTCGTTTATAACTAGACAAAGAACAACAATTATAAAATAGTAAAGAAAATATAAAAATATCATTATTCTTGAATCTTAAATCTTTAAAGAATCATGTTGGATTTTTGTATATCTTGAAAATTTTTTCTTTTCCTTAAAAAGGTGGAATCACAACATGAAATGGAATATTAATTAAATTACTTATTAAATTCCTTAAAAATGTAAAACATAAGGAATATGCTGTGAAAATTTTTACTAAAAATAATATACATCTACTGTAGATCACTCACCCTCACTCTTAAGCAATTCTTTGTCATTAAACAAACCAACTCCATCGTTCAAGCTCAAATACAAAACAATTCCCAGAAAAGTGTTAGACAAATCAAACATAACTACAAAGATTCTTCATTACTCATTTAACGATAAGGATCATCAAAATGCTAAGCAATTGACTACCTGCATTAATTCACAAATTTATTCTCAATTCATTTATGATTCCTAAAACATCATCTATAAACTAAAATGATCATATATAAGACAAAATGATATAGATCTTTAATAAATTCGCACCACTTATTCATAAAAACATAATTTTAAACAAAACAAGAGCATTATAAGCTTATTTGAAAAGTCACTTGGCCTTTTCATGCTAACTCACTATCTCAAATGGCAACTACTACCACTCTTTAAGTTCAAATTTGTAATTGGTAGGAAGCTAAAACAATGAAATTACTTATACTCTTTAATTCATAATATTTTAAAGATAATGAAAATTTGTTTAAAAAATCACAATTACTTGACACATGTGCAATTTACAAGAAAAAATATTGTAATGCTTATCAAGTATTCATTCGTGAAATAAATAAGACAAATCAAATTCATTTATGCACCGATACTTATAACTAGTTAGAAAGAATTCTAAATCGCTAAACAATGAAATTCATAATGAATATCTCCAAGAGTAAGTCTTGAAAGAAACATTTTTTTTTCTAAAAATTACTTCCAATGGAGAAATGAAAATATTGATAAGCTTAAATATGGTATACATTCATTTCCCTATAATCCCTCCCACACACTAAAAATAAATATTATACTCACAGTGTTTAAAAATATAAGAATAAGAGAAATAATGAAAAGGAGAAAGAGATATAGGGGACTTAAACTTCCTTGATTTAAGATATTTAAGCCAAAATTTGAAGAAATTCCATTACATTGATTTTATTCCATTAAAGTGCAATTTGGATCTGGAAAAAAGTAAGTCAAATAGAATAATATGCTAAAATAATACATATATGATCAAGAATATTAACAATATGAAGGAAAGATAGGTAAATCAATCTTGTAGAGGAGTTGGAGGCTTTTATGGTGCCTCATAAGGAATTATTTCTTGGTAGTCCTTTGGATTATCAAAGGAATTCATCTCCATATGGCTCCAAATAAAAGAATAGGCTCCCAAGACTATTCTTCTGCATCCTCTGTACACTTTGGTCCCCATCAATTGTTCTTTTATCCCTATAAGGAACTCCAATTTCAATCACACTATATTCAATTTGATACTTCTAAAACATTTGTAGTTATGTTCCTTCCAAATATAGAAAATACATGAGTTGAAAGACACTTCCAAAATATCTTTGCCCTCAATACTTAAAACTCCTTTTTTTCACAGGGCACTACTGTATGAATTCTTCATAGTTAGGTTGCTTTTGTCTAGTAGGTGATGGTCAAGAGTTTCCTTTCATAAGGGAAATTTTGCATCCAAAGAGCATGTGTGCAATTGTTTTAGGTTCATACGAAGGAAGAAAATATTAAGGGAATTAATGTAAGCATATCAAGTGTATCCATTTTCTGCTTCATTAATAGTCGCATTAGGTATGAGACCTTATGTATCAAAATCTTACCCTATATGACTTTCCACCAGATAATAACCTGACCTCTTTTCCTAAACATTTCCTTCCATGACTTATTTAGGACTTCACTCAATGAGTTAGGATCCAGTTGTAACTACTTTGGCTTGGGGGTATAGTTTGGTAGGATCCTTTTTATTACAATAAGGAAAATACTCCATCTAATAAGTGCTTGAATGATTATATATTTACTCCCTAATGCTTAGTAATTAATGTTATGATGTGCTTAAAATACTCATTTTGGTTCATATTTGTTTTTGGTACAAGTTGGAAAAATAAGAACCAAAATGAGCTAAAAACGTATCCTTAGAGTCGTCCTATTGATGTTCAATCTTATTTTCCTTTATGGCACAAGAAGGAGATGAATTAGGGTGAAGATAGACAAAGAATGATGGAAATGAAATTATTGCAACTTATACAGTCTTGTATGGGATTGTGTAACTCACTAAAAGCCTATATGAGTGTCAAAAGGCAGTTTTAGGCTCTCCTATAACCTATATGGTTGTGTGTGGGCTTACATGGTATATAGCTCACTGAAACTATGTAAGTTCACAAACTTGGGCGAAAAAGACACACATGGTCACCTATATATCCGTGTAGCTAATCATTTATGTCCTAGAACCCTAATTTTTTTTCTATAAAAGGACATTTAAGTAGCCAAACAAGTTATGAAGGGTTTATAAGCACAAAAATGGGCATAATACTTACCTCTTTGAGATCTATGGAGAGATAACCTTCTTTATTATGGTTCAAAGGGGAAATCGAGGTCGAAGAATAAATTTGGGCATCTTTTCATCTTATAGTGTTATATCTTTAGAAATTTTTTATGTTATTCTTTGCTTAATTTTTTGAGTATTTATGTATAAATTATTAACGTTCTCATTCTCAATAGATTATTTATGTATAGATCCATTTCTAGAATCTAGATTATAGTACTTAATCATTATTAGGCAAATTACTATAGAACAAGCACAAATAAAAGCCTGTGGTATATATGCAATTGCAAACCATCCAATAGATGGGTTTCCAACTCTACAAAATATAAGTATGGAGTATGTCAATGCTACAAGGGGGAATTTTTTCAATCAATACAACCCATATTCTTATATTTACTACTCAGGTTGGAGAGACTAAACATGAGATCATTTTAATATTTTTGATGTTAATAAGCACCCCCAAAATGACAATTTTATTTTTGTAATTAATGTTATTCACCCTTCAGTACAGGAAGATTATGAGTGGAAACATACAAATAATCAAGAAGCATCTTTTACTAAATAGAAGACCAAAGCTTTTAATGTTGAAAGAAAAAGCTTCATGACTATTCAAAAAGTGCTTTATTGTGTTAGATATAAACTATTTTTGCATAAATTACGTCCTTATTGGGTTGATCCTTTGTGATTACTAATGTCTCTCCCTATGGTGCAGTAGAGATTAAGAGTCTGAAATAGTTAAGATATTGCATGTAAGTGGTCATCGACTTAAGCCTTACCTTGAAGATGGTCAAGTGGAAAACACGGAAGCTGTGATCTCTAAAGATCAAATTTTCATCATATGATGAGGAAAACATAGAGTCGAGGCAATGATAATAAACAGCAACATTGCTTGGGGGTAACCTAAGGGAGTTTTGTTCCTTTTCCTTTTCCTTTTCCATTTCATTTTGCATTTGTTTTTTTTGTTAAATGCTCCATTTCATACATTTAATGTTACACCATAGACGATGTAAGTTTAAAGTGTGGGGGTGGAAATCTTGTTAATCATATTGTTTTTAAATTTGTTTGTTTTTGAATGTATTTTAAAGTTAAAATTTAAAAAAACAAGCATTTTCTCTTTCTCTATTGCTTTTATGACTATATAGTTATAATTAGAGGGTAGAATCAACTAAAAAATTCATGGAAACTTGGGCATGTATTTTTGCTCTAGTGATTGATCAATGTACAATATCTTTAGAATAGTAGTGACTAGTGGGTAGATGTAAGCTAGTAATGTTTGAGCTTTTTTAGACTAACATATCCATATCAATCTCATTGTATATTTTTCGTATGTGACCTTCATGACAATTACATCCTGATTCTGCTTTGATTTTCTATTGGAGATCACATTTTTATCACATGCATTAACATGAAAATGATATAGGCATTCTTTGTGTTACAAGTTATATTAGCCAAATAACCTATTTATTGGTATGATTTTTCATTTTGTTAAGCCCCTTTGAGCTTTATCAACTTTTTCTTTTTGTGCTAGCCACATTACATGCCTTTAACCTAACCAAATGTCTTACGCAAGCCATAAAGCTAATGGATCATTTATGATTGTTAATGTTTATGGATGCGTAAAAGCATAAGTGTGGGGTTGTTTATCCATAATCAATGAATTCCATTATTGATGTAGTTTCTTTCAATTTTTTCCTTAAGAAAAAGAAAAAAGAAAAAAAGAAAACAAAAGAATAAAAATAGAAAAGAAGTTATCCAGGAGGAAAATAATTTGTTTTACAATGTAAATCATGTTAAATTTTCTCCTAAAGTTGTATAGAATAGGTGATTTGATATGATGCAAATGAGGGGATGTTGCTTTGAAGGATCACTCCTTATGGTTATAATGTATTGTTTATCATCAATTTTTGTGAGTGATTGCTTCTAATTCCTTATGCTTTATGTGGTTTGTGGTGTGAAAGTTTTAATCTAAGTTGTGAAATATAGTTTTTGGATTCATTAGAGCTAATAGTACCTAGTTTGAGTGGATATAAAATTTTTCAGTTGATACTCTATCGAGTGTTTTTCATACTTCGCTAGCTTCTATGACTTTTAAACTACATTATCCAAAAACTTCTCACCTTAACCTTTAGCCCCATTATAACCTTAAAATTTCCTTTAATTCATGATTATGCATACGAATCTTAATGGTGGAGAACTAAAATGATATGTAAAGTGGTGGAATGTCTTGATCAAGAATGTTGTTTGAGTGTATTTATAAGATCTATCTTATTTTTAAACATATCTTCTCGAAGTTTACCCTTATATTACTTAGTTTTTCAAAGCAATCGTTGTTGTGTGATCATGAGTAAAAGCGTTTAATGTTTACTTCTTGCCATGGTTTTGAAATTTATTCCTCTTTTCTCATGACTATTTATTCTTAGAAAATGTGAGAAAAGGGTGAAGTGCTTTGGATTGTGACTTTGCTTTTCTTGTTTTATCCCAAACAGTCAAAAGCTAAGTGTGGGCAAACTTGATGAGTGCTTAATTGATTATGAATTTACTTCCTAATTTTTAGTAATTAATGTTATAATGTGCTTAAGATATTTTAGTTCATATTCTGTTTTAGGTACAAGTTGGAAGAACAAGAACCAAAATAAGTTAAAAAAGAATCCTTGTAGTCGTCCTATTTATGTTTAATCTTATTGCCCTTTATAAAACAAGAATGAGATGAATTAGGGTGAATATGGGATAAAGAATGAAAGAATTAAAGTTATTTTAAGTTAAACGATGGTGTATGAGATTGTATAACTTAATGGAAGCATGTAGGAGTGTTAAAAAGCAGTTTCATAAGGCCATGTAAGTGACTGTGTAGCTCGCCAAAACCATGTAAGTTCACAAATTTGTGCAAAAATATCACACACGATTAGCTACACACCTATGTAGATGACCATGTGTGTATCAAAATCCTAATTTTTTTTCTATAAAAGGGAATTTAAGTTGCCAAACAAGTTTTGAAGATTTTTAGAAGTATAAAGGTAGGTAGAATAATTACCTCTTAGAGATCTATGGAGAGCTAAACTTCTTCCTTTCGGTTCTCAAGGGATATCTAAGCCAAAAAACATATTTGGCCATCTCTTCATCTTATAGTGATTTTTCTCTCTTTAAAAACTATTTGTTTTACTCTTTGCTTACTGTTTTTAGTATTCATGTACCAATGATTAATGTTCTCATTCTTAATAGATTGTTCGTATATGGATCCATTGCTAGAATCTATATTACAATATGTAATTGTTGTAACTTTGATTTGTTTATGGTAAATTAACGGTTGTGAATCATTATGGATAACAATACATAGGTTAAATAACCCAAGCTTGTGTGGTTGCCTAGATTAATATATTTTCTCAGAACTGAATGTCGTTGTTATACTAATTTTAGGGAGCTTTTAGGTTGTTTGGTAGCTATGTTAAATTAAAAGCTTATTTTGATTAGTTACGGCTCAAAGGAAAATTGGGGTTAAAATAGCTTATTATTATCCTACAATTAATAGTTTCTAAGAGAGGTATAAGATTAATAGGAAGATTAAGTGTACTAATTCGTATGTAGGTCGAGACTGAATTGAGAATCAGATTCAAAACTCATTTACCTATCGTGTCATTTTTTCACTGTTTGATTTGATCAGATTTCATTAGTTTAATCTTTATTTTTTTAACCTAATCCAACCAAACCCGCTTAAATCTTAAACACCAATTAATGCATTACAAAAGGTACACATACACTCTTTGTAATATGATCCTTACTCACCATAACTTCAAATTCAGTGTATAGAGTTAGGTTTTATATTCTTGTGTGTTCAATGGGCATTAACATCCACTTAGCTTTCTAAAAACCTTCAATTTGGCCTTTGAAGAGAATTTGTATTCAAATTCCTATTTATTAGTGGAGTTATAGAGAGGACTATATGGCTTTAATTACTAAAGAGTAAGGGGAATGTTTCCCTATTACCAATGTTGCATTTGATGCTTCCCTCTAACCCTCTTCTTAACTTCATTAGTTGCCCAATAAACTAAGAATAGGAAGGTTTCTCACTAACTTCTCAAATAATCCTCCCCTTATAACATAAGAGTGAATCTACTTAACCTATAAGGAATTGTTATTAGGAAGCAACCTTTAAAGTCTTTTAACCATAAATACCATGTTACATACAATGATTTGTGAAATTCCCAAACCCCTTCATTCATAGGATTATAAACTTTCTTCTACCTCAAATTCACCCTAATTTCTCTCTCTCCATCCATCTTAATGTAATTTTCTCATTTTTTATTGTCTTGTTTACACCTTTAGATATGAAAAAGTGAGAGGACTAGTAAACTTATAGTGAATGAAGAATATTCTTAATCAATTGAATTCTGCTTATTGTAGTTAAGGATTTGTTACACTAACTATCCATTCTCTTATGAAAATTTTAAATTAAAGGAATGCATTTCCTTAATTCTAGTCTGGTAGACCTAGGTATTTAAAAGGGGGCTACATATTTTTTTTATAAAATTGTTGTAGAATAAGCGCTCTTTAGTACCAATATCTAACCCTTATCCATATTCATCTACATACCTAAAATTCCATAAAGGTGTTAATAAATGCCATCGAAAGACTCACTGATTCATTGTAATATAGAATAGGATTAGATCATTTGCAAAGAGTAAAGACACTAATCCAACCTTTTTACATCTACTATATGACTTGAAATTAGTGTTACAAATCACATTGTTTGTTATTATCCTAGTAAGGGCTTCCACACATGGGATAAACAAGTATGGAGACATAGAATCTCTTTGTCTTAGCCCTGTAGCTCCTGCGAAAATCATTAAGTGATCCCTATTAATTAACACAATAAAGAAAGTAGAGTTGGTATACAATTTTATCTTGTCTCTAAACTTCTATGAAAATCTAAAGGCTTGAATAATTAGATGTAGGAAGTCATAACTTATAGTGTTATGGGGCTTTTGAAAATCAATTTTGATAGTTCAATCCTTTTGGCCACTCTTTCTAGCATACCCCTTAACGAGTTCATATGCTATAAGCACATTATCCCTTATCATTCTTCCTTCTAAGAAAACACTCCTAGAACTAACAATAATAGACTTTGACGCTTCATCCTACTTGCAATGATTTTACCCCTATAATCTTGTATAGAAAGTTACAATATGTAATAGGTCTAGAGTCATTGAGAGATTTAGGATTAAGAATTTAGGGGATAAGGTATATGAATGTCTTGATAACTTTGGGAATAAGGTATATGAATGTCTTGCTAACTTCTTTAAGAATTTTATCTTTTTTAAAGAACTCCTAGATTGCCTATGTTATAATATGCTTGATAAGGGGCCAAACCTTTATATAAAAATTCATGTTAAGAGCATATGGTTTAGAAGCACAACTAGGGCTCATTTCAAATATAATTTTCTCAATTTCTTGTTAAATTATAGAACTCTCTATCATATGAATGTCCTTCTCTACTAATTAATTACTGATAAATATATTAACATTTTAGGAGTTGCTTTACTTGAAACTGATCTCATAATTATATTCTTGAAGAAATTAATTCATGCCTCCTCGTGTCCCCTTTGACTACAAACCAAAATATCCTCTTATTTTAGTAATGGGATAATGATATTATGTTCTCTTTAGTAGAACTAAATTGAAAAAGAGTTTAGAGTTTTCGTCTCCATTTTTAATCAAATTTATCGTCAACCTTTGCTTAGTTAAGAAGTTTTAAGGTTTCTAGATATACACGTGATTCTATATGGGCATAGAGACTTATATGGAAAATATACACGGTCGTGTTTCTTAGACTACTTGGGCATGTAACTCCATAGAACCAAAAGCTAATTACTTCAATATTTACACATTTATAGAGACTTACATCATCTATATACATGAGCATGTAGGTCTTTGGTTACTTCAAATCTTTGTCTTATACCATGGTTTCATCCGAATTCTTTTCTTTTTATTCCAAGAAGGTAATTATAATGCATGAATGCACTTATAATAGATTAAGTACCTAATAAATCAAAATAAATCAAATGTGGGTGTATAATTATAGTTAAATATACATTTATCAATAATAAACCTATCAATTTTAACAAGTACATCATCATGATACCCCTGGGATATTTAACAGATCTATTATCCAGTTTAATACTAATCTTAGTGGGTTTAGGTTCCCCTAATGCCAATTTCTTAAGTAATTTATATGGCATCAAATTAATGCTAGCCCTCAAATTAGCTAAAGTTTTTCTACTGACAAATTACTAATAAAACAAGGGATAGTAATACTCCTTGGATCTTTAACATTCTTAAGTAACTTGTTTTACAAGATCACTGAGCATTCCTCATTTAGTCTTAGAGTGGCTAACTCCTCCAACTTCCTCTTTTTAGATAGTAGTCACTACAAGAATTTTATGTACTTAGGCATGTATGAAATAACTTTAAGAAAAGGTAAGTTAATATTAAGTTACTTAAACAATTCAAATAATTACCAAATTACTCATCCATTTGATCTTTCTTTAACTTTGTTGGATATGGGTTGGTAGGCTAAAATTCTTTAACCTTTGAAGGATGCCCAATATCTTTAGCCTTTTCTTGACTCTTCTAGCTATCTTTCTCCTCACTTTAGATCTTGCTATTTACATGCAGTTCCTTTCCACTCCTAAAGGTTACTGCCTTCACATGTTCTTTAGGATTTGTCTCTGTGGCACTAATTAAGCTCCCATGAGTCTTTCAAATAATATTTTTACTAGCTTAGCAACGCGAATCTCCAAATTATGTAAACAAGCCTCTATTTTCTAATGTCTTGTGTCTGATTATTGAACAAATTTGACCATCATCTTTTGTAAAGTTTGCTTCTAAGTTTAAGGTAGTTGTTATGGAAATCCAAGTGGAGACTTTTTCCTTACTAACCCTTGATTCCCTCACAAAAATTAGGTGATTCCTCCATCCTAGATTGTATGTATTACTGTATTGATTATTTTAGGGTTTGGAAGCATTCCCCATGTAATCCATATGTTTGAATTGTGGTGCTTGCCAGTTTTGTCCTGAATGTTTTAGCCTACACACCTCAAACTGCATGACTTGGAACTAAGGACTCATCGTCAATCCATAAATTTTTCTGTTAAAGCCTTAACTTGGGTTGTTAATTGTACCACTGTGTCACTTCATATACCCTACTAGCTTGTTAAGTCTCACTCGTAAGGAGCACTATTGATAATTTTTCATTGCCATGTCTTCAATAAGGCTATAAACTGCTTTAGCTATCTTATTATTTGAATTACCCTAAGTTGGTACATCTATTATTTTCCTTATAGTTTGATTTAGCCTATTATGGAAGGTCTGAATTTGCATCCAAAATGGTATACTAAGGTTTAATGTGGGAATTTCCTTAACATTTCTTTGAACCTTTCCCCTAGGTCATATAGTGCTTCTGAATTTTCTCGAGAGTAGGAGGAGTTATCATTCCTTAACTTTTCAATCTTTTGATAGTTGTTTTTTGTATAATGTTTTAGGGTGTGATTTGTTATGTAATTAGTGTGAATTTGAATGTTAATTGTGCATTTAGGTTGTAATTATGTTAGTTTGTGTGTTTAAGTGTGTTTTTATGGATTAATTTGAATCCTTGAGCTTAATTTGTATAGTTTTGAGGTACTTTGATGTGTACTTTAGTGTTGTAGGGTAAACAGGGAAGAACGGAGAAGATTTGAAGAGTTTTGGACTAAAAAGTATAGGCCATGATCGTGCACATTGGCCACAATTGTGACAAAAAAGGAAGAGCTAGAAATAGCCAGGCCACGATTGTGATAGAAAAGTTCAAGCGTGGGCCACGATCGTGGCATATAGGGATATGATCGTGCCCTACGTTACATGAAAATTCGATTTTGAGTGACTTTTTAGACCGATTTGACCCTAAGTTTGACTTAGGGCTTCCCCAGAATAAATAGAACATTAAATGGTAGCCATCAGCAGTCTTTAGAGGGGCAAAGAGAGTTAATCAAACAGAGAGTTTTTACAAAGAAATTAGAGAACGACCTACAGAGAGATCAAGCGATTGAGGAAGGAGACGAAGGAAGAGAGGCATAGAGATACGTTTGATGCGAAGTGCTTCCCATAATAGATAGTTTCCCACAGTTATGACCTCCAAGATCTATTCCAATATTATTCTCTATTGCTATTTTGACTTCATTATTGTTTGAGATTTGAATATTGATTGGGATGACTATTTTTGAGTGTTGATCTTTTATCTAAACTCACTTTCGGGTATTTTTAGTTCTTGAGGTTAAGAAAATTTATTTGATTGCGTTTATTTCAATTTAATTGTGATTCGATTTCAATTTTTAATAACTTGGCAATAAATTGAGAGGGTGAGCCAGTGAAAATCATTGATTTAAGTTAATGAGAGTTAGGTAAATCAATAGTTAGAGAGTTAAATCAAATCAGTAGAGTTGTGTAATGAGAGATTGAGCATAGACTCCTGGTAGGTTAGTGGACAAATTCAGAACTAATTTAGGTTTGGATCAATTATAGATTGAGAGAACGTAATTTCCATAATTTGAATTAGGGTTTATCAATTAGGGTTAAGAATTATAACTTGAGAGAGAGTAATTCACCCTA
>JAOSBN010000008.1:26031724-26045675 GCA_027563595.1 Erythroxylum suave | reverse complement strand
ACATTTGTTTGGGTTCGAATGAACCATTTGTTCCGCTGCTGATTCTATATGTTTCGATTATTGTTTCGTCTTTCGTTTGCTTCGCTTTCGATTCGCTTCCGATTCGCTTTCGATTTGCTTTCGATTCGTCTCCGTTATGAAAATTTTGTTTTGTTTTCCGGTTGGGGTCCGGTTCCCGGATCGGGTCCCAACACCATCTACTAGACCTACACCATCCAACACCCCCTATACCGATAGAGATATCAGGGGTAAACATGAGGAGGTGACTTCCAGCTGGAGCTAAGGGAGTTGTTGGAAGACTTGGAAATCTTTGAACAATTCCAATGGTTGGATTACATTATTTTCATTTGACAAGTGGTTGAGAATGTAACTTCACAGCGTTCCATCATTCACAATATGCAAAATCACGTAGCCAGGAAAAGCCATTTCCAAGTCCCAAATCTAAAGAAAGATCCATTGAATCCGCATTCCAAGACCAATAACGTTACATCTTCTTTCGACCAAGAACTCAAAAGGGGTATCCTGTGATTGCGGACTAATCCCACCCACATTCTACGTCTCACATTGCTTGGAATTCCTATCATCAAAGGTCCAAACAATAGTTGCCTACCTTCCCTCCCCTACTGTTGCCCCTTGTCAACTACACAAACCTACACCTTCTTCTTTCCTTCTCTTTACATCTCTTCCTTCTACTCTCTCCTCAGCCACAGCTTGCCCTAAACACCAACATCTGACTAGATCTAGGTTTTTAGATCATTTCCCGCCATCTCTCCCACCTTTTGCCTCCTTATTTCCATTCAACAATGCCAAATTTATAGAACCCTTCTTCGTCACTAGGTCTCGACTATGAAGCCTTCCCCCCTTTACCCCAATCCTCTCCTACATCCTTAAACCATGAAGCTGCTCTTCCTTCTTCACCAATGACCCTACCCTCTTCTTTTCCCTCTAGAAATGCAGTGAAACTACCAATACCTACTCCTATAGCAGACCTAATGTATAACAAAAAAAGACCAAAACAGACTGACAACATTAATTGCCTTGTAATGGAAGACTTGGAAATCTTTGAACAGTTCCAATGGTTGGATTGCATCATTTTCATTTGGAAAGTGGTTGAGAATTTAACTTCACAGCGTTCCATCATTCACAACATGCAAAATCACGTAGCCTGGGAAAGCCATTTTCAAGTCCCAAATCTAAAGAAAGATTAATTGAATCCGCATTCCATGACCAATAACGTTTCATCTTCTTTTGACCAAGAACTCAAAAGGTGTATCCTGTGACTGCGGACTGATTGCACCCACATTCTACATCTCAAATTGCCTGGAATTCCTATCATCAAAGGTCCAAACAACAGGTGTCTACCGTCCCTCCCCTACTGTCGCCCCTTGTCCACCACCCAGACCTTCCCCTTCTTCTTTTCTTCTCTTTACATCTCTTCCTTCTACTCTCTCCTTCGCCACAACTTGCCCTAAACACCAACATCTAACCAGATTTAGGTTTTTAGATCATTCCACGCCCTCTCTCCTAGCTTTTGCCATCTTATTTCCATTCAATAATGCCAAACTTATCATCATCACTAGGTCTCAACAATGAAGCCTTCCTCCCTTTTCCCCAATCCTCTCCTACATCCTTAAACCATGAAGCTGCTCTTCCTCGTTCACCAATACCCCCACCCTCTGCCTTTTCCTCTAGAAATGTAGTAAAACTACCAATACCTACTCCTATAGCAAATCTGTAAGTAAAATTTCAAAATTTCGTAATACATGATAACATCATAAGTTTATACTAAAGATGTAGGTTTTAATTTGAAAATGATCTAAATAACCTAAATATTAGGTTGGTTCTATTTGAAACGTGCTTAAGAAATATCTCATCCAAGTTCAAATAGAGGATAGATCTTGAGGGTTTTATATAGAAGAATGTCTCTTAGCTGACAAAAGATTTTTATTATCAGGAGTTTGAGGTACAAAAAAATATTCTTTAATCTTTTTTATTTTATTTTATTTTATACATTAATTAGATAAATATTGTCGTTTATAAGTATTTATAGTATGTTTTCTCTTTTTTTCAAAATGAATTTTATGGGATACAAAATTTGATGTTGTAATTTATAATATATGAGAGAGGCAAGCTAGTATAGGTTATAGAGACTTTCTTGCTTTGATACACAAGAATGGAGTATGACCACTATATATAACTAAAAATATATGGACTCATTGGCAACAATATTGGGCAGCACCTGAGGCAATATCTATTTTAGAGCGCAATTCTGCCGATAGATATGGAGGACCAAGTAGAGAGTCTACCCGTATATAATACAGGATCTTTGACCTAGCAGGAGCATGCTCTTCAACTTGCAAGTATCAAAACTTTACACTTATATCATGTTTTTTTACTTTGATGTATGAAATTTGATTTCAATATAATTTGATGTATGAAATTTAAAATGAAAATATATGTGCATTATAAAGAATAATAATGTCATAAATGTGGTGTCATTAATGGCTTTGTTGATGAGTTAAATTTTTTTGTTTAGCAAGGGCTAAATATCATAAAAATGGAGGAAATTCTACCAAAATTTTTATAAATTATAGTTCACTTATAACAATTTATTCTGATTCAGAAAAAAATTTATGGGTAGGAAGCCTACACCACGCTAGCTCTTTTTGGACACTTATACCAAGAAGCATGATTGTATGACCATCGTCAACACTCAATGTAGACAAGTTCATGTATGTAAAATTTATACTTTAATATTAATTCTTAAAAAGTATCACTTATTAACATAAACAATTATAATAATATGACCAAATACAAGAAAGCATTGAACTACAGTCTTAGAACTCTGAAACTGTTGATGAGAGCAAGGGTATCTTAATGCAGTGGGTGGTAGGGACCATTGTGGAAGGATTTTTAGCTTAGGTTATTTGCAAATACATATTATTCGCGATCCTCTATATCCGCTATAGGTGGATCTAGTAAGCGGTCCACATCCAATGAGAGATTCCTCCATCTTAAAAGCATAATAGAGAGGTTAATTGAGTGCATAACTCAGCTCTATAATGAGGTGAATGAGTTAAAGGTAGGGACAGGACCTCAATTGCATCAGTTAGAGCATTCGCCTTCACCACCTGCATAACTTCTAGGTAAGTGAATGTAATGATAGTCTGCTACTCTTAAGTTTTTGTATAAATTCTTAATTGACAATAATTTCAAGATTCTTATTCGTTTACATTATAATCTTTTTATTATACCATTTAGGATAATGTTTACTTTACATTTGTCAATCAATGTTATATATTATTTACAGAAATTAAATGTACAAAAAATAGATTATTAACAGAAAACTCTAGTAGGAAGTGAGAAATGACAGTTAAAATTTATCATAATTAAATTTTCCTACAAAAATACAATATTCGATCACTAATTAGCAACAGATTGTTACCAAAGAAATATATCATTCTGACGCTAAGTTAATGACGGATATATAACTCCATCTCTACATTCCCGAAAAAATAATATATTCCGTCGATAAGTTTAGTGATGGAATGTTTTATGTTCGTTGGTAGAATTAGCGATAGACCTAGGACTTACTGTCTCTAAATTAGTGACGGAATATTCTAAATTCATTAGTAAATATACCTTAATTTAGTGACAGAAAATTTCGTCGCTAAATTTACGGATGGATATACAAATTTTCGTTGTTAAATTTGAGACAAATTCATTTTAATCTATCGCTAAATTTTACCTACGACTGTTTCTCCAATGACTTTTTTCAGCTGTAATTTTTGTTACCAAACTTGTTTCCCACCAGAATAACTTTATTTTCTGTCAATAATTTTCGTTGTTAAAACCTATTTTTCTTACGGTGATAATTAAACTCATTTAACTTGTTTAGCATCATTAATATCATTAGATGTGAGTAATTGACTAAGAATAAATGAGGTAGGCTAAGAAATTGAAAAGAAAAGCACGTTAAATTACTATTTCACTAGCCTTTTTTAAGAAAATTGGGTTAAGAATAGAGGTGGTTGCTAGTTGAGAGTTATGATATAATTACTAAAAAATATGATAATTCTATTATCTATTTAAATAATAATAAATATTTTAAATATTTTTATGTCATTAGACTTATACAAAGTGATTATAGATTACATAATTAAATATATTAGTTTAATAAAATCATATTTAATATATATACTTTATATTGATAATATATATACTACTTAACATATACATGTGAAAATTATTACGATAACTTCATAAATATGCAAAAATAATATTTGAAAATAAAGTTACTTTAAATTATAAGAAATATATAAAAATAAAAGTATTTATTATATCAAATTTATATTATTATAAATTCTTAAGATATAATTAAATAAAGTAAAATTTAAAAAATATTTTACAATTTTAAATAATTATCTAAAATGGTATAGACTCTACGTATACCAAGTCCGGTAGTAACATTATTTGCAAGTTTCCAACATTTGTTTCTTGCCCACACGACTCTGAGGAAACAGTGTATTCCATTCTCACGCGATATGCAGGAACGTATCGGTCAAACGTTCGACCTCTGTAATTTTCAAAAACATTTTTATCATTATTATTATATGTAAATTGATGTCTAGCCAGTAATATTTCGTACATTAAATTTAGTCTGTGAACAGCATTTTATTTAGCAAATGATAAATTTTAATACAACTTATATATATAGAAAAAATTATGTAAAATATTTCTTAATTATATAATACATAATTATGCACTCTACCGACAGAATGCGCGCGTGGCTTATGTTGTAATGTGACAAGAAATGTGAGGAGGAAATTTTAGGACGGCAACAAAGATTCTGGGGATTCTGTCACGTGGCAAGAAAGCCACCAAATTGGAGAAACCTTCCGTAAGCATGAAACTCTTTAGACATTCAGCAAAGGACAGTATCAGAAGTCTTTACAAAAGAAAAGTTTTGATTCTGGACCTCAAGTTTTCGTCTGGTTTGGAATTGTCACACATCTCACACGTTCCTCGCGCTTTCTTTGCTTCCCATCTCACCCAGCTTTCCAACTTCGTGAACCTTTGACTATAGTTGAAGAATTCCCATTTGCTTCCTTCATATTCATATCTTTCCTGGGTTTCTCTTTTTATTTTTTTAACAGACCTGCCATCTTGATCTGGGCTGCTGATACTTTTAAATTTGTGTTCTAAAGTTCCAGTCTTTCCTAGGAAGAATGGTTGGAGCTATATCTGTGGTGGGTTCATCCATGGTGGACTCGCATCCTAATCCATGTTTGTGCTTGGATGCACTGCCCACAGCTAATATTGGTCACAAGAAGAGCGGAGACTTGGTTTTGCAGAGGAGTTCAATGAAGAGGAAGCAATCTGGTAAAGGGTCTTTGGAGCTGGGAAGCTCTTTTGTGGACTCATGGCAGGATTGCAGGCTATCATCGAGAGCGATTTCGGGTATTATAAGTAAAAGTTCGAGGAAGCAGAGAAAGGATCGAAGACTTGTGGTTGTCAACGAGTTGGCAGGACAATATGAAGACAGTTTCGAGGATGTTAAGACAGTAAGTATAACGTTCCAATATTCTCTGTTCTATGATTCCTTTAGATTTTGTTTTCCATTTTCTGCTGGCAATGTCTTTAGTCTTTCTTTCGCAAGACTTAAAGTTTCTTATATAGATAAAAACACAAAAAGGGAGGTCTATTAAGAACTCTGTTGACAAGATCACTAGAATCTCATATGGTAGAACTTTGTTGAAACGAGTGTCAGCAGCGAAGATCGTGATTCACTCTTTCTCCTAACTATGTATCATCTGAAACCAAGAAGAAATGTTTTCATGAATTCTGCTTTAAATTACTTATTGTATAATAAGATCTACATATTCGATGTATGTCACAGCTTTTACTTTCAGGTCTATTAATCTAATTGTACACACCAGGACCATGCAACGAGTGAACTCTGTCTCCTGCATATGAAGCACATATCTTAGAGAGTACATTCATGTCTACATTTTCTGATAATCGTTTTCGGATTTCGAAATTTACCAAGATGTCTTACTTGCAGCAATTACTGAACCTTTTCACGTACAAAGCCGTCAGAACTGTTCTTAACCAGCTCTATGAGATGAATCCAACGCAATATAGGTGGTTCTATGAGTAAGTAAGACCATTTACACTGTACACGCCTGTTGGTTGATTTTTCCAAACAAAAAAACACATGGCTGGACAACCAGCCCACTACTTGTCGCTTGATTATAATTGGAATTTAGACCGGTTTATCTCTGCGTAGGAATAAAAAAATTATTTCTCAACACTCAAATGAATTCATAACTTGTGGAAGATTTTACTGCATGAAGTACTCTGTTTTCGTATACCTATACCCTGTGAGATTCACTCATCTTCACATTTTTGACAGCTTTGTTGCTTCAAACAAGCCTGGAGATGGCAAACGTTTCATTCGCGTCCTGGGCAAGGTAGTTCCTGGAGCCTTTTTGTTCTGTCCGTCCCATTATATGAATTCAAAATCCAGTAAGCTTTAGTTTCTTTCTTCATATTTGGTAATGACAGGAGAGGCAGGATCTTGCTGAGAGAGTGATGCTCACTCGGCTTCATTTGTATGGAAAATGGGTGAAGGTAAGGGAAAAAAAACCTCCTTTGCTCTATTATTGATAAATGGGTAGCCGAATGATTTCTCTTCCTTGTAGAAATGTGATCACGCCGAAATATACAATGAGATTTCCAATGAGAACTTGGCGTTGATGCGTGAGCGGCTCATGGAGACTGTGATATGGCCATCCGATGACACAAATACGGAGAAAATTGGTTAAGGATTGAAAGAGCCGTCTACTTGTACCGTCATCAACACGTTCTTCTGTCTTAGGAGATGTTTGCAAGAACAGCATATTTCTTATTCTTTTTAGCTGGTTAATGGAAGCTGAAAGTTGTATGTTGTTGATGTACATAAAAGTTTCATAATCTATAAAACAGCAAATGTGATTTATAGCAATTGTCTGGTATCTAGGCAACATACTTTCTTCCATATATTACAACATTGATTACTCATTATACTAGATCCATAAATAATGATATAAACATATTCTATCATTATCTACAATTATATTTCATAGACTTTCTTGTTAAAATATCAAACATAAATGTGCACACTATTATAAAAAAAAATGAAATCTTTAATGTAGAATTAGAAACACATAAACAAGTTCAGCTTCTTAGTATCTTCATAAACAAATGTCATATAAGTATGACTTCGTTTATATGTTCCTTAAATGTCTTTGATTGTAAATTCTTAGTTGCTGTCATCAAATCAATACTAATATACCCAATAGATACTATTATTTCTAAACCTCCTGAAGGACAACAAACTTTAATCTTATATGTTTGGTGCATTTTATATTTTTTTCGTTTTTGAAAAAAAAAATGTTTTAAAACTATCACAATAAATTATTGGTGGCTTGGTAATAATGTAATCTCGAGCTTAAAATAAAATTTTACAACCACAATGCATGAAATGTGACTATAATACGTATCACAAACTCTGCTTCATAGTGGATGAAGTAATGATAGACTATTTAGCGCTCATCCTCTTCCAGATGATTAGATCTTCAATATATGGGCAAGTAAGCTCTTTGTTCCTTTCGAGTATTTCAATGCTTTTTTTGCAAATTTTCAATGACAATTCCATGGTTGCTTTAATATCTACCTAATATTTCAAACACAAAACTAATATTTAGTCTTATATAGGTTTATAGATATATTAAGTTGTCTATAACCGAAGCATAAGAAATTAATTCTATCTCTTTTTATTTTGTATTGTTCTTTGAATGTTGTACGAGACTAAATTTGTTCCCTTTTTAAATAGAAACAATTTATGTAGAACATTTATTCATATTTAATCTTTTTAGAATTCTTTCGAAATAACTTTTTTGATATAGTTGTAATAATCCTGGTGATTTATCACAAAAAAATTACAATTTGTATGATATATAGCACACTTCTCCTATGTATTTCATCTCAAAATTCTTTGAAAAAAGTTGTCTCAGGCAACAATATGCTCAAATCATTAGCAGTAAGTAAAATGTTATGTTGCATTATAAGAAAATAAAATATTGATTGTAGAATCTTGAACATATAACTTTCATAATATAATACATAAATACATACATAAAATAATTTGTTGAAATCGACATATCACAACTTCCAAATAAATTGATTTCTTTCACTCGTCTTTTTATTTACATATTCCTTTATGAATTAATTAGTGTCTACTAATTTAATAGGTAAAGAAAGGACCAATTTATATCTTTTATAATTTAATCAAGTACGTATATCACATATCTATCTCTTAAAAAAAAGTATATCACATATCTAAATAAATGGTTACAATTATTTAGATATTTAATTCTTAATTGAATTTAAACATCATTAGTTATTCCAACATCAATAAGGTATCTATGTCTTTTTTTATTCTCTATTCCCATCTTTTTGCAATAATAATAGGGATGTCAAAAGAACCTAGATTTACTAGAATATTTTCATATTACAGTAAATAGAATAAAAGGTTGAGCTTCATCTTCTACTCAAGAAGAAGTTAGTGCATATATAGTTATCTCATCCTTGGTGCACAACCACCTCCTCGTGGAACACATTTCCACTGGTATTGTTGGTTGACACATACATTTATTACATAAGAAAAGATTGTTTACATCTTATAATCTAACAATGTATCTTAAAAGTTTCCAAGCCTATACCGGATCTAAATCTTCCAACCACTCTTACAATTAGACCTCTAAACAAGATGTTTTCGGTTTCACATGACTTTAATTTTTTTCGATGTGTAAATCCAAATTTAGCATGATCATATATTTTTTTTAAGAAATCTAACCATATCAAGATCCTTTTCCTTTTAGTTTTATTATGGTTTTATAAAATATATACAAAATATTTAATCAAAACAATTTCATATATATGAAAGAATATAAAGATTATATAAATTCATAATATGTAGAAAAAAGAACATAAATATAATTTTTTCGTAGAAATTTGAAAAATACTGGATTAGCCAAAATCTAAAATAAGCACAAATGCTAAACTAAAAAAGTACACCTCTTTTATTGTTAATTAATATTAAAAGTGATTAGTGAAGTTTAACTCTAAAATAAGCACAAGTACATAATTAAAAATTTTCACTCTTTTACTATTGAATAACAAAAAAGGGGTGACTAATGAAGATTACTTAAAATTTTCTAGGTTTGATTTGTTAATGTTGACATGTATAGGAATAAAAAACATGAAAAATTAAAATTGTAACAATTAAAATAAATTTTTACTTATTTATCAAAATTTATATATATTTGAAAATTATTCAGTCAAATTGATATGTTTCTTTCTTAAGTTTTTAATATAATTTAAATTCATCTCTAGATATTAAAACTTCTTTTAATTTTAATTTTAAAAAAATTCTTTTAATTCTTGAGTTTGTTTTATTATGAAGTTACAATGTCTTCCTCAAATTTAGAAATACAAAATTGTAAAAGATAATAAAAAAAATATCACCTTTATTTTAAGTGTTATTTGGGAGCTCAAAAGATTTTTCAAATGTTGAATAAAGTTAAAAACATCAAGTCAAATCAAACCAATATAACAAGCGCAACACAATTGTGTAATTGAACTACATAAAGCCAAAAGTTTAATATGTCTACCAATTATCAACCTTTAAAGCACCTTGTAATTGCCTTCTAACAACATATAATATCATTTGAATAGGTTCTAATAATCACATTTTGAAGGTTCAAGTAGGTGTCTATTGTTTGAAAGTAAACACCTACAATGATTTATGTTCTAGAGACTATAATTACCACATATAAGGCTATGACCATCTAATAAAAAAGTTATGAGCTACAGGGAAATACCTTACTCAATTTTTTATAAGCCAATAAGATGATGTTCTTTTGTGCACTTGGATTGATGGATGAATTCAAGTGATTTTGGATCATATCTAGTTTGAAATATTAAGTCTAAATTAAAGAGTGCCTCAACTTTATCATCTTATAAGAAAAAGAGCAAAATTGCATTATATTTGGAAGACAAGTCAAAGTGTTTATGTCTTTTCAAGACTTGACAATTCTATTTTTGTGATTTGTGAGTTTTATGATTAAGTTCTTTGAAATAGTGATGTCAACTTGTTCTTCTATTATTAGATTTACTCTATTATGTTGTATTTCTAGCTCTATTTCTAACTACATAATTCATAGTTCTTGACATGATATCAAAGTTTAAGGATTTTAGTGGTTTGTGTGATTATAAAGTAAGAGAGAAGATTAACCTCTTTATTTAAATACTGACAAACTAAAGTTGTCAAGTTATACTATAATAATGACTTCAAAAAGTTTCTCTCCAACCTCTCCTCCCATAATCAGTGGTGACAACTATACTATGTAAGCTATTACGATGAAGACTTATTCAAGAGCTCATGAACTTAGATCATTTGTATAGACAGACTTTTGGATACTAAGATATGGTGGAAACAAGTGTTGAACCCCCACTACTTCTACATAACCCAACAACCAATCAATTGAAGAATCATATTGAGATATATGGAGTTTACAATCATTGATGCTCTTGTTAGATACTAATTTTGCAAGAATAATAACTCATGAGATAGGAAATATGCTTTGAACAAGATAAAGGAAGAGTTTAAAGGTTTAGATATAACAAGGCAACTTCAAATCCTTAACTTTTAGAGAGAATTTGATTTATTGAATATGCAAAATGTGAAATATGACAAAGAGTCTACTGATAAATTCATGAAGATTGTAAATCAGTTAAGGATAATTTGAGAGGACTTTGAAGACAAAAAGGTTATTAATAGAGTCCTTCTAAGTGTCTTTGAGAAATTTGAAACCAAAATCTCAACATTAAGGGAGTCAAATGACATGTCATAACTCACATTGATGGAAGCATATAAATTTTCTTCAACCTTAGGAACAAAGACAACTATGGAGAAAAGAAGAGGTTGGAGAAGAAGCATGCAAGGCTAATTCTTCTTAGCTAAGCTAACACAAGCCAAAAAAGGAAAGACAAAAGATGGAATGAAGAAAAATCAAGAGGAGCAAGGAGGATATCATCATAATGAAAGTAAGGAGAAAAAAATTGTATCTTGCAAACATTGCAAAAATGAGCAAGCATATACCTAAGTGTGTTGAAAAGTTGGGTGCCTTGGTCCCTTAAAAGCATCCAAGACAATGTTTTGGTTAGCAAATGATGTTGGCCTCCTTCAAATTAATTGTTTCTCTTTCTCGGTCAATAATTGTGTGCTCCCACATTTGGCTTGTAGTAGCAACTATCTACACTATTTGAAAATTTTTGGGCTGGCTAAATTCTTGTTTGACATTTGCTAAAGATTTGTGGCGAAATTGATGGAAGCCTCAGATGAGTGCTTGGAATCTTCCCTATAAATAAAGAAGTTTGCAGAAGCTCTCCCAGCACCATTTCCTTCTTTCAAAACCATCTCTCGTAGCACTCATCCTTTTTTTTAATGCCTTTTAGGAATTTTATGATTAAAAGGCTTCTTGTGCCAACCTTCTGTAATTATTCTACATTCTCCACATATTAGTGAATTTGGCTTACCTTTCGGCCATAGATATTGGTCACATTGACCGAACCACGTAAATTCTTGTGTTCTATCCCTTTTTATTTTGCATTTCTCTATTTTTTTACTATTTTTCGAATTATTAAATTTAACCGTGATCTAATCCAAGGGCATTTTCCCTAACAAATTAGTATCAGAGTTTCTTTTATTGGCCTAACTTACCGTATGCTTTGTAGTTGCCACTAAGGTGGATCCTCCACATCAGAAAGTAAATTAAATGTTATTGTCAATCCAAACGAAGCCCATTGTTCCGGTTACATCTACGGGGCCTACTGCATTGGTTTTATCTTGTAGTGCTGACTGCCTTAGTTTTGTAAACGAAGTTCAATTTTACCTGTGGGGCCCACACCCTAACTTTGCTTATGGGACTCACGTCCAGTGCTTTTGTGGGGTCTCCTATCCCAGTTTCATGAATGAGGCCCATTTGTCAAAAAATAGTTGGAATGTCAATTTTTAGCCAGCATGACAATAACAATGACCTCTATTGAAAAGTTTGACTAGAGTATTAATTTCAATATTTGGCAGATCAAGATGCAAGCTATTTTAATACAAGATAGGTGTGAGATTGCACTTACTAGAGTGGAGGAAAAGCTATAAGATGTGGCGTCAGATAAATTGATAGATCTAGATAAAAAGGCTAGAACAGTCCTCATATTGAATCTCTCTGATGAGGTTTTGTAGGAGGCTGCTGATGAAAGCACAACCAAAGGTATGTGGGTCAAGTTGAAAGCCATATACATGAAGAAGACGGTGGAAAATCAACTTTATTTCAAACAGAGGGTACATCTATTCTTTTACATCTAGATAAATTTGATTATCTTATTTTGGATTTAAAGAATATAGATGTGAAAATTGAGGATGAAGATCAAGTCATATTGTTGTTATGTTCCCTCCCTTAATCCTTTAAATATTTTCATGATACTATGATTTATGGAAAAGAGTCAGTCTTATATAATAGTATTAAGTTTGCATTAATGTCAAAATAGTATATTAATAGGGACATCACTGGAAAGACTAGTAGAAGTCAGGCAGAGAGAATATTTGTACGAGATAGATCTGAAAATAGAGATTTTGAAAGAAGTAGGTCCAAAGGTAGGTCAAATCCAGACATAGAAATAAAAATTGTAATTATTGTAAGAAAAAGGGGCACATAAAGGCTGCCTGCTATAAATTGAAAAATAAGGAGACAAATGAGAAGATTAACAGCAACACTGCCGAGGCTAGTGTAGTAATGGATGAGAATAAAGAAATTATCTTTGTAACCACAGAGCACTACATGAAAATTGCAGTTTAGCAACGGAAAATACCGACGGAATAACCAAACATTCCATCGGTATTAAGGTTATCGACGGAATATACCGACAGTAAGAAAACGTCGTTGATTCGGCCGTAGCTAACTTTACCGACGAAAATTAGGCTAGCGTCGCTAAATTTACCAACGAAATGAGAGCTACCGTCGGTACAATTTATCGACGGTCAGATCAATTTCTGTCCGTAAATTTGCGACCAAACTTTTCTTTTCATCTGCAAAGTTACCGACGGGCATCGACCTACCGTCGATAAATTGGCTTCAAGTTTACCGACGAAAATTTGTTCCGTCGGTATAAACAATGACATTATACCGACAGAAATTTGCTTCTCCGTCGGTAATGGCTTTCATTTATTTTTTTAATTTATATTTTCATTATATTTAATGATAAAACGTTACACTTAATTTGTTAATGATTGTAACATATAAATTATATTTAGAATAGAAAATAATTGATAATAAATATTTAATTTGGATAAATTTAAAATTTGAATAATAATTAAAAATAAAATATCTTAATTTGTAATAAAAACGTTACATTGTTAAAAACGTTACGTTGTACAAAGTAAATGATCAAATAATACTATTAATCGGAAGCTGGTGGATCGTCTGATTGGTCCGGTGACCTGGCCCTAGCCTTCAACTCGTCCATCTCTCGACGAAGCTGAGTCATCTGGCCCAACGATAGTTGCTATGCAGCTATGGACTGTTGTTGTGCAGTTATCGTCTGTTACATCTGCTCCAACAATGCCTGCACTGTGCTCTAAAGCGCCTGCACTTGAGAGTTATCGCCCCGCCTAGTAGATGCAGCTGTACTCGACGTAGAGGATTACGAATAACAAGTATTCGCAAATGACCCTAAGCCAAAGATCCTCCCACGACGATCCCTACCACCAACTACTTCAAAGTAACTGTCGGTCTCATCAACGTTTTCAGATTGCTGAGACCACCGCTCAATAGTTTGCTGTATTTGGTCC
>JAOSBN010000008.1:26010997-26031624 GCA_027563595.1 Erythroxylum suave | reverse complement strand
ATACTACTAACAATCATTATTCATAATTAATGACAATATTTAAATATACAACAAATTCACAATTAAACTAATCACATTTACTAATCTCAAACTAATCTCTTTTCAAACTAATCTCATTCACTAGCATGCATTTCTTATAAAAATAACAGAATAATACTAAAGTTTACCTCAAACTGCAGAAAATGAGCCGGAAACTTTAAGAGAAGCAGAGTGAAACTGCAGAGAGAGAAGATAAACAAGAGGCGTGGAGGAGGGGGGGTCGCGCGGGTTATAAGGTCGCGCATTTACCGATGAAACTGAGTGTTCTGTTAGTAAAGTAGGGTTCCGCAAATCAACACGTCGATAGCGTGCCAACGATTACCGACGGAATAAAACTTTCCTTCGGTAAATGGGGGCGATAAACAAGCAAGAAAAACTCAAATACCGACGAAATTCCAATTTCGTCGGTAAATCATGTCTTCTGGAATAATCTCCACCGCTTACTGGACCTTTACCGATGGAATGAATCTCTCCGTCGGTGATATGGGTACCAACTCATCGATGGATGGTTCATTTCTATCGGTAAAGAGGTTGGTGAAAAACTCAAATACCGACGGAAAGATTCATTTCGTCGGTAAAGCATGTCTTCTGGAATAATTTCCACCACTGACTGGACCTTTACCGACGGAATGAATCTCTTCGTCGGTGATATGCGTACCAACTCACCGACGGAAAGATCATTTCGGTCGATAAACTGGTTGGTTATGTTCATATGTACCGACGGTATTATTTCGTTCATCGGTAGTACGGTTTTCGTCTTTTAGATTTTCTAATTCACCGACGGTAATCTTTTTACCATCGGTAAATATGCCGACCATAGCCTGTTCGTCGGTTTTTACCCGTAGCTAAAAAATTGCGCGAATGTTTCGCGCATTTTTACCGACGGTTATTTCACTATTGTCGCTATATTCCGTCGGGAATATTACGTGAAAATTTCTTTTCCGACGGTTGACTCATTCCGTCGCAAATGAATCAGTTTACCGAGGAAATGTCTTATCCATCGGTAATTAGCGGTGGCTTTTGTTCCGTCAGAAAAATTCCGCCGCTAATCTTAAATTTTCTTGTAGTGGAAGATAAAGTTAGGTCTAATAAGGAATGGATTTTAGATTCGAGTTGTTCTTACCATATGAGTCACGACAATTTCACTTATGAGTCATTGGACAGTGGAATTATTTTGATGGGTAATAATGCTGCTTGTAAAGTTGTTGGTAAAGGCACAGTCCGGATCAAAATGTATGATGGTATCAATAAAACACTCACTGACGTTAGACATGTTCCTGATTTGAAGAAAAATCTCATTTTTTTGGGCACTCTCAATTCTCAAAGGTGCAAGTTCTCAGCTGAATGTGGAGTTTTGAAAGTTTCTAAAGGTGCTCTTGTATTAATGAAAGCTTGCAGGTCTGGTAATTTGTATGTTTTGCAGGAATCTACGGTAACGGGTGCTGCAGCAGTCTCTACAGATAATGGCATTATCAAATTGTGGCACGTGCATTTAGGACACATGGGTGAGAAAGGCTTAACGTTGTTAAGTAAGAGAAGCCTATTTTATGGTCAAAGTACTAGTAAGATGGACTTTTGTGAGCATTATATCTTTGAGAAGCAGAAACGAGTCAGTTTCATTCCTCCAGTTGTCCATAAAACTAAAGGTACTTTGGATTATATTCATTATGATCTGTAGGGGCCCTCTTGTGCTCCATCTAAAGGTGGTGCCTGATATATGTTGACTTTTATTGATGATTATTCAAGGAAGGCTTGGGTGTATTTCTGGAAACATAAGAATGATGTTTTCTTAACGTTTAAGCAATGGAAAGTTTTGATTGAAAAACAGACAAGAAAACATATTAAACAGCTATAGACAGATAATTGCAACATCTCACTATCATAGGGTACATACAACATATCCTATGATAATGGTATGTTAGAGCAAAACAATTCCAACTTACACATGGCAACAACTAACATCATTTTAAAATCAACAAATTTTAAAAACCATTCATTGCATTAATCTACAAATTTTACACTATTTTCTTTAGACAAATATTTACATAACCTCATACAGGTTCTAACAAAAACAACAAAATACAAGACACAATACTCCTGGAGCTAGCTGACAAACATCTGAGTCATATCAAAATCTAAAAAGGGTCCTTTAGTCCTGTCTAAAGAACTAGGTCTCTTGTCTCGTACCTGAAAAGCCACATTGCAATTTTTTATAATTTTTGCGAACTCAATGAGTGAACCATCATTGATGATTTCACCGGATCATATAAACATAATACATATTTTACAGACACTCATTCAGATCATAAACACATTTTACATGTTCACACAACATGGGATATCATAAGATCACACAATTCATATTGTTAAGTATAGCAAAATAAATTACATTAATTTATCAGTCATTCAGCTTTGCAAACCCTTCAATAAATTTCAGTCTTATAATGTTACATGCATGAAACTCATATTCGTTCTTATTGTTGTGATTGAGTGCCTGTCACATATTTATACAAATATTAGCCCATAGGGCTCAGTCAGAACAGAATCATGGAGCATAGCTCTACGTGCAAAACATATATTACGGAGCAAAGCTCTACGTGGAAGTGCTTCATACTGACAACTTAAAGACACAATGCCTTTAACTGAGGGTGCATTGAATGAAATGCAACAAATTCTAAATAGCTCATATATCACAATCTTATACAAATGCTCAGACAAAATTTCACAGTCATCGAATTTAAGTCCGGTATTCAACTTTCGTTGAGAATCAAATGTCGAATTCATTCTAATTGAAACATTCCCAATACAAACCTAACTATTAAACTCCTCATACCTCAGGTCCAGAATCCATAAACAACTCACAAACAGTTCAATAATATTGGAAGTTTAACAAATTAAATTAAATTAAATTCAAAACAACCCTAGGAAATCATCTAGGTTGACTCACAGTTTGCGCCAAGAAGCTATTTCCTAGATTGTCCAGCAATGTCCGACCGGCGTCCAATGTGCTCCTCTAAAACATACACAACACATTCACAAAATGACATTTGTGCACAAATGTACAAGTGTTCTTTTATGCACATCAATGTATAGAAAGTATGCACAATGCATGCTCAATGGTAAATCCGAGTATCTTATTATAATTATCATCATCAAATTGATCAGATATCAAAGCCCTCATTAATAACATTTGGTTCTTACAATTTGAAACAAAATAAAACAATGTGAAATCAATATCATAACCTAATTTACCACTTCAGATTTTCTACCCATATGATTTCGGGTCAACTTTGTATAATTAATCTAATAGGGTAAATGACAAAATTAGGCAAAACTTACTTCTAGAAAATTGTTCACCCATGTCTTAAGTTTCTAATGACTCTAAGTTCATCCAATTTGATTCGGTATTATATGAGTTATGCACACAATACCACAGACTATGTATATTTGAACTTTTGGCTACAACATGATCATACCCTCTAATTGTACAACTCATATCTTTCAGATAAGTTATCCAACAATTACAAAATTTATACCAATTTAAAGATAAGATAACAAGCTACAACTTTGGTGAAGACACCTTAGTCTAATTCAGCCTAAATCAATACAGTTTATTCAATAACAACAGGACTTGATTCTGTCGCTGGTAATGCTACTGCCTAATCCAAGACTTACTTTCAGGCTCAATTTCAAAACCCTTAAGGACAGAATTCAAATTCAGTTTCTTCTTAACATTTGTATCCAAATGTCTCTAGTTCAATTTAAATCAAGAATCATTTCATTTTTAAATCTACAGATCAAAATATAGCTAAACTACCGAAGCATATTCAGTAAAAACATTTCAGTTATCAAATTCCAGCACACCTCAACTTTTTCATCCTAAAACACCCTTTTGGGATAACTTTGCATGATCATTATGATAAGAAAAATTTTGTATTTCAGTAACACTTTCTTCTAGAAAATTGTTCCACTATGTTTCTAGTTTCTAATAACACCAAAATCGTATAATTTGATTCAGTATACTAAAAATTATACCTAAAATAGTTCAAACTGTTTTTAAACTAGAACAAAACTCCTAACTCTACTTCCAGCTGGATTTTGAAATGCATAGAGATAGAATTAACATTGTACTTCTTCATGAAAGTTGTAGACATATGTCTCTAATTTATTCTGAATCAAGAATCAACATATTTGGAAATCTACAGTTCAGGATATAATCAAAATATCAAAGTCTATTCAATGAAAAATCTCCAGTTCATAACATTCCAACATACATCTTCACCAATATCTCGTGCATTTCAGTCCAATTCACACATCATTCTCAAACCATTTAACATGCCATAAACACTAATCTTTTACTTACTTGTTCAGTTCTAATTCTAGATCAAAAAATCATTCCAAATCAGTACTCCAAACATGCAGAATCATTACACATTCAAGATGGAATTAAATGGCTTTCAGCTATGATGAAACAAAAACAATCAGCTGGTTCTTTATCTATTTTGTGATGGGTGAAGCATGTATTTAGTGTGGTAATTTAGCATAGCTTCAAGAAAAACACAAGAAGGGGAAGACAGCAGCAAGTTTCAGTGGTGATAGATGAGAAGAGAAGAGAATGAGCTTGGTTGAAACAACATGTAGAAACATTACACCTAAGGTGCTAGATGTCACCATATTATTTCAACATGTGTCTTTAAGCATGTAAGACACTTATCCCTTCCATAAGCCACCAAACGTCACCATTTAATAAGTCCATATGTCTCCTAATTATTGGTTCAATGTCATACATTAATTTGTCCAATTGTCATTTATTTACTAGACCACTTGTCATACATTTAACTATGCCAAATGTCTCTCAATTTTAGGCTTAATCATCCAAAATTTTCATGTAACAATTTATCCTACCACTTAACTTTTGTCCTAGTCCAAATGTACCTAAAATTCACCAAAATTTCTAAAATAATGTTAATGATCTCTAAGTAAATTTTGAAGCAAATGACTCATAATTCACATTTTAATCACATTAAAAATCAATTATACCCGGAACATGTCAAAAAATGCATGTACAATTATTTGTATATATGCAAAATCAATAATATCGTGTGCTTGTATGTCACATTATGCATAAGTGTGAATTATGCTTCCTGTTTTCTCATTAATCTCTAATAAACACCATTTTAATCTTAATTTAAGTGACAGGATGTTACATAATGGTTTGGAATTTTGATAAGGTGAATTAGATGAATTTTGCAAGAATGAAGGAATTGCTCGACATCACACTGTCAGAATGAATCCGTAACAAAATGGAGTCGCCAATCATATGAACCAGAGTCTTTTGGAAAGGGCTCGGTATATGATCTCTAATACATAGTTGACATTTAATTTTTGGGTAGAAGTCATTACTACGACTTGCTACATCGTCAACCGCTCTCCTTGTGCTCCTTTCTATTTCAAGACTCTAGAGGAAGTTTGGTCAGGTACTCCTGCTGATTACTCTACTTTAAGAATATTTGGGTGTCCAGCATATATGCATGTAAATGAGGGAAAGTTAGAGTCTAGGGCTAAGAAATGTATTTTTCTCGGTTATGCTTCAAGGGTGAAAGGATATCATTTGTGGTATCCTGATCCTAAGTCACCTACTTTTGTAATTAGTAGGGATGTTACATTTGATGAATCCTCTATGTTGTATCCTAGAAAAGAGTCTTTGTAATCCTCGTAATTTAGAAAAAGAGGATTGTACATAGAAACAGGTGGAGTTAGAGATTGGTAGTTCAGGTCCTTCACAGACGTCTTCTACATATCGATAGATCAAGTTGATGAACTAGATCCTGATCATGTTCAAGATGAATCAGTAGAAGAAGAACATTCCAAAGCCAGAGACAGACTAAGACGGGATATTCAACTACTATAGAGGTATGCAAATTTAGTTGCATATGCTTTATCAGTGGCATAAGAAACAGGTAGAGATAGTGAACCTTCCACATATACTGAGGCAGTTTTAAATGTTGATGCTGATAAGTAGGTGGTGGCTATGAGTAAAGAAATGGAATCTCTGCATAAGAATAGTACTTGGGTTCTGGTGAAGCCACCAAATGGTAAGAAAATTGTTGGTAACAAATGAGTCTTCAAAAGAAAATAAGGTAATTTAGGTGTTGAAAATGCAAGATATAAGGCATGTTTAGTTGCAAAGGCTACAGTCAAGTACAAGGTGTTGATTTTAATGATGTTTTCTCACCATTGGTGAAATATAGCTCTATTTGTGTATCACTTGCATTGATTGCCATGTTTGATTTGAAATTAGAACAGCTTGACGGCAAGACAACATTCTTGCATTGCGAATTAGATGAGCAAATTTATATAAAACAACTTGAAGGTTTTGAAGTGGCAGGAAAAGAAGATCAAGTGTGTTTGTTGAAGAAATCCTTGTACGAATTGAAACAATCTCCAAGACAGTGGTATAAGAGGTTTGATTCATTTATGTTGGGTTATGATTTCTCCAGGAGCAAGTATGTTAGTTGTGTTTACTTCTAAAAGTTAGAAGATGGTCCATTCATCTATTTGTTGTTATATGTTGATGATGTTCTCATTATTGCCAAGAATATTACATATATTAACCATCTAAAGGCCTTATTACATTATGAATTTGAGAAGAAAGATTTGGGAGCAGCAAAGAAAATTCTTAGGATGGAGATAAGACATGATTAAGGAGCTAATAAATTATTCTTGACCTAGGGGAATTATCTCAATAAAGTTTTGGAGTGATTTGGCATGTGAGATGCCAAAGCAATTAGTACTCCTTTTGCTAGTCATTTTAGACTATTTGTTGTTCAATTACCACAATCACAGGAAGAGGAAGATTATATGGTATAGGTTTCATATTCAAGTGTCGTCGACATTATTATGTATGCAATGGTATATACTTGTCTCAATATTTTACAAATTCTCAATGTCGTTAGCAGATATATGACCAATCCTGGCAAAGAACATTAGTAGGCTGTAAAATGGATTCTTAGATACTTAAAGGGTACTTCAAACTTTTGTTTGGAGTTTCGTAGAACCAGCAACACTTTAGTTGGTTTTGTAGATTTAGATTATGTCGATGATCTCGATAGACTCAAATCTCTAACAAGTTATGCATTTTGCATTGGAGGTTGTGCCATTAGCTGGAAAGTTACTCTACAATATGTAGTGGCTTTATCTACTACTGAAGCAGAATATATGACAGTCATTAACGCTATCAAAGAAGCATTATGGTTGTGAGGTTTATTCGATGAATTATCTCTATATCAAGGGGTTACTACCATTTATTGTGATAGTTAGAGTGCTATCCATTTGACAAAAGACCAAATGTATCATGAGAGAACGAATCATATTAATGTTAAGTATCATTTCATTCGGGATACTATTGCAAAGAAAAAGGTCCTTATTCAGAAGATCAACACTAAGGATAATCATGTTGATATGTTTATAAAGGCTCTTCCAGTTTATAAGTTCAAGCAATGCTTGGACTTGATTGGTGTTTATAGTTGGTGATAAAGCCCTTTACGACAATGTCAGAGAAGGTGAAGCAAATCACTATTTGTTCGAGACTAAGTCAAGGTAGAGATTTGTTAAAAAGTTGGGTGCCTTAGTACCTCAAAAGTATCCAAGTCAATGTTTTGGTTAGCAAATGATGTTGGCCTCCTTCAAATTAATTGTTTCACATTTTCTTGGTCAATAAATATCTGCTCTCACATTTGGCTTGTAGCAGAAATTGTCTGCACAATTTGGAAATTTTTGGGTTGGCCAAATTCATATTTGACATTTGCTGAAGATTTGTGGCAAAATTAACGGAAGCTTTGGACAAATGCTTGGAATCTTCCCTATAAATAGAGAAGTTTGCAGAAGCTCTCCCAGCTCCATTTCCTTCTTTCAAAATCATCTCTCGCAGCACTTGTCCTTTTATTTTTTGAATTCCTTTTGGGAATTTTCTGGTTAAAAGTTCTTGTGCCAGCCTTTTATAATTATTGTACATTCTCCACATATTAGTGAATTTAGCTCATCCTCCAAACGTTGACGTAGTTCACATTGACCAAACCACATAAATCCTTGTATCCTGTCCCTTTTTTTTTTTGCAACTCTCTATTTTGTTACTATTTTTTGGACTATTAAATTCAACTGGATCCGATCCAAGGACATTTTTCCTACCAAAGTGTTTTTGGTTTATACCAGATAAAAGATATAAAGCTTGCAACCAACTTAGAAATATTTAAAAGGTATGCAAGCAAAAGGAGAAGGAGCTAAAACAAAAAAAAGAATGGTTGAAGTCAATGAACATGAAGAATAGACCTTGTTCACATTCCTTGCAATGTCTAGTTATAATAACAAGAATGAGCTGACTTATAGGCTCAAGTTACACTTATCATATAGCCCATAATTAATCTATTTTTAAGGTCCTTGATAAAAGTTTTCAATCAAGGATATGAGTTGACAATTAAGCTTGCTTATAAGTGAAAGGAAATGAAATAGTTGCTATTAAAATACATTAATGTATCAAGTTGATTACTAATGTGTTATTTATGCTAAGTTTAGATCAAGATCTTCTTAGTTTGAGTCGATTAATTGATAAAGGTTATATCATATAAACTTTTCTTAAAAATTTTGCATTATATTTGATCCAAATGGAGCTAAATTATTGAGATAAACATAAATAATAAGCTATTTCCTGTTAGATATAGTATAAAATTATTATGAAAAATGTAAAGAAAAAGTTGATAAGACTAATATGATTAATTTAGGTAATTAAAAAAAATTCAGGCACAAAAATACGATGATGACAATGCTAAAAATATGAAATAGAAGACTGCTAAAAGTTCAATTTTAAGGCATTTTTTAAACATAATACAAATTTCAGAAATCCCCTATATACGACAGTAACCATACAAGGAATCTCACTCTTCGATTCAAAGATAAGTATTCTTCTCCTAATCTGAAAAAGAGACACACCTCCAAATATCTGATAAGGGATTTTAGTACTTTTACTCACCAGGATAGGATGCTGACTTAGTGGACATCCCCCAAGCGTCTATCTTGCAAAGAAACTTGTTAGCCAAACCTTCAAATGATTCTTATATTATAGCTTTTTTTTCTTTTTGAAAAATGAAATGAACTATGTTGAAACTCAACCTCATAGGTGTACAAAAGATCAGGTACAAAGGGACTTCATGATTGTACACAAGTATGACCTGAAAATAGGTGCTACAATTCTACAGTTTAGCAGTCTGTTCCAAGTTGTTGTAGGACAGCAATAGAAGCAGGACTTGTCAGTTAGAGTTCCGTCACTGTATGTGCATTACTTGTTCTTACTTTTGGGTCATATGCCTTTCCAGTTTCCTCGGACATAACAGATGATGCAACAATTTAGACATTACAGAAGTAATATCAACAGTCAGGAGTGGTAACTAACATTTGATTCTTTATCCTAACTGCAGTCTTTCATTAATTCTTAAAGCACTTCAGTTTCTAACATTTTCTTATGTTGGGTTCAAAAGGATGGGTACGTGCTTTTCCTTTGTAGTCTCAAGTTTTGGTCGACTTTCCTGACCGTCTCATGACAATATGCGGTAAATGCAAACAAAAGAACCTTCTTAAGATCTTCAGTGGGTAAGGAGACTGAATCAAATGTAGAAGTTCTTATCTTTCTTTGCGAAAATTGGTTTTCAAGAATTAGAAAGTTTGCCTTTCTTAGCTTTTGATAGAAATATAGTATATGGAAAGTGGTTGGAGACGGTGGAGTTTTTGTTTTTTTCTCTGCTTGGACTAAATTCGGTATCTTTGTTTCCCTGTGGTCCTCACCTTTGTTATATTTTTAAAGGACTTGCCTTACATAGAAATAAACTAGTATAAGTTTTGGTTCTTGATTCCTACTTTCCTCGGAGTTTCCGCATTTGACACATCAAAGTCTCCGGAGAGATTTCCACTCCGTTGTATAGAAGTTGCGGTCTTTATCCATAAATGAAAATCACGGATACCACTGCCATTATCTTTCAATTTTCTTCTCGCGAGACTTCTTAAGCCTCGTACAGCAGTACTCTTTTTTGGACTTAAATGCTTCCGAGAGTCACTTTTCCTCATTCTTCCCTCTCCTTTTTCTCTTTAATTCAAGTTCTTAAAAGGGTCATCTTTGTTTGACGTAGTATTAGGAGTGAGAGAGTTTCTGGAATTTAGATTTGTGTTTGATCCTTATTTGTGTTTCCTTGTGTTTGTCATCTTTTGCTTCCGTACTCTATTTTTGTCGTAATCGTCTGCAGTTCATTAAAGAATGGTTGGCTGCGTTGATCAGTTCATGTCACAGGCTCCTGCTTCCATGTCTACCCCAGAAGGCAATTCTTTAACTGAAGAAATGACTAGTCCAATTGGTTCTCTCGAAAAGAACCATTCTTTCTCCTTGTTGCTTGAGTTGGCTGCTGATAATGATGTTGAGGGCCTGAAACGATCTATATGCGAGGAATTTGAGATTAGAGAGGTCGCATTCTGGTATAGTCGTGACATGTTGTCTAAAAAGATGATTCTGGAGCAAAGAACACCATTAATGATTGCTGCCAAATATGGAAGCATTGATGTGGTGAGACTGATCCTTCTCTTGCCTGAGATGGACGCAAATTTCTCTTGCGGGACTGATAAGAGCACGGCCCTTCATTGTGCTGCTTCTGGTGGATCCATTAATGCTTTCAGTGTTGTAAAGATGCTTTTACTCGCTGGTGCCGATCCGAATGCTGTTGATGCTAACGGGAATCGTCCAGTTGATGTTGTCGTTGCTCCTCCGAAACTTCCCAGCTTGAAAACAGCACTTGAAGAGCTTTTGAGAAGTGACCATGTTTCTGGCTGTGAAGGAGACCTACATGCTTCAGTTGATAGTTTGAGTTCCATTTCATTGCCTACCTCATTGTCATCAGAAGATGGCCTGGTGTGTCGTAGTACCTCAGCTGTCTGTAAGCCTTTCAATATAAGCGTTCTTTCTTCAGCTGAGAAAGAACTACCAGTTGATCCCTTTTCTGCTGATACTACAGACCACGAATTCACTACTGATGAGTTTCGGATGTTCTCGTTCAAAGTCCTCCCTTGTTCTCGTGCCTATTCTCATGACTGGACCGAGTGCCCCTTTGTTCATCCAGGAGAGAATGCAAGGAGAAGACACCCCAGGAAGTTCAATTATAGTTCTGTTCCATGTCCGGATTACAGAAAAGGAGCGTGTAGGCGTGGAGATATGTGTGAGTATGCTCATGGAATTTTCGAGTGTTGGCTACACCCTGCTCAATACAGAACAAGATTTTGCAAGGATGGCACGAAATGTAAACGCTATGTGTGCTTCTTTGCCCATGCGCCTAAAGAACTGAGACCTCTTTATGCGACTGCACTGCCATCACCTCGACCTCCCGCCATAGATTACTCCCCAGCCTCAACCATGTTTCCTGGATCTAACACGGCAGTCACTACACTTCCTCCTTCCCCGTCTCCTCCACTGCCGACGTCTCCTTCAGACAGTGTTTCTTATTCAACCATGGCTTGGCAGGAGCAAAGTGTCACAAATTTTAATGTTCAGAGCAAGCATCCTCAAGCAAGCCGCCTGAGAACTTCACTTAATGCAAGAGATGTTCCTACCGAGGAGCTCAATGTATTAGAAGATTTTGAGTTACATCAGAAGCAGTTCCTCAACGAAACCTCCTATGCATCTCAGCCAAATTTTGGTACCAACTCTCCAAATAGTTCTGCTTGTTCAATCGCAAATTCGGACAAGTCTTCCTCTGCAAAGTTGTCTGCTTGCTCCCCCTCCTACAAATTGGCAGTTCTTAGTCAACCTCATCAACAGCGCAACACGCTTAATCCATTAAAGAAAACTGCTCTCTCTCCAAAAAACGCTACCGATCACCCTTCTTTGCAAGCTCCAATTGGTCCTTCTTCTCCAAGGAGGATTCCACAGACAAGCGAGCCCGTATCACCAGTGAACTGCGAGTCACCTTTTCTTGGTCAACAACAGTCTACTGGCCTAAGCTCATGGGATAACGCTTTTAGCCTCTGTCATCATCTTAGATCCAACAATGAGGATTCATGGTCAAAGCAGGAATGCGACAATGGGAATTCAAACTGGCCTGTTGAAGTAAATGAATGGGATAACTTACACCAGCAATGCTCAATAAGACTTGCAGAGGAACCTGATGTTTCATGGGTTCAATCAGTCTTGAAGGAACCACCAGGTAAGACTAAAGAAATTATGGGTTCAAAAACTAAAACGCAGAGTGATGTGCCATTGCAAGCCTGGCTTGATGGTTTACAGCTTGATCAGATTCTTGCTCAGTGAAACAAAAGAGCTTAACCAAGTTTGAGACAGTCACTAATTGGTAAGTGGAAGGACTAAGGAGATTATTTCTTGCTCCATTTTTTTTTCTGATAATCTTTCTTTTAATATTTTTGATAAATAAGGAGGATCATGGCATAATTTGGCCCAAAGTTGCCATTATTACTGTCAAATTCTCTTCAATTGTCTTGTTCAACAACAGGTCATGTATGACTTGGATGTGGTTTCTTTTCTTCGTTCATTTATTTGTTTGTAACAAGTGAGATTGAATTATCCTGTCACGGGGTTGAACTTCGATACTATAAGGAATTCCTTTTCTTTTTTTGGTTCTTCTTGAAGACGATCCAATTTTATTATTTCCTTGGTGGACAGCTTGCTTCACTTTGCAACTTTACACACCTTTTCATCTATTTTTCTACCAGTCTACGTTGAAGTGGATCCCGATAAGTACAGGAAGTGGACTGAATTCTTACAATCTTTGTTAGGAAGAAGATGATAAAAAAAGAGATGTGACATGGAACCTACTGCCCATTTGATGGGGCTCTCCAAGCTTATCATGTTACCTGATTTGACGCCACTCTAGACTTAGTTACAAAGTTTGTGCTCTTCAATCGAGTTTGGTTTTTGAAGGAAGAGATTAACAAACACTACAACTGTACAACACCATGTGCATTTGATTGTTGCTATGATTTAATTTGATATAACCACCCCTGCTTAAAAGTTGATAATAATTAACTCCTTTTCATACAAACCTCTCCTTTATGTCACTCAAAAGTCTCCTAGTCCTGTGGATGTGGAAAAAGCAGTCCAAAGTGATGTCTGGTTAGTTGCTCCTCAAATAAATTAAGCGTTAGTAGTTCAGTAGGTTAAAACACAAGCCAAAGGGTACAAAAGGGAATAGTGCATACCATCTAAGTTGAGGTTTTTAGCTTCTTCATTTTCTTGGATGAGAACTATGGTTGGTCCTGAATCATTAAGCTTCCAAAAGGGTCTTCTAAAGAATTCCTTAGGTCTTCATTTATTGGCTGCATAATGTTGTATTATCCCAAGTTCCTAACGTTGTTAAATGTTGAACTTGACCAACAGTGTACGTTTCTGCTGTCTTTCATTGCATAATAATGTAATTTAGAAACGAAACCTTTATACTATAACATATTTCACCATTCTTATGAGAATTCCTTTTTTAATTCTAATGTACACTTCGTGCCAAACCCAACAGTTTATTTTCTGATCTATTCTAATGGTAATATTACCAACTTCTAGGTCATCAATAAGCTCCAATAAAAATATCGGCCGTTAAAATATAACCAGAAGGTCATTTATTGAGTTCTATGGATGGGGCAGAAAGATAAAAACCTGAGTAAAGTTCGTTTTGAGTTAAACTATGGAAGGAAGTCCAAAGAAAAAAATAATTTTCGAGGTTCTATGGCATCCTGATTACAAGTTGAAGGCATGAATACTATTACAATAGACTATAAGGCTATACAATTTTGTGTTTATAAATATTCACATCCTCTTGGATTTATTTGTCCCTGCTCAAGAACCTGGTTATTGAACTGGTCATCCTGGAAATAATTCGCATGCCAACTTTCTACTGACTAAATGTTGCGTTGCACCTCCAAGCTGATGAGTCCAAAAGTAGCATGAGCTTTTCTGGTGGTGAATTGCAATCTAATCCTCTTCATCGTGAAATAACAAACGAACATCAATAGCATATCCACATTCTCTGACAAGTGCCATTAATGAACTTAAGTTTGTATATATGTTCTCAGAACTTGGGTGTGATGTATCTCCTGAAGCAAAAGAGTGAACCTGACCTCTAATGATGATCCAACTGATTCCAGGAGACTTTCTCATGCCCTTTTCTTTCAGCCATGTTCTTATTAGTCTAACCTCTGACCAAAGACCTGCTGCAGCATATATATTAGATAGTAGCACGTAGTTCCCCACATTGGCGGGTTCTAATTCCACAAGCTTTTCAAAAATGACTGCAGCTAGCTTGGTGTTAGCTTGAAATCGACAAGCACTTAGCAGAGCCCGTAAAACTGATGCATCTGGTTCAATAGGCATAGAATTGATAAACTCCCATGCTTCATCCAAACAACCACCTCGACCAAGTAGATCCACTACACAACCATAATGTGCCATCTGGGGGGTGATCCTAAAATCTGAAAGCATGGAATGAAAGATCTCCATACCCTTTTCTATTAAACCTGCATGGCGGCAGGCAGATAGTACAGACAAAAAAGATATCCGGTTTGGTTGGAAACCATCTTCTAACATCTGTTTGAAGGCAAGAATAGCATCATAACTACAGCCGTTCGTACTATAGCCAGTTATCATTGCATTCCATGAGATGGCATTTCTCCTTTTCAAGGTTTTAAAGATCTTTTCAGCATTGTGCACACTACCACACCTTGTGTACAATGTTATCAAAGCATTGTTGAGAGACAAGTTGGAAGTAGATGAAGAAAATCTCCGTGTTGCATAAGCATGCAAACATTGGCCTTGAGGCAGATTGGCAAGATATGTACAACATGACAGAATGTTTAAAACAGTGACCAAGTTAGGTTCTACTTGTGAAATCATACGGTTAAAAAGTAAAATAGCTTCATCAGTTCGGTTTTGCTCAATATAACTTGCAATCATCGCATTCCATGAGATCACGTCTTTATTTGGACAGGCTTCAAACAGATCTCTAGCAGTCGCTTCATCCCCACAATTCATGTACATATCTGTCAGTGCAGTGACCAACGATAAACTAAAATCAAAACCATGTTTTATTACTAAACTGTGGATAGATCGGCCGGTACCTAGACAGCTTTCATCACCACAACTTGCAAGGAGTGCTATCATTGTATGAGAGTTTGGCTCAATTTCGGATTCTTGCATCATTTCAAAGAGTTCCCACGCCTGACTAATAAGATTGCTACTGGCAAGTGCTAAAATCATAGTGTTATATGAAATGATATCTAACTTATTAATCTGACCAAAAACCTTCCATGCATCTTCGACACAATTAAGATCTGCATATATGTTCAATAATGCATTTCCAAGAGCAACATCCATCTTCATCCAATACTTGTACGCATAAGCATGCAAGCTTTTACACTTCATCAATCCATCATCTAATTCTGCACATAAAGATAGCATAATCACAATAGTTCTCTCATCTATTCTCATTTCTGTTTGCATCCTAATAAATAAGCCAGTAGCTTCCTCATGACAGCCATGTTCAATATATGAAGCTAACATGGAATTCCACAAGGCAACATCATGAATGGGGATATTATTAAATAGCTTAAATGCCAAATCTAAACTTCCACAGTAACTATACATATTCAGCAACGAATTCACTATGAACAAGTCATTGCCGTAGCCAACCTTGAGAGCCATCACATGAATTTGCATGCCCAGTTTGAGAGACCCGATTACCCCACAGATCTGAATGATAATCAATGTGGTGACCAAATCAAACGTGACCCCATCCGTAAGCATCCAAACAAAAACCAACAACGCTTCCAACAGCCTCCCTTCTTCAAAATATCCGCTAATCATTGCATTCCAACTCAAGGAACTCTTAACAACCATTGAATGGAAGACAGAAGTCGAAAGTCTAGCATCAAATTTAAAATAGAAGCCAATCAAGACAGTGCCCACATGTGGATACAAATCAAAGAACCCATTTCTCAAGCAATAACCATGAATTCCCTGTCCTAATCTTAGTTCTAAGACCCCTTCAGCAGCCAGAACCAATGCGACCAAAGTCCGTGAATTGGGTTTCCATCCTTCCCCTTGCATACTTCTAAACAAAACAATTGTCTCCTCGTAGCAATGGCAACTCACACATCCAGCTAACATGGCATTCCACGATACCAAATCTTTCTCATTTAGTTTATCAAACACCGTTTTACCTTCTTCAAAATACCCACATTTGCAATAAAAATCAAGGATAGAGCTGCCAACACGGACATCTTCAACCAAACCAGTACCCTCAAGACTGGCATGTACTCTCTTGCCAAACTCAACGTCATTTAACCTCCCGCAAGCCTTGAAAACAAGCGGCAGGGTAGCTTTATCAGGAGCTATGCCAAGAGATTCCATGTCAGCATACGCAGAAAGAATGGCAGAGTCATTTCCAAGTCTCGCTTGGTTTTTGAGAATGCTGTTCCAATCCCTCTTTGGGTTGATTCTAATGGGAATTATAGGGGGTTTTGTGGGGTTTAACGATAGGATGGCATTCATAATCCAAGCCACAGCCTTTCATGGGAAAGAAGAAGATTGTGGAGTGGATAAAATGTTGAAGGTAAAGTACCGGTGCTCAGCAAAGTTATAAATACAGTATCAGGCTCGGTATCAAATTGAGTCCTCAAACGGAATTGTACCTCTATTAATTAGTACCGGATATCATTTTGAGTAATTTTTTAAATTTAAGAACTATTTCATAAATTTAAAAAATTACTCGAAATGATATCCGGTACTAACTAATAGTGGTACAATTCCGTTCGAGGACTTAATGTGATACCATTTCATAAATTTAAAAAATTACTCGAAACGATATCCGGTACTAACTAATAGCGGTATAATTCCGTTCGATGACTCAATGTGATACCGAGCCTGATACTGTATTTATAACTTTGCTGGGCACTGGTGAGTAATTTTTTAAATTTATGAAATAGTTCCTAAAATTTTTAAAATTTGCAAAATAATCCTCATTGGTATATTGTACAGTTGTACTGTATACTTTAATAGTTTATTGTTTATATCAACCATGCTTTCAAAAATCTTAATAATAAATAATAATGACAATTAATATGAAATAATAATAATTTTAAATATTTTACATATAAATAATAATCATAATTAATATAAACAAAAACAATCATCATCATACAATTATAAAATTAAGAATAATACAAAGTATTTAAAATATTACAATAATACAATTTCATCATTTTAATAAATAATATTACATCAAAAGATTCAAAACATCCAATAAAAAGAACAATAAATATTACAAAAAGAGTTGATGACGAAGAAACAATCAAGTAGAAGTTAAACCTGAAACAAAAACATTACATATATAGAATTTAACATAAACACCAAATACAAGTAAAATTAAAATAAGAGGAAAATAAAAACCTAGAATTCAATCATCAATGGAAGGATATCCGCTAGAACTGCACTAACCTCAGTGATCATTTGGTACAAAATCCTCATCATTGAAAGGAGCTTCATCATTATTATCATTCAAATTTAATGCATTAAATGACGTGTCAATACTTTCCCATCCAAGATTATCTTCTAAATTCAAATCATTGACATCAACCAAATTGGATTCTTCAGAAACCTAATGGGTCAAAACATCAATATTATCAATAGCAATTGGATCATTTGAATTACTTGTGCTATTAAGACTCTTAGTAAACAATTAAATTTAATTATTAGAAAATTATAAGAAATTATATCGAAATTTATAATGAAAATAACATACCTTTCCCGAAACTTTAAATTGTAACGAACAAAAACCAAGTCATTCATCCTCTTATGCTACAGTCTATTCATTTTCTTTGAGTGGATAAATTCAAATGTGCTCCAGTTTCGTTCACACCCAATTGCACTCACACATTGACTTAAAATCCGAATCGCAAACCTTTTCAATTTTGGAACATTATTTTCGAATTGATCCCACCAAAAAACTACGAGTTATAAGATAACAAAAGTAGTGTCATAAACAAAATAAAGTGATAATTAATTTTCAACAAATAAGAAATAGCAAATAAGTAATACCTGGAGAAAGTTTTCCTCTTTGTTGAATAACAATCGGCATTCCAAAATCCTCATAAGACAACTTATAAAGCTCCATTTGTGAGCTTTAAAAGATCATGCATCGCATCATGAGGAACAATTGTTATAATTGTGAAAAAATTCCTCTATTAACTTCAACTTGCTTTGTAAGATCCAGTCTAAAATATACACTAGGATTTAAAAATGCCCTAGCTGCAAACAATGGAAAAGAAAGTTGTCTTTCCCTTCTCTCATTAATGATTGAGAGATATGGTGTGTATAAAGAAGGCCTATTTTTCGTATTGGCCTTGATTGCTTTCGTCGCTCTTTCCATAGCATCAAAAATATAACCCATTGTTGGCTTTTCTTCACTATCAGGCAATCGAAGCACTCTGACCAAAGGCTGATGAACTCAAATAACAAATTGACATTGCAACCAAAATTCTCTATCTTCCAGTATAATACTACAAACTTCCACTCCAGCATTAGACCTAGTATGCTGAGATGCAACCCACTTATCACTTGTAAACATTTTCCTCAACTCCTTCTTCAACGAAACAAAAGACTGAAGTGATAAGAAATTTGTTGTAAATCTTGTCACAGTAGGGTGACACAAATTCCTACCACTGGTAAATTCCCTTCTCATTAAATTCAAAACCTATGCACGATTATAAGTGAATCTTGTCACCTTTTTAGCCTTCTGCATTGTCCCATCAATAACAGGAGAATACCTAGGATCCCCTATATTCTCCAGCATTAAGTCAATGCAATGTATAACACAAGGAGTCCAAAAAAATGAATTATAGGTATTCTGCAACATTTTCCCTGCCGTTTTATAAGCAGAATTATTGTCATTAATAAACTAAACAATATTTTCCAGCCCTACTTCATTCACAACTTCATCAAATATCCCAAACAAAGTCTCAACATTTCTAATAAAGTCAGATGCATCAATAGATTTCAAAAATATAGAGCCATTTGAAGAATAAACCAAAAAATTTATAGTAGGCTCTTGTCTCCTATTTGTCCAACAATCACACATAATTAAACAACCAAAAGTACCCCAACTCACTCTTCTTTTAGCCAAATAATTTCTAATTTCATAAACAACACAACTCAAAAGTTTACCTCTTAAGTCATCAATCGATGGCCATTTGTATCCTAAACCATAAGAGGCTATTGTATTCATCATAGGTTGATAATAATAAGACTGAGAAGCATTAAATGATGAACTTGTATCATACCGCCATCTAGCTACTGCCATATCAACATTGTGAGTCACATCTCTTGATTGCATTGCATTACGAATTGAAGGTTGGGCTCCAGGAGTTGTTCGTGGTGTAAAGAAACCAGTCACCTGTCTCCTTCTCTTCCTCACATCAGATTCTTCATGATCCTGAGGTTGAGATGGAACACTACCAGTACCACTTCCACCTTCAACATTTCCATAATCACCACGGAAACCAGAAAACAAACTTCCACTACCAACTTCAAAATACAGTCTCCCCCTTCTATCTTTCTCAAATTGATGTTCATCAAGCAATGTTTTCATCTGCCACTTCACATCATGACTTATTTTTTTACACGCTTCCACATCTCCTTTAAGGCCAGCTAAATGCCTTTTCAATCGGGTGATTCCTCCACCTTTCAAATGCTTGTTACAAAATAAGCAAATGGTATGATTCTTTTGACCGGGAACCGCACCAACGTAAACCCAAGCTGGATCACTGTATCTTCCTGAAGTAGGTTGATTGGGAGTATTTGAACTTCATTTATCTATACACAAAAATAAATAATATATAATTTCAGTACACAATGACAATTTGTATATCCATCTTCTATAATATAACTCATTCTATACGATTACATTACATACAATTCAATTTCAAGGAAAACAATTCACTATAAGTCAAAAGCTAATAATTCAAAACATTCAGCATATATAATAACACAAAACAAAACATACTCCAACAATCACAAAGCATTTATAATTCCATTTTTATTTCCAACAATTTGCAATTCCAACAATTTTCAATCCCAACAATTACAAAACAATCATAATTTCATTTCCAATCTATTCCATTTCCAACAATTTCCAATCCTAACAATTACAAAACATTCATAATTGGATTTCCATTCTATCCCATTTACAACAATTTTCAATTAGAGTAATCATAAAACATTCATAATTTCATTTCCATTCCTAACAATTTCCAACAATTTTCAATACCGACAATCATAATTCCATTCCATTTCCAACAATTTTCTATCCTAACAATTACAAAACATTCATAATTGGATTTCCATTTCATCTCATTTACAACAATTTTCAATTACAACAATCACAAAACATTCATAATTTCATTTCCTTTCTTAACAATTTTCAATCCCAACAATTACAAAACAATCATAATTCCATTTCCATTCCATTCCATTTCCAACAATTTCCAATCCTAACAATTACAAA
>JAOSBN010000008.1:25960762-26010897 GCA_027563595.1 Erythroxylum suave | reverse complement strand
TTCTAATTCATAAATTCTAATTTATTTTCATGCTTGATAATTTAATAAAATAAAGAAAATAAAATAAAAATATAAAACTCCTAAAAACGAGATCCAACATTTTGGATACCTAACTTTTAGCTATATAACATTAAATTATCACCATAAGTGATTGATTTAGGTTTCAGTGGAATCGAGAAGGAGATGCTCATAGTTGGTAGGTGAGGAGTAATGAATAGTAGCTTAAAGACATTGAGCTGTAGAGACTAAAGAAGAAAGAAGAATCACGGACGCATTAGGATTGGCAGCCTTTTATCGACAGATGAAGTCGTCATTATGACGCGTTGTAATTAGTGGAGACTATAGTAGGTGGTGGCTCCAAGAAGTTTTGGCACTAGAGTCATAAAAATAGGAAGAAGCGGTGACTGTCACGAAGATGAGTGATGGAAGCATCATTGATAGTGGGAAGAGGTAGGACTATTGGTACAGATCAGACAAAGGATAATGATGAAGTTCAAGATTCATCTAGTCACAAAACCTCTAGACGTGACACAAGGTTGGATAGTGGTGGCTTCCAGTTTTAACTTATTGCTTTTGTGAAATTAGGGTTTCAATTGTGGAGGCTAGGGTTTTTGAAAAGAGAAGAGCATGGGCCTTTTGGTAATAAGGATAAAACTATCTTAGGTTTGAAGTAAAGTTATTTTAAGACAAGAATAGTTAGTTTGGACATAGGATTAGCTTGTTTTATATTAGGAATAAAGTATTCCTAACTTAAAATAAGGTTTGTTTAGGGATATGATTAACATAATCTTAATAAAATTATTATAAAAATGGAATAATGTGTTCCAAACTTGACTAAATTAAATTTTACATCAAACAAAAATTTCAGAATTATTTTAAAATCTTAAAATCATATATATATAATAGTCCAAGAACAATTCATATTGGATATGAAGGGCTAACAACTTAATTATGTGAATTAGATCTATACAGATAGATACGAAAGTTGTCTACCTATTTTAAGTCTAAGTACATAGATAACGTACTAAAATTGTATATATATGATATTTGTGAAGTATTAGAGATATTATTTATTTTATGTATAAGTTGATATCTCAATTTAAGTTTATATGGATATTAACTTTAAAAGTAAATCCTAATTAAGGTATATTTTAACTAGAACAATATTTTTTAAGATTGGAAAGGTTCTAATGTAGAATTAATTGTTAATCAGGACAAATGCATTTTTCATTTAGTAGAAATGATTATTTTGATCATAAGTTTTTTAATAAATTTGATATGGTTCCTTGTATTTTTCAAATAGTAATATACTGTAGAACATTAGAGTTATTAGGCATATCAAAGAAGGTAAGATCTCATCAAAGATCCAAGTACGTATTTGGGTAGTTTCTCTTAATTATGATGATAATTAAAATGAAAATTGTAAGATTTAAGCAAGTATCCACTATAGAGAATATTGTCTAATTATCTTACTAAACCATTGTCCTAGTATTTGTATGATCGTTATGTAGAGATATGATATAAGATACTTAAAAGATTGACTTAGTGTAAGTACTAGATTGTTGGTTTATTTCCTACAATCAATTAGTTAGTCATAGTTTAGCAACATAATCATTTAAAGACGTTCTTTATCTTTTGTATATTTAGATGTATATGATAAAGTTTATAGAATAAATATCTATTACAAATGAAATTATAATGAGATCATAATTACAAGATTCTTATTGCATTTATGTGTTTCCTTAAATTTTTCTTAGTCATTATTTTATTGAAACTGGACATTACTATAGTATAAAAAGATTAACACATGTTATGTTTTTTCTTATAAAATAATTATTCAATTTTATAGACTAAAATATGAAGATACTTAAGTAAATGTATAGATGCTTATTAAAGAATAAGTTCACTAAACTGACTTCATCATATGATAAATCTATTTGAAACATTACTTGTGCGTCTATAGAACATACTTGTATCTCTATCGAAACATTATATAATGAAAGGATTTAACTATATGGAAAAATCGTGTACGAAAAAGTTAATCAAAACTACTTTGATATTCTTAAATATTTGGGTGATCATGATATATTGCTAGACACAATCTTAATCTATAAATATAAATTGTTTATTTTTTTATAAGTTATTTCCATTGCTAATATATTTGGAAATTCAATGACTTACACACAAAGAACCGGTCGAAGAGAGAAAATGTGTTTTTTTCATCAAATTGGATTTGATTTTAAAGTTTTAAAAACTTTATGATTAAATATGTGATATTTGATAAATAAGGATCGATGTGAGATATTGGATCTTATTTGGACATAATGGTATTTAATGAGAATTAATTGTGATTTTAATTAAAGATAATTGAAATTAGAATTTTATTTCAAGCAAATTACTAAAATGCCCAAAATATAGTATAAATAGGCTTAGGCTCCCTTGGAACTGGCACTTCTTGCCTAACTCTCTTAACAACACTTGCAGAGTTCTCTCAACATGTTTTGTAGATACCGTTATAAACTAGATAATTTTGTAGCTATGATGGTTGAGATGAGTCAATTTTATAAACAGATTAAGGGAAGCAAAAAGAAAAAGATCAAACTTTAGAAATAGGTATAAATTAAGATTCATGCTTTATTATAATTATTGTAATAATCATATCATAAACTTAAAGTGATCTTAACTTTCGGATAATCAAAACAAAACATTTTGTCATTATTCTACTACACATCGGATTGGATCCCTCCTTGATTTGCGGACAATTGGATAAGTAAAATTTTATGGAACTAACTTAGTTTAATAAGGAAATGGATCCAACAATTCTAAAATGGTCAAAGCCTTATATCTCTAATACTTCTTTATTATTTTTTTATGTTTTTGTTACATATTAGGCATTAAAGTCACTAATTCTAGTCTATATTACAAGGATTGTAATCCCTTAATCATAGGATTACATTCCCTAAATTAATATTGGAAATATTTTTATGTAGCCTTACCTTTGTACAGTTAAAATATCAAGAAATACAAACCTCTTACATTCTTACATTGTATTAGAGTTTGGTTTAAGTTTTTGAGTGTTTAGTTTTCTACCCAAGCGAGTAGATGTCTTAGTTTTGCCTAGGGAGAAAAACATTCTTTTTTTTAACACCATTTTTCTATGACCTCTTGTTCTCACAGTCAACAATAGCAGAGGCAACCCCATCAGTGAGCCAACCCTAGAAATTTGGCCACCTAAATAGTTACCAGTGAGTTATATTTGCTAGTCACTACTCTCAACTACAATCCCACTTGTGAGAACATCCAAGTGCATCTCACAACATTGTTGCCTCAAGTCACCACCTCTAATATTGACTCCTATTGACCAATATTTAAAATGGTTTGATTATGTGTTTCTACCACAATCTTACCATTGCTACTCTTATTCTTTGGTGTTTTCAGCAGGGATTTCACATGGGCTTGTTATAACATCTCTTTTGAATCTTGGTTTTGGGTTTATTGTTAAGTTTTACTATGGTTTGCTTTGTTTTTGAGTGTTTTCTTTGACATCCGACTCCCTCATATTGATTTTGATTATTATTGTTATAACCAATGATGACAAAAGTCTTGTTGTCATAGATGTCATTCCTGTGATATCAAAAATCATGAAGCATAAGTTAACTAACTTTAACTTTTTTGATTGATGTAAGACAGTTCAAATTTATTTATTGATTTTAAAGATTATCACCTAACTGATAATCCTCCAATGGATCATACACACAAGGAGTGGCAACACAATGATGCTTGCTTATTCTTACAAATTCAAAATTCTATTGACAACAAAGTTATCAACCTCATTAATTAATTTGAGTATGTCAAAGAGTTAATCAATTATTTAGATTTTTTGTTTTTTAGAAAAGGGAAGATTTCCCAAATTTAGAAGGTGTAAAGGATTTTATCAGGCTGAACAACATAACCAATCCCTTCAAGCTTATTTTATGAACTTTAAAAAGATTCACGAAGAATTAAACGTTTTGTTACCATTTAGCCCTGATATTAAAGTCCAACAGATCCAACAAAAACAAATGGCCATCATGAGTCTCAGGACTTAACTCACAGTTTGAGATTGCTAAGTCTCATATTCTTTCCGACACTGAAATCTCCTCCCTACATGAGGTCTTTACTTGGATATTTTGTATAGATAATAACATCTTGGTTTCTGCCACACTCAAATCTCTAGTGCTTTTATGAGCCATAACTAGAGTAATACTAATAAAGGAGGAACAAGCCATTATGACCAAGATACAGAAGGAATCATTTTTTGATATTTTTATGAATCAGGTCACACTAAACGTACTTATAGCAAACTACAAATAAAATCAGAAAAATTATGCCACTCATGTAGCAGCTACTATGCCATCCAGCACATCCGCCGAGAAGACCATTATAGTTTTTGTTGAAGAATTTTCCAAATTCACCCAGTACTAAGAAGCATTGAAAGATTCATCTCACTCACCTGTATTTCTTCTTTCCTCTTCCTCCTAATGGGTTATTAATTATGGGGCCTTAGATCATATGATAGATAATCCCAATATCCTTTCTACTTTCTAGAAACACGTATCGCATTCTTATGTTATGTTAGTAGATGGATCTCCCTCCTCTATTATAGGTTCTGACATTGTTAACCCACTTTATTATTATTACTATCATATATCTTCCACTTGCCTAGATTCTAATTTAATTTACTATCTATGAGTAAACTCACTCGTGACTTAAAATGTTATATGCCATTCTTTCCTAATTATTGTCTTTTTCAAGATCTTATGATGAAGAAGATTATTAGTAAAGGATGAACATCAAGAAGTCTCTACATTTTGGATAACTAGGTGTCTCAAACTATCACTTGTTCCTAGCCCATTGTCGATTAGGACACCCCTCTTAACCTTTATTGAAGAAGATATGTCTTAAATTTTGAAATGTTTTTGCTTAGAATGTGAGTCTTGTCAATTTGCTAAATACCATCATGTGTCTTCCCTTCCACGGGTTAATAAATGATCTAATTTTCCTTTTGAATTAGTAAACTATGATGTTTGGGGTTTTTATCTTAGGTGTCCAAATTTGGTTTTCAATACTTTGTTATATTTATTAATGATTTTTCTTATGTTACTTGGCCTTATTTAATAAAAATTGTTCCAAAGTATTATCCTATATTTTTACTAAATTTTGTGTTGAAATCAAAACGCAATTTAACCTTTCTATTCATACTTTAAGAAGTGAAAACACTAAAGAATACTTTTCCACCTCATTTAGCACTACATACTTCAAAATGGTATTCTTTATCAATCTTCATGTATCCACATACCATATCAAAATGGTGTAGCTGAAAGAAAAAAAATCATCATTTACTTGAAACTACCAGAACACTCTTATTCCAAATGAGTGTGCCAAATTATTTTGGACTAGTATGATCTCCGCAACTTGTTTTCTAATCTATTCTTCCGTTCATTTCGATGGCAACTACATTTAATTAGCCCCTACACCAGTTAAATATTAAAACTTCCTTCTTATGTGCTGACCTCTAAGAGGAAGTTTATATAGAGTAACCACTAGGTTTGTTACTCTAAGGAGTATCACAAAGTTTGTTGTCTTTGCAAGTTGTTGTATGGCTTGAAACAATGTTCATATGCCTGATTTGGAAATTTTAGTCCAGTTGTAGAAATGTTTGGATTAACTATGAGAAAATTTGATAATTCGGTCTTTTATAAACTATCTAACTTAAGATTATTCTTCTTGTTGTGTATGCGAATGATATTGTCATTACAAGAAGTGACTTTATGGGCATCTCACCATTAAAATCCATTCTTTATAGTTAGTTTCACACAAAGGAACTAGGAGCTCTCAAATATTTTCTGGGAGTAGAAACAACAAGAAGCAATAAAGGCATTTTTCGGTCCCGAAGAAATATCTACTTTCTATTAGATGAAAGGGGAAAGTTGGAAGCTAAGCCTTCTAGTACCCTAATATCCTCTAATTTACAGCTTACCAAAGGCAGATTTGCTTAAAGATCCTAAAAAATATACAGGATTGGTCAGAAAATTAAACTATCTTACAATAACTCGTCCTAATATTGCGACAACAACAATAACAACAAGCGAATAAAAGTTCTCTAATACTCGTGGTCTGGGGAGATCTAGTAGTACGCAACCTTACCTCAAACTAATAGAGTCGTTGTTTCTGAATGACTCATATGAAAAATAAAAATAATAAAATAAATAATAAATTAATGGTAATAATGACATAAATAAATAAATAATCAATAAATAAAATATAAAATAAGTGATAAACTATCATAATGATGATGATGATGATGATGATAAAGACTAAGTAGGGAAAAACTCATCCTGATAGTGCATATTCTATTAACATTGTAAGTTAATTAACGTCTTCTCTAACTTTTCATCATCGGGTGGCCTCAAAAAGGTAACTCCTAGACTAGGGATACTATATGAAAATCACATAAATACTCACACTGAATGTTTTTTAGATGTTGATTCGGCAGGTTCTAAAGTAGATTAAAAATCTATGACTAGCTATTGTGTTTTTATGGGAGGAAACTTAGTCTCATGGATAAGTAAGAAAAAAAATTTTATTTAATTCGGTGCAAAATCTGAATAGAAAATTATGGCGTAGACAACATGTGAGATAATGTAGATATATCAACTATTATACGAAATTGGTTTTAAAGCCTCAATACTAGCAAAATTATGGTGTAATGATAATGTTGCTCTATATATTGCTTCTAATCCAGTGTTTGAAAGGACCTAACAAGTTGAAATTGATTGCCACTTCATTCGTGAAAAAGTTCAACTCAATTTGATTTCTACAGAATATGTCAAAACGGGAGACCAACTTGGAAATGTCTTCACAAAGACCCCAAATGGTACTTAAATCAAATACATTTATAACAAGTTGGGAATGTTTAATATCTATGCTCTAACTTGAAGGTGAATGTTACATAGTGAGCATTAATGTCATTGATTCTAGTCTTTCTCACAGGGATTATAATCCCTTAATCATAGGGATTACATTCCCTAAATTAATTTTGTAAATATGTATGTATAGCCTTATCTCTGTACAATGAATATATCAAGAAATACATACCTCTTTTTATCTTATAGGTTCAAACAAAGAGACTAGGACTAAGATTGAGATTAAGATTATTATGGAAAGTAAATTATTAGTGATATAGAATTTAGAGGAGAGATTTCTAATGACCAAAAAAAAAGGAAAGAAAAAGAAAATAAAATTTAGAGGGGAGTTTCTAAAGAGAGAAGAAATTAAACTCGTTGAAATTTGGTAAAACGTGAACGATAATCACTATATAATTATTACTATAAAGTATATAATAAATTTAATAAAGAGGTAGCAAAAAATCAAAACGTATGCAAGAATTATTAGGGTTGGCAGTTTTGACCTAGCCTACCTAGCTGGGCCAATATTTGGGCCAACTTTGGCCCAGATTGGCTCGGCCACGTGCCAATATTGCTTGACCCTACCGGACCAAACTCAGCTAGGCCTTTAACCTAAAAAAAATATACAAAACGATGTCATTTTGTAAAAATTTTTCCTAACCCTAAGAATTACATCATGAATACAAAATTAGAAATAAAAGAAAGAAAAGAAAAAGTTACAGACCTCTTCCAAAAAAGTTTAACAGAAGTACGTGTATAAAAATAGAGCATATGAAATTTAATTATGAGTTGATAAAATGTTTCTATATCTTAATTTCTTTAAACAGAAAAGAACTATAAAAATGCTGCATAAGGATTGTGATAAATTAAGTATTTGATTACTTGATATAATCAGGTCTGTGAATTGAGTCATTGATGACAGAATTATTTTAGCAAGTATAAAGATTGGTTATAGTGTAAGATTGCATTCGTATTGGAGGTGCCTCGTGACTCTGAATATGCTTGTTTTGGTGATTTATATGTGATATATTTACCTTAAGAGGTCTTGTCTGGGTATTGTGTTATGCTTTAAAATGTACGAAGTGTTCTGTCGACATGTTACGTGTAGAATATATTATAATATTATGCTTGAATTAGTTAATTTTAGATGATGACATTTATTGGGATGTTAAAAGTTATTTAAGAGACTTTTGAATTATTTAGAAAATTTTATATTAAATTAAAGTTTTAAAAATCGGATCAGAAATTAAATCGATAAGGCAAAAGAGTTCAATTTTTAAAAACTTCGATATTAGCCCGTCACAAAATTAGCTAAAGATTGAATAAAATTAAAGAATTTAAAATATAATTGAAAATTAATTTGAAGCTTAATTAAAAAAAATTATTAAATGAAAATTAATTAGTTTGTTTTAGTTTATAAGAACTTATTAATTTACAAAAATTAATTTTTAACGATAATAGTTATTCTCTTATTAAAGTAAATTGAATGTTAAAGTTGAAAATTGAATCCAAAAGTTGAATGGTACAAAATTTTAACATTTAAGACAACTAAATGGACGAATATTTTAATCACTGTATTTAATTTCTGACCTCGGCTCTCTTTTCCGTCGTATTAAGCTTTAATGTTCAAAACTGAATTTTCTTTTTTGATCCGAGGGATTTGCATGGTTTGAGGTTTGGTGAAGAAGCTGATATTCATGCATATGAAGATTTCTTGGTTGCTTTTAATATGGGAAGGTGCAGAGCGGTCGCGATGTGAAGCTGCCAATTCAGTTAAACTTTAAACACAACCATAATGATTTATTCATCCTTATTAAAAGCTAAGGACAAGCTGTTATGAGCGCCTAAGAAACTTCCAAGGTCCTGTCCCAGTACCAATCCTGTAAATGAAGAACCATTGGATTAAGATTGATTAGAAGAAAAAAAAAACAAGGGATTAGAACTTCACAGTAAGACTGACAGAAAAGTGGTCACTGACTGCTGAGAATTACCTCCAGAAGCCAACAAGTGCGCGAAGAGTCATGTATATGGTAAGTGCAATCCAGAGTCCTACGAACTTATGCGTTGAGGAGAGGAACAACAAGCATAGGATGCTGACAATGGCCACCAGAACCTGGAAGACAACAGGTTTATGCTTCTTTTGGTTGGTAGAGAGAAAAACAGACATCAACCTGAGCCACCTTTCATTTCACCTCTTTACTTGCTTACAAATACAATTTATTTCATATACTGAAAAAAGTGAACTTCATTCATCATTTGGTCGTTGGAATGAAACGGGGGAAAAAGGCTAGAGACTTGCCAGGGAATAGGCAGAGTATGCGAAGTCAGAAGCTCCAAAGTTGATGCCATCAAAAACAAAAGCCAACGAATTGATGGGTTGAGTGCCCGCAACAAACTGACAGGAGGAAAACAACTGTTATTTTGAGTATCACTTGAAAGTATGTAGATAACAGTAACATCTTCTTCGTCGAGAGATACCGGAATGCCTATACCAATCTGGTTGAGAACGTTCACATCTCTTGTGAAAATCTTTCCACCTAATTTGAGCCCTATTCCAAGTACGCAAGCCAGCATCAATCCCAAAAGCATTCCCCACTACAGTTTGTATCCGTAACCAATTGTTAGAAAATTATTATATAGTATTTTCGTTAAGTCTTAAATTATGATGCAGCACCTGCAGTACACGAGATGCTGTTGCTGCTGCCCTGTCATAATCACCTTTGGCAAAAGCACTTGCAAGTAGTGCCTGAGAATGAAAATTATTTTGGTTCAGCATAAAGGAGCAAAATGGAAAAGGATAAATCTCGAGGGAAAATCATCTATGCCAATCCTAGATAAAAGCATTCTTGAATGTCACTTCCGAGCTGAGAGCAAAATATTCTGAAATGTGATTTTGGAACTTTTATCAGAAAATTGTTGAGTTCCTTCTTCTAAATTTAGTCACACTGCTTATACTTTGTGGAACAGTTATTGGATGTTGGATCTATTGTTTTGCTCTTCGTTAAAAAAGAAAAAGGAAGGCTTTCTTGGCTCTTCACATGATCAGCGGAGTATGACGGGGAATCAAACAGCTGCAGATCTCCGAAATATAAGGATGCAATATATAGCCTCCTTTTTTTTTTGTTGCAATGAGCAAATGGTGGAATTTCTAACCTGACCAGCAACAGCCAATCCATCAGCAAGGAGTGATGTGGCCAGCCAAACCTGCAAACAGACCTGAAAGGCAGCCATGGTTGTTGGACCTTGTCTTGCTGCTAATGATGCAGCAAAAGTCACGCAGAAAGTTACGGCAACCACCCTCAAAAGAAGTAGAAAGCCTGGAATGTGGACAAAAGAAATAGAGGATTAATGTTTCTAAGCCTAATAGGGTAACATAAGTTTGGAACTAATCATCCAGAAATCTATTCTAGCATCCTTCTCAACATAATTGGTAGAAATGCATTTTAGAGCCTCCTCACTTTCCTACTTCCTTTTCTGATGTTAGATACAAAGATTCAATAGTGATGTCAATTTTTGCCTCCACGTCAAAGAAAGATTTGGGGTATCAAAATTTAACAGAAACAATCAAATTGAAGCACCTTCCTAAGTGTAAAAGTATTTTAAACCTTAGACTAGGAGAACGAGAAACTTCCATCCGGGAAAATGCATTCAGGTCACAAACAATTTAGATGTGTTATACTTGAGCATTACCTAAACAGATAAGAATGCTTACCGTTTTTCAGAAATTTACTAAATTGCAGATGTTTGATGCTCGGTGGCAAGAGATCAACTTTCTCCATTAATCTTTTGAAGAGTAGAATAGAAATCAGGTATCTATGATCACCAGAAATTTGAAGATAAGTACATGGAACACAAAAGTATTACTTCACAAAAGTAAATGTGTGCTGCTGTAAATAGATATTACTAGTATAACTTACTGGGATATAACATGGGCAATGGCTGCACCAGTAACGCCCAGATGGCAAACAAATATTAAAATGGGGTCCAAAATAATGTTTGTTACATCTCCAGCAACTAAAAGTTAGATCAGATAATAACAAAAATCAGAATAATTGGAAGCTGCAGGCCATTATTCAACATTGAGTTTATTGAACGTAAGGCATACCAGTGGCATAGAGGGGAGTCTTTGTATCCTTAAATCCACGGAAGACCCCTTGCATGGCCAAGGACAGGAGAACTGCTGGGGCACCAAGTGACCGTAATGTCAAATATTCATGTGCAGGTTTTAGCATGGGAGAGTCCTATGGAAATGAAAAGTATCCCAATATTAAGATTGCTTTTAGACATAACTAAAAGAAGAGTTTAAGGGGAATAGTAAAAGTTCTTATGCAAACAAAGTATTACCAAGCTGATTCCCATGAAGTTCAATAATGGTTTTGCTCCAGCTATTATGAACATAGCTTGAATGAGACCAAGGATAGAACCGATAAGCAATGCAGATGAGGCTGACGGGATATGCTTTTTGTTCTTCTTATTGGTTGTAATGCCAAAGCTGCTATCAGGTGATTTTGGATTGCTTGCTGCTTCATCAACACCTTATGGAAATCAACGAAACAAAGAATATAGGTTATAATAGAAAACATTCGAAACACTTGGTTTGTACGAACAGGAAAGAAGGTGTGAATGTATATGAAACTCTTGTGAATATTCCAATAGCTGTGGGCTTTTCGAATAACAAAAAATTAAAAGGAGTAACAAAGCCCAGGTAGAGCACCAGGTTGTGGTAGCAACTCCTTGTTTTCACTGCTTCCAATTGAACCTGCTTCCAAAGATTCATTTTCTTGTGCTTCAGAGCTCTCTTCTCCAATAGTATCTTCTTCGGCAACAAAAGAAGTCGTCACGCTCACAAGGGGGAATATAGCTATTCTTGACACTTGATTGAAAAGTGCAATTGAAACTCCCACTGCAGCGAGTTCTACGGGACCTGAAATGAATTACGAACAACTGTGTTAGTGCCTCTACCTAATCAAATAACCAAGCCTAGCATCCCCTTAGCCAAAAGGGAAAAAGAGTAACAGAATCTCTTGGAGTGGAAATAAAATACCACGTCGGAAATAAAAAGAAGAAGAGAAGAATTTATAAACTAAAAGGAGCCCAACTAAAATGCCTTGGAAATAGGACTTCCTAACTCTAATCTAACAATGCTCCCCCTCACGTACACTTACGTGAGTTCGGTCCATCATGTTAAAGCATAGTATTAGAATTCAATGGTTTTATTTCGGCCCATAAAGATTCCTGAGATCCTGACAGATTAGGTTTGATAAATTATAAGTCCTACAGTTCAAGACTTGAAGCTCAATAATAAAGAAGGTTTAGTGAGAAAAATTCAAGCATAATAAAAGATAATAATCCTGCAGTCTAAGATCTGAAGCCTAACAATAAAGAAGGCTAAGTGAGGAAGACTTAGGCCTAAGGACTTAAAGCCCAAAAAATTGAAAAAGGCTCGATAAGGAAGACTCGGGCAAGAAAAAAGATGGACCTGTAATTTCTGAGATTTAACAAGAGTACGAGCTTGAAATAAAACCATTGAACTTTGATACGATGTTTTAATACGATGGACTGAACTCACATGAATGTATATGAGTGGAAGCATTGTTGGACTTAGAGTTGAGAGGCCCTTTTTCTAAAATGCCCTAAGCTATTTTGGTTGGGCTCTTTTAAGCTCATAAATTCTTCTCTTCTTCTTTTCATTTCCGATGTAGGATTTTATTCACTCCAACACTCCGCTTCAAATCTAACTAGCTTAGCCCAATTATGACTTGCCTTTATTTTTTTTCTTTTTCTTTTCTTCTTGGGCTTTTTTATTTTTGTCTGGGCTTGTGTTCACTTGAGTGGACTTAAACGGGAGTGTTGGAATGGGAATGAAATCCCAGATCAAAAATGAAAAGAAGAAGATAATAATTTATAATTTTAAAGGAGCCAGGACATTTTAAAAATAGGGCCTTTCAACTTCAAGCCCAACAATGCTTCCCCTTCATGTACACTCATATGAGTTCGGTCCATCGTGATAAAACAGAATCTATGGCTCTTTTTAGCATAGTAGAACATCTAGCATGGCAGAATTTAGGGAACTGCTTAAACAATATTGCAACACAAGTTTAAGGTATTCGCAAATAGGATCCCATTAAATATGCATGCAGGCAAATTCTTGGAAGAATATTACTGTATTAGCAACAAAAGTATCTAATTAAATGTGCATGCAGGCAGATTCTTGGAAAATATCATCTAGAGCCAACAGATTAGCAAAGAAACGCTGAATGAATTGAAAAGCAGAATCGCTTGCGTAATAGGCATTGACAATGAAAACGAACTCTGTGGATTAGCCAATTATTTTTGGTGCTGGAGTAGGTTATAAAAATGCATCTTCAACCATTGCAAGTACGGAATATTTTAAGACAAGAAAACTAAAATGGAGCCGAAGAAGGTGCAGGCTCAAAATGAAGACATGATGCTACAAGGGAAGTACCTATTTGGCCAATAAATGCTGTATCAACAAGCGAGGCAATAGGGTCTGCGGTCAAAGCCAAAGCAGCAGGGAAGGCTATTCGGGCTATATCTAACCCAAGTTCATCCAATTTAAAGATAAGTCTGCCCGCAACAGAAGATTCACATGTTAGAGATCATAACTCTCTTCAAACTAAGAAATGGTTCAGATGGTGATTTCTAGACACAAAACAACTATCATCCGAAGAAGCAAAAGCAAATGTTGGTTTAATGATGATTCTCAAACTCATGTTGGTTTTGTTGAGAAACAGAAAATCAGAATCCTTTCGACGTACCGGAGATCTTTAAAGAAAATGCAAATTGGCATTCTCGCGTTATCCTTGTATGGACTGAGAGTACCTTTCTCATCCATCTATTCAATAGGCAAACAGCTTTCCGCACAGGAAGTTTAACTTCTTTGCTCCACACCTGCAAAATTATCATTTACTAAGCTTCCTATCATTTTGTGAAACAAACAAAGCACACTATCACTATTGAGTGGGACAAGGAATTGTCAGGAAACTCATCTACCAGAAGTCTCAATTAGAAGATATCCATAGATAAGTCTTTCTTTACAATAAGATGTTAATTCCTGAGATTATGTCAATCAAATGCTAGCACCAAGTGGTGCAGAAAGCCAAGTTAAGGAAATCAGCAAAACAAATTCATCAACTTTTGCTCTATGACTTCAGACTCCGATAGCTTAACTTCCTATTTTACTACAAGAAATAAGAGGCAATCAAATCAAAGCACAACCATAGTACCCCTGGGGAATTAGGAACGTAAAACAACCTCTAAACTCAATGGTATGGCTGTCTTTCTATAAATTAACTTGATAAGGAATAAAGGGTAATCTGAAAGTTCCATTTGATTACAGAGAATAGTCATATTTCTCAACTGACAATTCGCATCGATGAGAACAGCAGGAAATTTCCTTCACTAGACTATGTATACATGACTTTGTCAACGTTGAAACCGCTTATACAGAACCAAAAATTCAATATTGCTAACCAGCTGAAAAAGAAAAGGACACTAGGAGACGTTAATTCACCTCCCAAACCTGAACACGACTATAAAGTCCCCAAATTCAAACCCAGAAGAAATTGAGAGTTTCTGTCATTTTCATAGTTGATCGACTCAAACTCAAGTACTTTGGACGGAAGCTGAAGACAACTACTTTTGCAAGGCTTTGGAGTACCCACCTTTCCAATTCCCAGAAACAAACAAAGCAAAACTCTGAAACTAAAACGTTTAAATTTAAGGAATTCCAAACAATCATCTATGTAAGGCACTCACCTAAGTCGATAACTTCAGAAGAAAAGGAAAGGATTCACAGACACCTGAACAGAGAGCAAAGAACATTCCAAACTCTCCTACAGTGACTGGTGGGGTGGTGTCAATGCACTCTCGTCAGCAGTTTTCATCGTACGGCATTTTGTGACCAGAACTTGGCCACCATTTTATAGAATAACCACATTGGTGGGTTCCATTGATGTATTCCATTATAAAGTAGGAGACCAAGTGTCAATATCAGACTCAAACCACAACATCCATTTGCAGGAAAATCTTCAACCGTGTCAGAACTCAGCATACAAACGGATGCCATGTGTCTGTTGCTTTCGGACAAATACTCCCGAAAGAAAACCAAACGCTTTCTGGCTTAAGAACCGTTAGAAACGTAAAATTATTTGGAAATCGGTGCATTCAATCGCTTCTTTACTGCTTCCATCTAGTTCAGCATCCAGATTTCCTTGGTTTCAAACAGACAGTTTGTAGGTATCATCAAACAAGAACCTAAGTTGGGCAGCTTATTTCTGCTAGTTCCACTAATTTGGAGCGTCCTTTGATGGATTTCCTTGGTTTGAAAGAACAGAAAGTTTGTAGGTATGATCAAACAAGACCCTAAGTTGGGCAGCTTCTTTCTGTTAGTTCCACTAATATGGAACGTCCTTTGATACGGAAAATGACAAAAGTTTCTAACTTCTTATCATTGTTTATAGTCTTGGCAGAACTGAATGAAATACGTACTACAGTCCGCAATCCTTAGACAACGACTGCCAAGTGAGATGTTATTGGTAAAAGATCAAAATGAATGAACAATCACGTTCTCATTTTCTGCTTTCAACTTTCAGCTCAACCCCAACTCCTGTGGATTCAAGACTCTGTTACTTAGTTGAACTCCATACAAGAAAGAAGTAGAATTTGGCATCAGAAACCACAATCAGGTAACATCACTTAGGACATTGATATGAGAGCTCCCGAGGAGAATTAAAAAAAAGGTTCATACCTGTGAAGCATGAAACCATTAGTGGCGATACTGGCATGGCATAAAAGCCATACCAAAAAAGGTCTGATAGTCTTAATTTCTGATCATACGTTATCTTTTAAAAGGATGGGAAAGGGTTTCCATGTTCAGACAAAACGTATTTTATGTTTGATGGCAAGTGTATAAACTATAGAGTTAGTTCTTTTGTAACACATTGGTGGTCTTGAGTCTTTGAGAGACTTATTGTGAAGAAAACGATACTTCCGACAACTTTATGAGGACAATTCCTTCGAAATATAGTAAGATTCCACAATCCAAGTTGATCACCATCCTGTCTTATACGATTGAGCTTTAGCTGACTACAAAAGGGATAATGGAGAAGTATTATAAACAGTGGTGGGCATAAGATTCCCAGTTTATTTGCTAATGTGGCCCATGGCACGTAGTAGAGGTTTATGTTATGCAAATTTATTCACTGACTAGGATTCCATTACTGCATAATAAAGGCTCTCAGGAAAGATACGTGCTTATCTTACTAGAATCTAATAATATACTTGTCATCTTAACATCAAGTGGCTAAAGACATGAAAAAGCCAAAAGATAATTCAAGGTGTAATAAATTTCTGTTTTAGTGTTTCAATACACTGAACAATGAAGGCTCCAATGCAAGTACTAGACTAGTCCTTACATAACTAACATTCAGGCCAATAATAAACTGTGTCAAGATGGAATTGCAGACAGTTAGGTCAAAAATTGGTGTGTATAACATCTTCTCAAGCCATGCCAAGGGTAAGGTCTATCCCCCTGGGCCATTATAAAGATCGATTTTATTTCAAGGACAAAGAATCAGAAACAAAAATCAACAATCTCTGAAATTATTCACCACAAGCCGATGAACTTCCACCAAACCCCTCCAACTCCAAGCCAGATGATGATGTTAACGATGGATATCAGGAATCCATAGCCCCACCATTTGGCAAGAGGCACATAGTTAGCACCATAGAAAACGGGTGCAGACCCGATGCCATAGTGCGTAAGACCACCCATGAGATTGGAAAGGAAGGATAGAACTACTGCCCCAAAATATGGAGGAGTACCCAAAGCACTTGCCACTGACAAGAAGGCTGTAAACATGGCACCTATATGAGCTGCTCCACTGGCAAAGAAGTAATGAGAGTAGAAGTACAAAAGCACCAAGATGCCAAAGGATAGCTGCCATGAAAGTCCCAGTCCACCAACAAACTGTTGACACGATACATGACATGTGAGTTGATCTCAAGTTTTGAATGAAAGATTAAACATTCCCCGCAAGAATCAAGTTTCAAAGACAAACCTTAACTACAGTTTGGCTGAACCAGGAGATAAGACCGTATTTGTTAAGATACCCGGCCATGGCAATCAGGGCAGCAAACCAGGTAAGGGTATCCCAGGCAACTGCTTCGGACAAGCACTCCTTCCATGTAACCACGCCAGTGAATAGGAGAATCGATAATCCTAGTATGGCTGCCGTAACAGCATCCACATTTAACGCACTTCCACAAACCCAGAGCCCCACCTATTAATGGAGACAAGGTTATAAAAACTACAGTAAACAAAATCCATCTGCAAGATATGATTTGATCTTGCATTATCCAAATACACACCAGAACAACCTAGAAGTAGAAAACCCATCAATCTAAAGTCTTGACAAAAGAAAATTTCGGCACAAATTGGATCTTATAAATGCTATAAATGGAATGAGATTTTGTGTTGCTACTTCTACATGTTCTGTTTCTGGTCTTTTTGGTAGATGATACTCTTAAAGGCTTTGGCCGAAACAATATGAAAACCATAAAATGCAACACCTTTAGGACAGAATAACGCAACAGACTTCAAGAAACAGAATCAAACTTTTGACAATGATCACCAAGGTTAAGTGCTTACTATACCTAGATTGTGAAGTGAAATCCAAAAATCCACCATAACAACAACCGATAGCTACTATAGCTACTACGATAGAATTCTTGTACTACTAACAATAATAAATTCTCACTGGCACTATCATAACGCCACTGAGAAACAATAGGAAATGTTTACAGAACGCAATAAGGGAAAAGAAATATATACCGTTAGAAGCAGAGTGAAAGACATAATGATCTCATTCGTCGTCATTGGACCCATTTTCTCCAACCTCTCCCTTGCCAACTTAGGTGCGTCGGGGCTACTTTTCACCGTTGGTGGATAGATTATATACAAGAGGAAAGGCACAACGATCAACGAAACCAATCCAGGAACAATCGCAGCCTTGGCCCAGTCAGTCCACCCAATCGTCTGCTTAATTGTATTAAATGTCAAATTCGCACTCAAAGGGTTCGCAGCCATAGCAGTCAAGAACATGGACGACGAAATAACGGAAGTTTGAAAGCAAGTAAGCATCAACCAAGACCCCAACTTGTTCTCTGTACCATCACCAACATTGCTGCCACAAGCCACACAAAGAGACTTCACTAACGGCAAGAAAATACCTCCAGCTCTAGCAGAAACAGAAGGAATTGCAGGAGCCAATAAAGCTTCACTAAACACGAGACTGTAACCCAGCCCAAGTGAAGAAGATCCAAACAAGGACACAAACTGGTAAGCAATTCTGTTCCCAAGTCCAGTCTTTATGAACCCACGAGCGAAGAAGAAAGCGAGAGCAATCAGCCACGGGATAGGGTCAGCGAAAGCGGAGAATGCGGCGGAGAAAGTGAGGGTTTTTGTGAGAACTGACGCCCCCAAACCCATCAAAGCAACGGCGCCGAGAGGCAAAGGCTGAGTTATGATACCGACGATCGTAGCGAGAAATATGGCGAGGAGCTGCCATGCGGGCTTCGATACTCCACTTGGGACCGGAAAGAACCACAGAATTACACCAGTCGCTATGGTGGCTAACAGTGGCTTTATGGCTGCACCTTGCCATGGCTGTGGAGCGGGGGTTATGGTGGTCGGAGTCGCCGCAGACGATGCTTTGACGGTAAAGTTTGAAACCTTACGACGTGGATTGATAGAACTGAGGGTAGAAAAAGAAGGGCACTTGAGGGAAGTGGGTGTTGTGGCGTTGATTTTAGGAAGGTTGAGTGGTGAAGAGAGGCGTGAAGCAGAGGATCTGATTCTTGGGTGGGAAAGCGTGCGAGATTTAAGGGGTGGTCGTGAGTTGAAGGCTAAGGAGCACGAAGTGGCTGAAGTGAGAGCTAAAGACGCCATTTTTGTTCTGGCGTTTGGGCACCTAAAAGGTCTAAAGTTTGCCTTTTATATCCGAATGTTTTCTGGGAGAGGAGAGGAGAGGGGAGGAGGGTTTACAATTACAACGAGGAATGGTGAATGGTTGATATGGGTCGATTGATGTGGGGGATTTGGAGGAATAAACGGCCAGTCTTCAAGATTGGAGCTCCGCCACCAGATCCACGTCCCCGTCCTCTCTCAGAGTCAGACTCAAAGATCTTCTTCTGGTCACCAGCCCAGGGTGGACTTCTATTAAATCAGTGAAGCCACAATCCACGTGGCAATTTGTGAGAGGAAAGATGTCCTTGTCAAAGCATTAGCTTTTAGGTGACGCGGGCCGAGTTGGGACCAACGCAGCGGTCATTCCTATCGGGTGGCGAGGCTTCTGTGGATACACCATGGGCGACCAAAAAGAAGTAACGCTGAAAGTGACGGGATGGGAAAACTGAAGCCATAGCCAGTGAGTTTGGAGATGTGAGAAGACAAAAAGGGCCCTGGGGAAATAGCCACCACAGAAAGACACGTGCAAAAGTGAGCTGTAGTAGATTGTATCTGCCGTGATGCCAAATAGAATACAAACAACCTTAATCCAAGGACCACAAAAGTCAGGGAAGCAGTTGGAGAGGAAGATACTGAATACTGATTGACAAACTCTTGACGACATTTCATATTTTCATTTAGACTGCCTTCCCAAGTAGCGATGATGCAATCAACAACTCTAGGCCTGAACCCAATTGTGATTGACATTTATAGAATTTTGTCATTTGGGCCGAGTGGCCTGCTAAGAACAATGAGATTTCGATTCTCTGTTGCCACTCATTAACTGTTTTAGCCATGAGTGTCTTTGTTGGGCCATGAGTTGTTGTTACCAGACAATTGGAACTATCACAACTCTATTAGGACTCCATGTTGAAACTTGAAAGTGATTCGCATAAAAATTTAATACAAATAATCGTGTTTATTTTATCAAAATAAATAGGCATAAGTAAAAAGAAAGTGCACACAAAAATATCAATTTTTTAAAACTCTTACGATAGTTATGAAGTTGCAATGCTCCAATCGCTCAAACAAGTTATTTAGATGGCTAAAAATATAACAAAGTAGTCATATTGAAACTAAGTCCAATAATTTAGGGGCTGATTGAATTTTATTTCTATTTTTTGTTATTAACCCCGGTTTTTATTTTAACTAAAAATAAAACTATTTAATTGTTATCATTAATTTATGTTAGGATATATATTATATATCTTTTAATTAGCTTTGACATTATTTATTAATTGGACATATAAGATATTAATTGGATAATGACTTGGATTCAAAAGTTATATGAATAATTTTATACTTGTGATAGAATCCTACACAATATTAAAGTCTATTATCATGTTGGTAATTGAATTGTGGACTACGAGATTTTGGTGTATAGCAAAAACTGGGACGTTGTTGTTGCGTGGTTAAAGTGGGATTCTTCTTGCTTGAATGTATCATGCACGTCTCAAAACATAGTTGAAGTTAATCTCATGCAAGGGTGGTATAACGATGATGGAGTGTGCGTTAATTGTTATTGAAAAACACAGCTGCACATGCATGTCTTCTAGGGTTGCAATACACCGTGGGTGATTTTTTCTTTTGTTGGTTGGAGAGTGGCTCTTCATGAATCTCATGTGTGTGGTGGATAAAACAATGCAGTGGGAGCTAATTGAAGTTTGAAAAAAAAAAGCAGCTATGATGTAAGTGTTTTTTTATTTTGGGAAACACCGTGGATTAGTTAATTAAATTCTTAAAAGACACAGATCTGGTGGTCTCCATGTGTTTTGTGTGGAATATACACCGTGGGTTAACTTCTTATGTCCAAGAGTTGTTCTTCTGGGATTGTGCGTGAAATATACGTGGTGTGTGTAGTGTCTCATATGGTTTAATTAGAGTTGTTAGAGCTGGACAATATGCGTGATTTCTTGGCTGCATCATTCTTCACTGGCTCAACGATTATTAATTGATTTCCTCATGGGTTGCGTATACTTTGGTTGGTGAATGTGTTATTGGTGCATCTGTGACTCCGTGTTGATGGTTATGTGAATCAACACATTATTGTTACGACGACTTCAGATTTATTTCAGTGGAGCTTAATTTTTCAGGAAGTTGTTATTTTCTTTTGTCTCAAGTGTTTTCGTTTTTGTTTCTAGTTATTTTAATAACTTGAGTTGTTCGTTAATTATTTTATTAATTGTATTTCATTAATAGTAGTAGAGAAAAATCTCTGACGAGGTTAATAATAGTCGGTCGTGTTATTAGGTGTAAAAATCTTTCATGGGAAATGAGGTTGAGAGATAGTATCAAGGGTTGACTAGTGTCGGCTTAGTAAAGCCTTGGGTAAATCTACTATACTTCGGTGAAAGTGATTAAACTGGATGAAGGCCTCGCAGATATAGGTAAGGAGTGTCAAATTGTGTTACCAAATTTCTGGTGTTCTTATTATTTCGTTTTTGCTTGATTCTATTTTGTTCGTGCCAAAGAAGTTTACGAAAAGTTTGCGAAACATTTAACACATTTGGTTTTTCAATTTAATTATATTTTATTATTGATAATAATTTAATATTACATCAAGCTTAAAAATAAACTAATTCTATTTGTTAATTAAATAGCTAATTCTATTTTAATTTCTTGTATAATATTTATTATTAAATAGTAGTAATACATAATTTAATAAAGTAAAAGGTTTACCTATAAATTAATATGTATTTTAGTTATTAAAAATACATTATATGAAATTTTTATATTTAAATAATATTTTATTAAATAATTATGTAGATTTAAAGTAATTTTTAATTAAAATAAATTAAATAATATATTAATCATAATTCTTGCTAGCAATTAATACTAATAATTAAATAATATACTTTGGTTGATGACAAATTAGATAATGAAAAAAATAAAAACAAAATTTAATTTTTATGATTTTTTATAACTTATATAACTTATAGGTTGTAACTTATAAAACTAGGCAAAATTTAAAATAAAAATCCAAACAAAAAAGTTTTGTATTTAATTTAAAAAATAAAAAAAAATCAAAAGGTAAGATACAAATAAACAGACCTTCAGTTCGTGATTAATATTTTCAATTACTCAGGTACTACTTTAGTGAATAGTTAACATACTAAATTACAAAGTGAAAGAAATAAGTTCAAAATGAAGTTTTGATACCTAACTCCACTTTATCATGTTCTTTGTCATGACCTTCCACTTATTTCATGTTTCAACTTACTAACTTTGCTATATCACGTATGACTGGCCCCTGATCTGATGTGGTTGAAAAACCAAATTGGGAAAGTTTTCTTCCAGATAAAAGGAAGGAAATCCAGGGAGAACATTCTTAGGATGCTTTTTGACGAGTTTAGACTGGAAACGGGTTCTCCAGAAAAGCGGCGGAAGATCGTCCAAATTCTAGGAGATATTTTATCAGAACAAAGACTTAGAGTTGATAAAAGAAATCCAAAGTTGAATCTAGTTAGTAAGGCGTAAGCCAATTTCTACATGGTCTAATGGATGCATGCTTATGGTTTAGTCCATGCTCCTATGATATGCTCTTTAAGCCCAATTCAGTCTTTGGTCCATCCGAAATCACATATGGCCAATTTAACCTACCATGACCAAGTCCATCAATGCACTAATTGAAGTTTGAACCTTACTTGATCCCACCTAGTTAAGTTACCTTAGTTCATATTGCCTATCTTCTTCATTTCTAAGTCGTGTTAGTCTTTAGTGAATGCTAACCAATGGCTAGCAAAATGATCCTACATGTATTAAAGGGTTAAACAACTACTATCACCAAATCAATTTGACACTCTAATCGAGACAAATTGAAGGTATTTATTTACTTAGTCTTCAAATTTCCACAAGGTTGTCTTTCTCCCAAGTAACTTTCTAAGATAGGTTTATTTTTTCACTAAATAAAAAACTTTGTTATTTAATTCTTCTTATGTTACCCCAATTTGGATTATTCATAATCTTCTTAATATGTTCAATGAATTGTTTCCTTACAACTTGTAGAACTCATTTTACTTGGCTTCTATTGGGAATTATTGTATCTTATGGTAAGGTTTAAGGAAACTGATATAAAGTGTCAGGTTTAACATTAACCATTTGGGCAATTTCAATCTCTATGCCAAATTGTCAAGTACTTCAAGTGGATAGTCATACTTCGACACCAACCATACAATGTACTTACTTACTACTAATCATCGTATGGATTATCTCTATAACACTTATGGTGTATGATTAACACGGAGGAAGACTATAACCCTAGTAAACCCAAGGCATATATACATAGTATTCTGAGTCATATGTTGAGTAGTAGGAGTGATAATTAGGGAGTAATCAGGAATTTAGATGTGTTCTACCATCATAGCATGAGTGAGAGGACATCAATACACCTAGGGCATGTATTAGCCCAATTTATCCAATGTTAAAGTGAGGAGAGGAAGGTCGGCATGACCTGTATCAGGCCTTATGTGACAAGGCTTGCATGGAGAATTGGGGTCTTCAACAGACTACCAGCGATGTGACTGGTGAGTACCTTAGCAATGCTAATCCTTGATGTCATGAAGCATATGCATACGGTACATAGACTGTCAGACCTATAGGTGATATCTCCCACCTAATTGGGGTTCTGACAATCCAACAGCATCAGGAGGAGCTAGGGAGGAGCCACCATAACCATATTCACTGTCATCCCAAATGGAAGGAGTAATACAGGAGGAGGATAGTGCGGAAGTAATCAGAGTATGGACACAACATGCAGACCAATAAAATATAACTTAGCTGGAGAGACGATTTAGGCAGCTCATGGTACTTAACGGACTATCCAAGTATAGCCAGAAGAGATTAGGGAGCAAATAGGACAACTTGAGACCTCTATTAGATAGATGGGAGATCTATTGATGCATATGGCGAGCCATCAGGGCATGACTATTTAGTTTCCACAATTTAGAGCAAGCACATCATCATCAACTCCTCCATATTTTAAGGCTATATGATCCAAGGACCCTCTAGTAATTTGGTCTTTTTTTTCTTTTTCTTATTATTTGTATTTTTCTCATTTTCTTGCTTTTGTTATTTTATCTTGTCTAAACGTTAATGCAGTGTTATTTCATATTTATTTCCTTTATTATTTTTTATTTTCTTTATCTTTTTATCCCATTTTGTTTATATTTTGCAAGGATGTTTGTATCTATTATTGGAAGGATCCCACATTGAAATCAAAATTCTAAAATTCTTATCACCTAAGGAACTTCCAATTTCTTATCATTTCTTCCTTTTTATTTATTTGTGCTTATATTATATACACTGGGAATAATGTACAATTTTAACTGTGGGGAAGGAGATTATAAATTTCTTAAGCTTTGTTATTACATTTTATTAACTGATATCTTAAATTAGTTAAAATATGTCCAAAAATACTTTAAATCGTTACTGACTATTGAATTAGATTGGTATGTAAAATGATAAAAGTTAGAATAAGCTTGCTTTTATAAGTTATATTTTATGTAATCATTGAGATAGCTCATTTGAATGAAAATTGCATATTGTTTACACACATAAGATCCTTTTTGTGATCTTCTGAACCTAAGACTAAAATAAATCAATATTTAAGCTATTTTATTATTTCATATGTGTTATCATGCATAGTTGAATAATTTTAAATAAATCAATATTTAAGCTCTTTTATTGTTTCATATGTGTTATCATGCATAGTTGAATAATTTTAAAACTTGTTTTCATTATACATATTGATATCATAGTTGTTAAATTAGAAATATTGATATAATAAAGGCATTTAATTTCAACATTTTTTAGCCTTTTTTTTAAATTATCTTACCATATTTTATCATTTAGGAGTATCCAATTTTGAGCTTTAGCCTTTTTCATTGATTATAACCCCATTAATAGCTTTTATCTTATCTTTCTTGAAGCCTTTTTACTAATTTGAACCCTGAAGATTATTTATCTTACTTGTTTGCTTGAAACTTGAAATTTTAAAAGGTCCAATATTTCTTTAATTATTGGTTGATGAAAAGGATTTTTATATCACTGTCAAGGTACATCATAATGAGGTTAACCTTTTTTTGCATTAGTTTAGTAATATCAAAATATTGCTTTATATCTGACAAAAAGTTATTAAGTTCCTTAACATTTTGGATACTTTTTAAAACTTTTATTCATGAATCTTAAACAAATTGCTTTTAACTTGCCAAATTTTTTTATTAGCATCAACATGTTTAAGGATAATTATCTCAGAGTTGACATCCTCTTACGCCTTTATCAAGTCTACCACTTGATCTTTCAAAGGTTAGATTAAACTTTTTAAGACTTCAAGCTAAGATAGATAATATATTACTTCCTCGTTACCTGTAAGCAACAATTTGATGATTGCTTCCACCTAATTAAATAACACACTAATTAAAGTTGTTAACTCTTGCCATTAGATTACCAATAATGACTTCGGTATCAATTGCTAGAAATACTTTGATAAGAACTCCAAGATTGCACCAAAATGCACAAGAATCTTTACACAATAGTTGAATTCACACAACTTAATTCAACCTTACCAATTATTTTATGTTTAAAGTGATTCACACAAAAGATTAAGATTACAAATATGTTTATCTTAGCAAAAGAAATATGAAGAATCAAAAAGAGAAAAAGCATAAAAATACAATTAAAATGCAAACCTTTATTAATTGTCACAATAGTTACAAAAGATACAACGCTCTGACTCCTATGTTGAAAGCCTTTGCTCAAATAAGTTATTTATAGGTATTTAAAGAGTTAATGAGAAAAAATACAAGAAAGTGGATACAAGAACACTAAATTTACTAATTTAGTTAGTGGTTGATATCTACAATCATTTAGGCACAAGCAAATTACCAGTGGAAAAAATCCGGTGGTAAACTAGCGACATAAATTGATTTTTTGTCGGTAAAATTGTCGAAAAAATGGTGATTTGCAACGGAAAAATATCCGTCGGTAAAGATGGAGGTAAAATTTTCTCGCAACTTTGTCAAAAATATATAGCGACGAAATAGTCAAGGCCATCATAAAAATTAAGCGGCAATGGTTGGCCAAAAAAATAAGCATTGGGGTGTATCGATGGAAGCAATGTTTGTCGATAAATTACTGACAAAACTATCATTCCATCGGTAAAATTTAAAGTTAAATGTCGTCGTTTGGGTCTTCAAATTGAACGTTTAAAAATGAAATGAAAACGACATCGTTTTGTTTAAAACCAAACGATGTCATTTTTGTTTCATCTTAAACCTACCCGAAGCCTCCACCCCTCCCCGCCTGCGACATTTTTTGTTGGTTTTCTTCTTTATTGTCAAGGGTCTTCTTTCTTCCATCGTCCATTGTTCATGCTTTGCTGTCATCCATCGTCTTCAGTTAAGTCAAGGTTAGTCGTCCATCTCGGGTTCATTTTCTTGCAAAAAATTTTGTTGTTAAATGCTTATACAAACTTCGGTTTTGTTGATGTGGTTTAAGTATTATGCATTTTTTGAACTGCGGTTGATTCATTTTTTGATTGAGCATGTTTATATTGTGAATAATGGAAAAATACAGTGGTTTTGTTATTAGTTAGAGATTAATTTGGTTTACCTATGAATTGTCCGGTGAAATATCCAAGTAACAGAAACTGGTGGTGGATGGGTTTAGGATGTTTTATTTTTTTGAACATCAATTCTGTTGAAAACCTAAAACAAAAAAGGAGCTAACACTATGTATATGCATAAAATAAAACCCTCTTATTATAGAGGTATTAAATTGTTATTGATGATAAGTTTGAACGAACTAAGGGAAAAAATACATGGCTTAAAATAACATAAGTTATCTTATTTTGGTAAGATATATCACTGTAACAAAGTCATTGATATGGCAATATTTTAGTACATTATATGTCCCTGTCCATAAATTATAGCAAATGGTAATTCTACCAAAATGAGTAACAAGTAATGTTGTTGACCTTCTAGAAAAACTTCTGGATTACACTCATTCGAATCTTGCCCGCTATATTTAATAAAAGCTTATATAAAATTCGATTATGTAAAGAGGTTCGGATGAAACACTATTTTAAGATTTATTTGACCTAAATAAACCAAATTCATTTATATAATCAGAACTTCTTAGAATCTTAAGTATAGGTTTTAATGTTAGTATAGATTAAAATGGCAAAGCAACTTCTAGAGTCATTTACGAATTATGTATCAATTGATATGATTTTCCTCTATATTCTTAAAATCTCATGTATTTTTATTAAGTTAAATTAAACATGTCTGACCTTAATTTTCCTTTTAGTAGAAGGAAGATTAATCGATGCATTTGTTCTTGGTAAAGCACTTGGCTACAAGTCTAATTTTATATCTCTCTATGTTACTGGAAGAGTACCTTTTGGTTTTAAAACTTATTTACAGCCAGTGGACTTTTTTGCCTCTAATAAGTAAACAAGATCTTAACCTTGAGTACTATAGATTTAAATTCTTCTTATATGGTTTCATACTAAATATTACAATTAATGTTATTTGTTACCTTCAAAATTGAGATCGGATCCTTGTGAGGACTTAAGTATTCATAAAAAATTGTAGGTCTCCCCACAATTTAGGATCTTTTAATACCCACTTCACATTATGTTCAAGCATTATTGATTTATTCTTCATACAGTGTTATAAATTGTATTTGTAGTTCTTTAACACTTAGTTAAGAATGTTGAAATACAATCAAACTATCTAAATTTAGTGATTTTCTCATAAGAGCTTAATGTTTCGTTTAATTCTGTTAGTTGAAAAATATTCCAATTGAACTTAATCATATAACTAGGAGAAAGATATGGTCAAATTTGTGAGATCTCTTCAAAATCATCACCTACAAGACAATGAATCAAAGTAAAGAGAATATCATACAATGTCCTATAAAATATATCATAAATGTGCTAAATTACAATAAATTCAGTCCCTACTTATTTTACTTATATTAAAATAAGTAAAATCAATAGGAACTAGGAGCTAGGAACTAGGAAACTTGATTTAGTTGACACTTAGCTATTTTGTTTATCGCATATGGAAAGAAAGAACTAACATGAATTCTAATAAACAAAACAAGAATTTGCAAGAACTCTTACAAAAGATAGTTCAATGGATATGAGAAACTTAATGGATAAAAAATGAGTTCTCAACCAAATCCATGCATCTAAATAAAGCCTATATAACTACATCTTCATTCTTGATGGCTCAGTTAATTTTAACAAACTATTTGACTATAGACATTTTGTTTACTTTTGATTTTTCTATTAGAGAACTTGTTTTAATATTATTACCCTTTTGTATAGCTAGAATATCTAATTCTTTATAGGACTTGGTTAAATTAGATATTACAATTTACAAAAAAGAGTAAAAGGTGGAATAGTAGTCAATAAAAAATTATCATTTTCTCCCAAAATAAGCAAAAATATTTAGTCAATCCATCCTAACTAGCTTAGGTAGAATGTGATCCCTCAATAAATCTAGATGCATATTATGAGCCTTTAATAAGTGACGGTTCGATCTCCCAATAACACGTTACATTCCAAAGAAAAACGCTACCATAGGAACTGTATACCATGTCATCTAATATTCAAGACCTATGGCTAATTATAGGTGACTTTAATTGCACTTTGTGAAATACTAAATATGAGGGAGGGATAGGAAATTTTTAGTTGTACTAAATATAAGGAGATTTGGTGTAAACGTGGATCAAGGAAGTTCATTGATAAGCCAATTCATAAGCTATTTGAGAAACACACTCCCAAAATATCCTAGTATAAAACCATAATGTTTAATGGTTACTTTCGAATAATATCCTTCTTATGTGTCTCACAATGCTTAATATTGGGATTTTAATAAGATCTATTGCCTGTTTGATCTCTTGATTGAACATGTATAAGGCTATGCCTGTATTATTTTATAATACAATTCTTTTATTATATAAAACTACTGCCTATAATACAATTCTTTATAACATAATTCAAAACTTATCAAAAACTAGCTAATTGTTTATTGTCTTTCTTACAGGTCATGTTCTATATTGAAGAGCATTGATAATTGTCCAATCTCATCTGTATTCTTTGTAGTTTGCGATTGTCCATCTATCAAGGCAATTCATTCAACTAAGTAATTTAAATGTGATCGGTTTTGTGTTCTTCTTTGCGACTTTACCTATAACAATGATTGATGAGTTAAAATATAGAGTCTATCTAAAAACAACATTACCTAGTTGTGGTTATCTCGGTGTAATTAACTCTTGCACAAATATAATTAGAACATTTTCATGTACTTTCTTCAATCTATTTAATTGAGGCTAAATGCCCAAATTGGGGCCAAAATTTTTTTGGGTTTGATCAATTTAGGTCCAAACATTTTAATCTGCTCAATAAAGGTTTAAACGTTATCGAGTCTGCTCAATGTTAGGCTATTTTGGATGAAAATTTGGTAGTATCATACACGCATCATTATGGAAAGGCTAGTTAGATTTTAGATGCCATGTAAAAACACACATAGCTTATGTGGATTTTCATAAAAGAAAAGAAAATCATTTTAGAACCCTAAATTTATTTCTTATCCCCAAATATTCACCCTCTGTCTCCCGAAAACTTACCCAAATCCTGTCTGCTGATCACTCCAATCCCTCTTGCCAATCCACCTTCTAATAGTGTGAGCTTTGTCTTTAGATGTTTAAGGTGAATGGGTGCTCGAGAACCCCATTTTCAATGATGAAGATTGTTCCTTTGCTATTTCTTTTCAATTTTTTAAACCCTTTCTAGGTTTTGGTCTACTTTCTTATAGTTTGGCTATTTTTTAATATTTCATATCTTTCTCGATGTTGGTGACTTGTTGTGAAGATTTCTTTCTCTGAATCCTATCATGAGTAAGGTCAAAATTTTGGATTCTTCCCCTCAAATTGATTCAAAAGTGAATCTTCCAAATAATTCAGTAAAAGTATTTACAAGGGAATTACATTAATATGGGTTTATGTGGATCGTAAGGTATAGGGTGTGTGGCGTTTCGTATTTTGGTTCCTTGTAGCCTCTGTTAATACTGTTATTCAGGTTCTTAGACACCCATAGAATTTGGTTTAAATTCTCTAGTGAAAATGCATAACGAATGACTTAGTTTATGTGATTTCACTCTGACAATTGTTGGATGAAGATATTGCACTGACTGAAAATGTTTGACAAAAGTCTTCTCTTACTAATTTTTAATTTAAAATCATCAGTCTTAATCACTCATCAACTTACTTTGCTTATCTATGGGGGATTTTCTATAGCCATCCATAATTTATATCTTGGTGTCATTTATGTGGAAATAGGTTAGGAAGGTGAGCATGGAATGGTTAGTAGGGGAGAAAATCAAAGCTATTACGATGTTTCCTCCTCATACTCATAGTTGGACAGGGTATGTTAAGAAAGATATTGTTGGACAAACTAATATTTGCTATGTTGAGGTTTGTGAATTTCATACTGGAATTATAATCCATGATCCTTTTTCTTTGTTTTGCACTTCCACCGCTTATTACTTTATGGAATGAACAATTTAGAGGTGTAGTGCTACTCCCAAATTTTATACCTCCATTTCCAATGGACATATCCTATATAATTGATATAGAGAGTCGTTGGACATGTTACAAATTACCTTTTTTGCTTGGTGTACTTTTCACCTTATTAGATGAGAGTTTCGTAATGATAAGTCAGGTTTGATGTGTGTTTGAAGAAGATAAGTACTTACTAATCCAGTTATTCCCGTTGGAGGGTCGAGGAAAAGAGTGTGTGTGCGTTTATCAATATTTTATTCTAGTATCTTCTACCTTACTAATTTTCTTGAGAATGATTTTGAGTCCTTTCCACATGAAAGACATCTATCTACATTTATCATGAATAAACTACCATATGAAAATTCCCAAGACTTACTTGAACTGCATTTGAGAAAGTTACATATCATATCTAGTTTCCTTTTTTTTCAGCTCAGGTTTGTAAGCATCTCCTTTTAGTTTGTGCCTCAGCAGCTATTTCTTTTTCTTCATATCTCACGTATTATTCATATATTGCCTACTTAAATTGACTTACCTTCATTTTTGTTTGTTGCTCTTATTATGTGTTAGTCATATGATGAATCATCTCATAGATTCCAATATTGTGACCTATAGTTTATGTAGCTGAAAGTGCAATAGCCTCCAGAATTGCTAGTTCATCTTCCTTTAGAGCTGAAAGCATTGTCAATATCATTGTTGAAGTCGCCCTTGTATTTATAGCCACAATGTCTTTAATCCTCCAACAAGTTGGAAAGAACTCACCCAAGATAGAGACTGTTGAATACAATGGTCTTGCCCTTAGTTACTACATTAGTAAGTTCAAGCCACAAGAGATTATTCAAGTAGTAATGCAAAGTAAAGTTGAACCTTCCCCATCTATATAGGCAAAAGCCTCTCCACCATAAGTTACTCAGATTCAAGTTTCATCTCAACTTCTGGTGGAGCCATCCACTTTAAATGAGATATTTTTTACTTAGGTTGATTAAATTTGTTTCAGTTTCTTGAACCATGAACCTAGAAATTTTCCTCTATACCTTTGATGTGTACTAATGTACTGACCTATAAACAAAAACAACTGTTGAGGTATATGTAGCATGAATTATAACAAATGCATGATATGATATGAAATGATATGCTAACTTGTGTTGTACTATGGAATGCGTTCCATACACCTCTCTCTATCACTTTCATGTCCATGGGCTGATCCTCCCTCCCAATCTCCTGCCACGTCAAATTAACATTACTTTTATTTTGTAATTAGGACAAGAGTAACGTCTCATGAACTTTTATGGAAATTATCTCATATTAAAACTCAAGAACAAGATTTTCAAGTTCTCATCTTTGTGGAACTAGAAGAAAAACTAAAGGGTAAGATTTCAAAGTTATGATCTTTCTAGACCAAAAGAAAGGAACTTAAAGTTTGGCATTCAAATGTAGTAAGACTTTATGAATCATGGAACTTTTTGCCTGATAAGATGATGAAAAAACAAAGCATCTGATAAGTACATGTTCATAACATGATATTAATAACAACCAACCAACCAACAATATATAATCTTAAGACAGATTCATATAATTTGATAACAACAAACAAAAAATAAATCATTCCATGATTTTTCTAGTGCTTGTTGATGAACTCAACAATTCCTTCAAAAAGGGTAGTGGTTTATGATGCAGTTTGTGGATCCATGCCCACTACAATTTTTTTAAGATAGAAATTGTGTCCTACTCCAGGATTAGTGAGCAGTGTCATGTCCTTGTTAGTCCTTTTCATGGCTTCATAGTACTCCATCTCAGTGTCTCTAATCAGATCATTCTCTGCTACACAGGGCAGGAATGACAACAAATTCAAGGTGTCTAATAGTGGAGCTGCTAGCCCCATTGGGCACGTAAGTGGGTGAACCTTGTTACATCCCACAAGCAATGCAAACCCCAAGAACTTGTCAACCATGTTAAGTGTTAAAAGAGGTGACTGCGGTCGCTCCAACTCTGACTTACTCCTCTTTAACCTAACAAACCATGAATTGATTGAAATCCCTCCAGTGAGTCTCACCAGACTTGAATCTTCACTACTAACTCATGTACCAACTTCATAGACTAAGTTACTCCAAAACTATCTCCAATAAGAAAAACATGCTTTAAATCAACATGATGACTAAGCCACAACTCGTGTGATTTTCCTTGAGCGAGTGAATGTAACTAGAGAAGAGCAGCCAACTCATCATCACATGTAGCTAGTAGATGATGCTCAGGGGCTCATCGAAGATAACAGAGACAACCCCTAATTGGTGGTGATGATGTGGACAATCCCTTTTACTAAGTTGCTCATAGAGAGATGATGAATTTAGGGATTAGAAATAAATTTAGGTTCTAGAAATTATTTTCTTTCTAAAAATCCACGTAGGCCACTTATGTTTTTTACATGGCATACTAAATCCACCTGGCCTCTCTAAACAGACATTTTATATAGAGAAATGACGTGTGTACGACACTGCCTAATTTTTGTCCAAAATAGCTTAAAATTGAGTGGACTCAATAATGTTTAGACCTTTATTGAGCACATTAAAATATTTGTCCCTAAATTGATCAAATCAAAAAATATTTGGCCTAAATTTGGGCATTTAACCATTTAATTGAAAATGAAACGAAGTTTTTTTAATCCAATTTCATTATTTGTTTGAATTAAAACTTATTATGTCAACTTTTAATGAGTTATGATTATGTTATTTAGATCTTTGTTGTTTATTGTCTGTCATCTCCGATTGTCTGACTGTTTAGGTAAGTCGTCTAAATTTTGTTTATATTTTATGTTCTACTTTAATAGATTATACGAAAGTGTGTTGTTCTTTGGAATGATTATCTTGGTTTTGTTTGTTGTTGTTTGGAATATTGTTAGAATGATTGATGGCTAGATGTGTGAATTACATAAGTATTTACTACATGTCGAATGAGTTTGTATAATTAATAATGATTTGCAGCATAATAAACCCTTAGGATGGTATATAGTTTGGAAACTAGTGATGCAGCTCCCATGGGGTTTTTAGTTAAAAATTCCACAAACCTAGGCGTAACAGCGAGAACTTGCTTTCTCGATTCATATGGTGTAACAATGCCATGTACCATAGTGCTTGTTTAAAATCAAACTTTGGAAATCAACTTGCAGGTGATTAATTCAAATATAGTATTAACATAAGAAATTCACGTAATTGGCAAAACAATTCTTTGCATAATAAACTCCTAGGATGGTATATAGGCTGAAAACTTGTGATGCGACTCCCATTAGGCTTATCAGTGAAAATTTTCATGAGCCTAGGATTCACAGCTAGAACTTTCCCCATTAGGCTTATCAGTGAAAAATTTCATGAGCCTAGGAGTCACAGCTAGAACTTTCTGTCTCGATTCATATGGTGTAAAAATGTCACGTACCATAATGCTTATTTAAAATCAAACTTTGGAAATCAACTTGTAGGTGATTAATTCAAACATAGTATTAACATAAGAAATTCACGTAATTGACAAGACAATTCTTTGCATAATAAACCCCTAGGATGGTATATAGGCTGGAAACCCATGATGCAACTCTCATGAGGCTTATCGATGAAAAATTTCATAAGCCTAGGAGTTACAGCGAGAAGTGTAACAATGCCACGTACCATAATGCTTGTTTAAAATCAAACTTTGGAAATTAACTTGTAGGTCACTACTTCAAACATAACGACTTGAACTTCAATTTGATGAATTCAAACTTAGTATTAACATCATAAATTTAGGTATAATTAAAATGAAAAGTTTTTGCATAATAAACCCTATGATGGTATATAGGCTGGAAACCCGTGATGTAACTTCCATGAGGCTTATTGGCGAAACACTCCACGAGGTTAATAGTCACAGCAAGAAGTCCCTTTTTCGATTCACAGGTGTAAACAATGTCACGTACTATAGTGCTTGGTTGACAAATTGTTTTATTTGACTTATACTCACATATATTGAGTTTTCTAATTGTGAACTCATATGGTGGGATAGGTTAGTCTCAATTTGGAGGAGAAATGGTCAAAGACCTGTAAAAACTTAGGGGATATTTTGTAAAGTAAAGATTAAATGTTCTATAAACTTGGGACAAATGAAGGATACTAACTATGAAATCACTTTTTTAAATAATAGTTTTGTAGAAATGAGTAATGTTGATAGATCTGGGATGTCTAGACGATTAACACCTGGTGGTTTCATTAATCCTGATTTTATTGAAAAAGTTGAAGCTTTTGTTCACTATAAATGTTCTCAACCTACATATATGGATGATCCAAAGATTAAATTTCCATGTAAAAAGTTTAAACATATTTGTTTTCTTCCTATTGATGAAGTGAATCTCCATTTGTTAAGAAAAGAGTTTGCTCCAAATTATTTTGACTGGATACGATATGGGAAGCCATTAATTTGTAGCACTTCAAGGGGTAATGAAGTAAACTTTTCAATAAATGTGGATGAGTTTGAAGGGAGAACTAGATTTATAACAAATAATGTGGGTGTAACTGAAAATCCTTACACTTAAATGGTTTATGATGCAGTCGATTACACCTTTCAGGCAAACATAGAAAATTTTAAAGAAGAACCAAACCTATATGCAAAAAAGTTTTTTGACTTACTAAAATCAGCTGCTAAATAATTATGGTCAAATTGTGAGACCATGACTCAGTTTTCTTTAATTGCTCGAATATTGAACCTAAAATTTGAAGGGCATATTTCTAATCGAAATTTGGATAAAATTCTTGCTTGGTATAATGAATTATTGCCTCCTAATGATACAATGGTTTATAATTGCTACAATATAAATAAACTTATTAAAGGTCTCGGTTTGTCAGTTGAAAAAATTGATTGTTGCAATTTTGGACGTATGTTGTTTTGGAGAGATGATGTGGAATTACAAGAATGCAAATTTTTTGGACAATCTAGGTTCAAACCTAGAAAACATTCTATGAAATACATATTAGTACCCTAGAAGTGGATGTATTATTTCCTACTAACTCCCAGACTTCAAATGATATTATTGCATCTCACATAAGATGAAATAATGAACATGAACAATAAGATGGAATAATGAGTGATCCATCAGATGTACTCACATGGAAACATTTCAATAACACCCATTTTGAGTTTGCAGCTAAAAGTTGAAATGTTATGTTGGGATTATCGACAGACGGATTCCAACCTTTTGGTCAATCTAACCAATAATATTCATCATGGTCAATCATAATTATTCCTTATAATTTGCCTCTATGGATGTGTATGATTGAGGCATATATGTTATTGATGGTGATTGTACCAAGGCCTGCAAGTCCAAAGCATAAAATTGATGTATTTTTACAATCATTAGTATCTGAATTGTATCATCTTTGAGAATTTGGTGTAGAGACATATCATGCATCTCTTAAACAAAATTTTTTGTTGAGAGTAGCTTTGATGTGGATTATTAATGATTTTCCTGCGTCTGCTATATTTTCTGGATGGAGAACAATAGGGAAATTGGCTTGTCTTTACTATAGAAATGATTTTGATGCGTTTTATCTTCTTAATGGGGCCAAAACATCTTGGTTTGACAATCACAAGAAATTTCTTCCTCCAAATCATCCATTTAGATGCAATAAACAAAAGTTCATCAAGAATATGATGGTAAAAACACCTCCTCCCTTCACAAAGCTAGTGAAGAGATATTGTAGGAGATCGATGAATTAGGGTTGCTAAAAGTTACAAAACTTGAAGCTAAAGAAGTTAATAGAAGCATTAGTAAAAACTTTGGTTGGAGAAAATGAAGTATCTTTTGGGATTTTCCATATTGAAAAAGTAATTTGATACGTTATAAACCAGACGTGATGCATATTGGAAAAAATATTTTTGACAATTTGTTCAACACCATAATGAACATTGAAGGGAGGACGAAGGACAATGCAAAATCACAAGCTGATTTGAAAATTTTTTGTGGAAGGAATGAGTTAGATAAAGATCTTCACATCGGTAAATATCCAAAAGTATGTTACTCTTCAGACAAAACACAAAAGGAAAATATGTATGGATGGTTGAAAAATATAAAGTTTCTCGATGGTTATGTTTTGAACTTGGCAAGGTATGTGGACATGAGGATGTACAAATTATTCGGGATGAAAAATCGTGATTGTCATGTGTTTATGCAAAGGCTAATTCCAATTACATTTCGAGAGTTGCTACTAAATAAGGTTTGGGAAGCTATAACAGAATTAATTTTGTTTTTTAAAAGCTTAACACCATCTACAATAAAGTTGGTTGAAATGAAAAAACTATAAGGGAAAATGTCAATTATCTTATGCAACTTGGAAGAGATTTTCCCTTCAAGCTTCTTTTACTGTATGGAGCATCTACATATACATTTAGCACATGAGGCTAAACTTACTGGTTTGGTTCAATATCAATGGATGTATCCATTTGAGAGGTAATTATAGTTAATATTTAAATAAAACTGATATCATGTTTTAATTATAGGATTATAATAACCTTATTTGTAACGTAAGTAATTGCATCACTTTAAAAAATAGTCAAAAACAAGGCTAAAGTTGAAGGTTCAATATGTAATGCTTATTTAGTGGATGAAGCAAGTATATTTTGTACACATTATTTTGAGTTGCATGTGCATACAAGAGAAAGAAAAGTTTCTCGTAATGATGATGGGGGAGAAACGAGTGATATTAATGGTAACTTATCAATTTTCAAATATCTAGGACAAGCGTATGAACGTTCAACAAAAAGAATGTTAACAACAGAAGAAATAGAGGCTGCCCATGGTTACATTTTATTGAATTGTCAAAGGTTTAATCTTTCGTGTAGTAAGTTTAAGTTGATTTTGAAATAGATTATTTAAGTTTTCGAAGTTACTATTGTTCACAACTAAAATACATAATAATAATTTTAGATTATACAAGGAATGGTTATATGAGCTAATGCTCGAAACAATGCAGGATGATATCAATAAAGAAGTTGAAAGACTATTTCCTTGATGGTTCGAGAAATATGTAAGTTTTCACTTGTAATAATTGAAACGATTGAATTATCATATCAAAGTGATTAGATGGAATTATACTATTTAATATGATAATTTTTTAATGTAGGCCTCAGAAAATCCAATAAAGAACAAGTTCATATATGATCTTGCGAAAGGACTTTTGTGAATTGTTAAATCAGATTTGGTGTATTTTGTTAATAGATACAAATTTCACACAGAATATCATGGTCATAGCATGACAATAGTAAATAGTGGGGTTTGCATACAGGAGAATTAATAGATTGCTATGATAAAATTATTGAGATACTTGAATTTGAGTACTATGCATTGCTAATAAAATGAAGTGTGATATTTAAATGTGAATGGTTTGATCCAACTCTTAATGTTGGAATAAAAGTGCACGGTCGATACAATCTAGTTGAAATCAACTAGTAAAGAAGATTTAGACAATTTGAACCTTTTGTGTTGGCAATGCAAGTGATCTAGGTGTATTATGCCCCTTTTCTCAGCTTACAATGAGATAAGTCAAATTGGTTGGTCATTTGCAAAGAAAAAACTATAGGTGTTTTTGAATTACATGGAAAAGGAGAAAATAAGAGAATTAAAAGTGAAGTGTTTTAAGAGGATGTTTATGAAATAAATGCATGCGTAACATATGATGAGAATGAATCTTTGAACAATCCAAATAATGAATATGTTTAAATTTCATCTGGAGAGGATGAGGAGGGCGAGAAATCTAAAAAGAAGCCTGAGTTTGAGAGATCTAAAGAGGAGCGTCAATTTGATTCTAATCTTCAGAAAAAGATGATGATGATGATGATTTTGATTTGCTATTAAGTCCTAATAGCAATTAATTTATGTTTGTAATAGAATATTAAATTTATAAATCTATTGTTGCATAAAAAAATATTGTTATATATTGAATTTATATTGTTCTATTATTGGAAAATTCAATAAAATGTGAATTTCATGTTAAAAATATGTCACTAAAGAGAAAACAGGATATGATGCTGCCAAGGTTTAAGTTACCACGATTTAGAGAAGCCAGTGCATTTCCATATGAAGCATTATATTCTACAGATGCTACAGAATCACCTGTTGTATGTCTAACTACTGCACATCCAGATGAGGCATCATCTTTTGTACTTGCTGCTACACCATCCACCATCCTTATACCGATAGAGATATCAGGGGTAAACATTGTGGATGAAGGCAAGACCTCCAGCCTGGAGCTGAGGGAGTTTATGAAAGAACTTATAGGTTTTAATTTGAAAATGATCTAGAATAACTTATATATTAGGTTGGTTCCATCTAGAATGTGCTCAAAAAATATCTCATTCAAGTTTAAGGAAAGGACAAATCTTGAGGGTTATATATGAAAGAATATCTCTCAAGCGAGAAAGGATTTTTATTATCAGGAGTTTGAAGTACACGAAAATAATCTTTTTTATTTTATCTAATTTTGTACATTAATTAGATAAATATTGACGTTTATACGTACTTACAGTATGTTTTTCTTTTTTTTAGAAAAATTTTTTTTGGGATTTAAAATTTGATGTTGTAATTTATAATGTATGGGAGAGGCAAGTTCATACTCGTTATAGAGACTTTCTTGATTCGATACATAAGAATGGTGTACGACCGCCATATATATCTAAAGAAATATGAAGTTGTTGGCAACAGTATTGGGCATCACTTGAGGCAATATCCATTTCAAAGCGCAATTCTGTCAATAGGTGTAGAGGATAGGATAGAGAGAGTCTTTCTATACACACTGGAGGATCTTTGACCTATCAGGAGCATACACTTCAACTTGTAAGTATCAAAACTTTACACTTATATTCTGATTTTTTTACTTTGATATATGAAATTTGATTTTAATGTCATTTGATGTATGAAATTTAAAATAAAAAATATGTGTATTATGGAGAATAATAATATTATAAATGTCTTATGCCATTAATGTTTGTATTGCTGAGTTAAAATTTTTTTTCTAATAGGGGGTAAATATCATAAAAATAGAGAAAAATTATATCGAATTTTTTTAAATTGTTGTTCACTTATAACAATTTATTCTGATGTAAGAAAGATCTATGGGCAGGAAGCCTATACCACGCCAACTCTTTTTGCACACTCACACCAAGAAGTATGATGGTGTGACCTTCGTCAACACCTGATGCAAATAACTTCATGTATGTAAAATTTATACGTTAATAATAATTCTTAAAAAGTATCACTTATTAACATAAACAATTATAATAATAGGACCAAATACAAGCAAGTATTGAATGACAATTTCAGAACACTGAAACTGTTGATGAGAGTCAAGCATATCTTGATGCAATGGGTGGTAGGGATTGTCGTGGAAGGATTTTCGGGTTACGTTCATTTTTTAAAGACATGTTTGAAAAACCGAAGAGGGTTAATTGTTTCACAAACCTTCCGTAAACTTCTTTGACACAAGCAAAATAAAAAACTAGGCAAGAACAAAATAATAAGAAGACCAGAAACTTGGTAACGCAGTTCGACACTCCTTGCCTACGTCTGTGGGGCCCTCACCTAGTTTAATCACTTTCACTGAAGTATAATAGAATTACTCAAGGCTTTACTGAGCTGACACCACTCAACCTTTGACACTATCTCTCAACCTCACTTCCTGTGAAAGATTTTCACACCTAATAGTACGACCACCTTGTACTAACCTCAACAGAGGATTTTCTCAACACTCTTTTTAATTAAAAGACAATTAATAAAAAATACTCAAGTGATAAATCAACTAAGAATAAAAACATAAAACACTTGAGATAAAAGAAAGACTTCCCTATGATTTTATTTTCTCGAAATAATCCAGCTGAATCTATTCATTTTAGCTAACTCTTTCTTCAAAAAAGTATGTCGCAGTGTTTCTTCAATTAATAACTAATGCCCACTTCACCGTAGCTGACATTCACTGCATCATAAACTCACACCCACACCCATAGTTCCTCAACAACAGAGATTCACTACAATTTACTCAATAAGAAAAACGTGTGCACCAACACCGACTCACCAACCCACTGCACCGTTTCTCTCTACACCCATCACGTGTTGTTCAGCAATGTTCCCATACACACAACAACAGTCACAGTTTAATTGAACAACTAACTCACATCAAATCTATCTCATACACGCACACGCACCTAGTTGCTGCACACCTCCACTAGAATACTTCACCTGCGTGTTTTTAATAGACTTCTGTTATAAATCAAAGATGTATGCAACACACCCATCAAACTTTGTTTAATAATCTTCCTTCCCAATGCACAACGTAATCAACGCACCATTAAAACATAACACACACCAAGTTTATCTCTCAATAAAGACACACACATCCCACACAAAGAAAGACGTAGGCCATGTATATCACTATTTATTTTCAATCAACTAAAAAAAATCTCTGCCTATGTTTCCAGAAGGATTATCTTTAATTCACCAAGAAACTTACAAAAATGCCCTTAACCCTTCAACCACACTTTTACGCAGAACTACTTCGTTCACACCAAAAAATGTCCAACCATACCCTTCTGCTACTTCATACATGTAAAACAATTTTTATTCAAACTAGAATTGCTTCAATATCCTTTATCCCAAAAAATCTGGTAGTACACATATGAATCACCAACATGATAATGATAGACTTCCACTTTGTGTAGAATTCTTTTTCAGCTATAAGTGTAGCAACCACATCATTTTGAGTCCAAGTCCAATTAATATCTTATATGTACAATTAATAAATAATGCCAAAACTAATTAAAAGATATATAACATATATTCGCAATCATCCACATCCACTACAGTTGGATTTAGTAGGCAGTCCACATCAAATGAAAGAGTCATTCAGCTTCAGAGCACAGTAGAGAGGCTGATGGAGTGCATAACTTAGCTCTGTAATGAAGTTGATGAGTTGAAGGGTCAAGATAGGACTTCATCGCAACAGTCAGAGCATCCGCCTTCACCACCTGTATAGCTTCTGGATAAGTGAATATATTTAATAGTCTGCTACTCTTAAGTTTTTGTATAAATTCTAAATTTACAGTTATTTTCAAGATACTTATTCGTGTATATTTAAATTTTTTATTATATTACCATTCAGGATTATGTTTATTTTATATTTATCAAGCAATGTTATATTATTTACATAAATTAAATGTACAAAAAAACATAAGATTATCAATAGAAAACTTGGGTAGGAAGTGAGAAATGGCGTTGAAATTTATCATAGTTAAATTATCTGACAGAGATATAATATTCCATTGCTAATTGATTCCGTCGATAAGTTACCGACGAAATATATCACTTCGTCGCTAAGTTACCGACGTAATTATATATTCCATCGGTAAAAATTTAGCGGGGGATAATATTTTCCATCGATAAATTTAACGATGAAATGTTATATTTCCGTTAGTAAATTTAGCAACAGGCTTACAACTTGCTGTCAATAAATTCACCAATGGAATATTGTGATTCCGTGGGCAAATTAGCAACGAAATATTCAAAATTATTTGGTAAATTTACAGATGGAAATACAAAATTTTGTCGCTAAATTTACCGACAAATGTACAAAATTTTGTCGCCAAATTTGCGATGGATTCCTTATATCTGACGCTAAAGTTTACCTACGATCATTTCTTTGACGACTCTTTCTGTCAGTAATTTCTGTCACCAAATTTATTCTTTATTTTTTGTCGGTAATTTTTAATGCTAGAACCTATTTTTCTTGTAGTGTACTAAGTCTACCATTAAGTAAAAGAAAATTGTGAAAAACAAAATTTTGACATCTCACTCCACTTCTCTGTGTTTTTGTCATGTCTTCCCACTTCTTTCATGTCTCAATCCACTAACTTTGTCATATTGTCCATGATCTCTTTCTAAAGGTGATGGTTAGTGAAATCCCAAATCTAATTTATACATAGTTTAACTAATATATGCCCACGATCTAGTTTTCACCCTTGGTTCACTCTTAAGTCCAACTTGATCTTTGGTCCACCTATAAATGCTTATGGTTAATTTGGATCTTCGTAGATAAGTCAATCATGGACCAATATTCCATTATAACTAATTGAACCTTGAATCATGCTTGATTTTACCCGATTAAGTTACCTCAATTTCCTTTATCATGCCTAAGTCTTGCCATTTGTTGACCAAAGTTTACTAGTAATTAGTCAAACGGTCTTACACATATTAGAGGAATACCATGTTTTATCGTAATTTGTCTATTTTGGAGAAAAAATTACGCCAATTAACATACTACTCAAGAGCTAACGTGTTACAGTATTAGAAAAGAGATGCATCTTACTTACGTTTACTTAAATATGGACACAGCTATGTATTTGCAAATGTAATACGTTATCATCTTTAACAAAAGAGTTTTTTAACTTCTTTCTAAGAATGATGGAATGCACCAGGACATAAAAGTGCTAAATACACCAAGGACACTTTTAGTTCCACTTCTTTTGTAACGAACATAAAAGTACGGTTTTGTAAGCAAATGCTAAGGATGACACAAGATTATATTGATGTCCCACTAAATATTGGTCCCTTTTATGCATGTACTTTTAGACAGTACTGTTTTTAATGCGCTTTTGTTTAACGGCCCTTTTCAATTCTTAATAAAAGTATAAAATTAATACGGTTGGATAGAAGAGAATAAAGAAATTAGTTTAGAGTACTTTTATTATTTAAATTGAAAATTTTAACTTGATCTCAATTTTTTATGGAAACTCTTAAGCTTCCTTACTAGTTTAAGATTAGGTTGTATAATACTAAATCTTTCTAGACCTCACGTCTCAGTAAAATTTTTATTAAATTGTTGTTATTGTCATAAAAAATCTTCCCCTAAACGTAGACTAAGAATTAGATAAGAGGAGATTATTATATGATTAACTTCATCAAAGCATAATTCACTTTAAAATTACAAAAAATGGATAAAGTCCCATTTATATGCATAGCCTTTGGCTTGGACATATCATGCGTATAAAGACAGGATATCAAAAAATCCAAAGTCCCTTATTTCCATAACTTAATGATTAATGGATGCACATGTTAGTTATGGAACATGAAGTATCTAAAGTGAAATGATTATTGAAGCACTCCTTTAAACGCCATTCAAGTGTATATGGTTTTCATATGACCAAATTATACCACATTGGTGGATGTCTCTAACATACAAGTGCTTTAATTTCCTTACCTTGTTTCTTTGCCTTGTAATTGAAGTGATTTGGAACTCGGATTCATATAATATCTAGTACGGGCCTGAACAATGATAAGAAGGGCATTTGTTCAAGGTCTATTATTGATCAATCCCTATTTTGTCTCATTTTATTCTTTATAATAAATCACTCTTAACATTCATAAAGAACAAAAATAGATAAAATATATTTTTTTAACTTTGTTTAGGACTTATAAACTATTACGAATGACCTATTAATCCAAGTTTAGATTTGTTTACAAGTGAATTATATTTCATTATCATAGTTAAACTTTTATAAATTTCTTGATTTTTATTAGTGATATAACTATATATGTGCTTCGTTTGATTTATTAAAAAATTCAAAATAAAGTAGATGTTTGTACATAAAACTTATTCTACAAACATGTGTGAATATATATTTTAGGCATGTAGCAATTTAGGGGCTAAGGCCTAAGGGCATTATGATTACTCAGACAAGCAATCCCATTTAGGCTATAACTAACAAATATAATAATGGAGTGTCCCAATATGTGCATTGAAAGCAAGCTGAGTATAGCCCACTGTCAAATGATGATTGGTCTTCGGGAAGACGTCTAATCTAAATAATATAATTAAACGTCATTAGAAGAAAGGGAAATCAATTAATTATCTTGCAAAGAAACCTGTTTTGGTTGGAGAAGAGGGTTGTCCTGCGGAAAAGAGTTCCTATATCTTCGTGGATACTTTTTCTGTACATCTCACAGAAACCCTAATATTTCTCTACCAACTCTAAGTCTCATGTCCCTTTCTGCTTTTAGATGGATATTCACATGTACATACGTCTCGACAAGTGTACGTACATGCACGTACCATTTTTCGACAACCCGACATATATATGCTTGGAAAATGACAAAATAGCTTCACAAAAAGTAGATTATACACAATGTACTTTAGACCTTTATTAGTCCTGCAGCCACATATATACATATATATATATATATATATGTATGTATGTATATATGTATATCTCCTAACTCAGCATCTAAGCTGTACATGACGAAAGTTGCTTTCAGGACCTTGAAGGATAATCGAGCATGACGTAGAATGGTATCCTTGAAGCGCCGTTTTTCTCTGCAGAACAATTCTTGGGTAGGTATTTCCTTATAAGGAAGATCGAAGAATTTATTTATATATATGTAGAGGAAAATGACGTGGTGATCAGCTTGAAAAATCAAGAGAAGGGAAATTGGAAACATCTTTCATAAGCTCTTCCAGTTCCCAGTCTCCCACTTTCAACTCTTCTCCTTTCCACAGATTTCCGCTCCCGGAAACCATATAGCCTTCCTTATTGCAGCCATTCAAGTTGGTGTTATAACCAGAACTCGACATGTCGCTATGTGGATAATTGGTAGCGTTGCCAGTATATTTCTTCTCAGTTCTAGCAATGTTCTCGTCGACACTTATACTCGATAATGGAGGAACATGAAGCTCACCTTCTATTCCTACGTCTCCAAAGAACCCTTGGTTATGGTCCAGATATAAATCGTCACAACATCCCCCAAGTTGAGGCATACGTGGGGTTGCACCGTTATTGAGATATATGCTAGTTGTTGCACTGTACATGTTAAAGCCATGATGATCCAGAATAGGTAATGGGTCCATCATGATGTGGTTCATGAGCATGGCTTGCATGGAAGTCGATGACGATGACGACGACGAGGAGAATGATGGGTCCATGTACATGGGTGTAATCGCTTGTTCTTGCATGTACAAGGACCCTCCTGTGACATCGACTTTGCTTGGCTCCGAGGAGGAATCACTTGTGTTTGGCGATGCAGTAGAGGACAAGCTCTTTAATCTTTTCTTTACGGTTGAATTCCAAAAGTTCTTGATTTCATTGTCGGTTCTTCCTGGCAAACGAGCCGCTATTTGTGACCACCTTCATAATAAAAAAGAAACTAGTTCATCAGTTAAATAATTATTTAATTCATGCATGTGGAAGATGAAAATATGGCAGTCCATGGCTGCTAAAATTAGCTTTCAAGAACAGGAACATATGCTTTATGTTTGTATAAATTCCTGGTTTTCATGAATGCTTTCATCCGAAAACAGCGATACATAAAAGTGGAGTTTCTTCAACTCCAAGCCACAAGAAGACTAATGTCCTTATCAGTTTGAGTTTATCGTTGATTTTAGTACCAACCTTAGGAAATTAGAGAGACCTGACAGATTAATATAACAAGTATATGTCCACATCCATTTGGGTATGATAGCTAGATAATGATGTGTATATTGGCTGACAAAATTTCTCATCAGAAGGAAGATCCAACTCATTTTATATTATGGACAACAAAAATTCCAGTAAACCATGTTCTTGTGTATGCATGCACGTAAGCTGAACTTTTTCTTCATTTAATTGAGATTTCAAGAAGGTAAATTCACGTCAATCAAGTTAATAGTTTTTGAACTGTGAATTTGAGTTAGTTCAGATTTATCCCGACTTATACAGAAGTATTCTGTGCTTTTATCGGCCCACAATTAGCAATATAGTCATATAGTCTTTTCACTTTCACTATCGCCATTACCTTCAAAGCCACGTTATGTTCTCTTTTTATCTTTGTTGTTCTAGTTACACTAAATATGTATAGCACTACGACTGACATGGTGAAACTGTCTAACCCACTTTGGCAAGTGTAAGTTTATTGTACTAGCAAGAATTTGTAAATTAAAAATCAGCAGCTATTCGTATTAACCTCTGTAAATACTATACATTGATGGGAAAGGACCACGCACGTGTCCCGCTTATCACTTTCTTTTTTACTCTAAAAGTTGGTAGATAATAGATTATCAGCGGAGAAAGTTATCAGATGTCCAACAAGATAAAAACAGGTGACTTCTGGCATGATCCATCCGTATACTGCAGTAAAATTAAGACGAAGGAGGTTGGTAGATGGTGAATTTGGCGAGGTACGTCTAGAGTTAACGTACCTGTTGCCAAGCAGGGAATGCAAGTGGATAATGAGCTCTTCCTCTTGTGGTGAAAATGCACCTCTCTTGAGGTCAGGCCTCAGGTAATTAATCCATCGGAGGCGGCAACTCTTGCCGCACCTCTGCAACCCAGCATTTCTGGCAACATCACTCCAACAACCTTGACCATTGTTTAACATGTAGTTCATGAGCTTTTCATCTTCCTCTGGGGACCACAGCCCTTTTCTAAGCTTGTTGTTCTTCCCTGCAATGTTCTGATCAGCCGGCTTCCTCATCATGCGTAGACCCTTCTTTCCTCGGCACTTGCTAGCCTCTCCTCAAAGGCTGTCTATATCTCATACCCAGCTGGTTTGATATAGATTAGTTAGGACTTTATAGAATGATATATGAGATGGGAGAAGAGAGAAAGAGACATTGGAGAAGGCTTGATAGAGTGGGAATGATGATGATGATGATTGTGGGGCTTGCTTAGAATATAGGGCAGAGAGAGAGAGAAGTTTGTTGACGGGTCTGAGTAGAAAACGGTTTGGAGAGAGACCTGAAGCAAAGGTAGGGATGATAAAATGAGATGGGTGGTCGTCTTGTCTTGACTCCATGATCTTGTCTTTTCGTATTGCATTGTTTCTTCACTCACAAGGTAATCATCATGTTTTGTATCATATAGAGACCTCCAAATGTATGTATCAACATACAAGAAGAGAAGATAGAAAACAAAAGGAAAAAAGTTTGTTTCATAACCAAGCCAAGCCATTTGCTTCCACTTCACATAATCTCTCTGTTTCTCTCTTTTTATCTCCAAAGCATTCACACGTGTAATTGAAGACAGTGAATGGGGATAATAAACAAATAACTCTCTCAAAACCACACATGGGAATTATTGTTCAGTGGTCCATACAGAAATTGTAAAGAACTGTTATTAATGGTGATTTGCGTTTACAGGGAAGTATAAACCTTGAAAACTCTCTCACATTTGAGGAATATGGAAAGATGATCAAAACCCTGGTAGAATCGCCGTACCCTACCCAAGTCTATATATCTGATCTATGTTTAGGCCTTCCATATCAGTCCTGTAGCCTGCTCTAAGTGGAAAAAGAAGCTCTCATAAGCGCCATACATTGCATGTGATCAAAGTAATCATCAAAAGATTGTCCTGGAAAAGTACTGTCATAACTAATTAGCAGAAAGGTCCTATTCGGAGGATATGCATCACCGTTTTTAACACCGTAGTTTCTCTTCTTGTTCCGATTGATTTGTGTGATAATCAAGGAAAATGTCCAAAACCATATGTAAAGCATTTCGAATCAAGTTTGTTTTGCCTTAAATTCTGGCTTCTGCTCTGATGTATTATGCAGAAATTATTTCAGGAATCTTGTGAAATAGAAGAATAGTTGAACTAGCGATTTCGCTTCATACACGAAACTGACCTTTCCTAGTACCATCCCAATTCCATATATAACAAGACATTTATCACTTATGTTTCCTTAACAACCAGAATAGAGACAATCCCTTTTCCTTCTATGTGGAAAGTTTTACAATCACGTAGAAATTTGAACTTCAACTTAAATAGTGTAGTTTGCTGGAGATAGATCAAAGCCGATGAAGCGTGCACGTATTCCTCCGTCAGATTCAAGGCGTTCATAATCAAACCGTAGAATCAAGGAAATGAACACATTTTAGTGCGACCCATTTCTTATCTCCTCCAGCAACTGAATTAGTCAAAATTAGGAGATGATTGGTTGAATATTTTATATTGAGTAAAGGAATTACTGCAATTGATGTCTCTTATGGTAAAAGAAAATCTGTGGTAGTTCAACATACACCTGGAAATCCTGCATTGGCCTTGAGAATCTATCATAATAGGACATAATTGGTGGGTTCAAATATATTCCAAACCAGTAAAAGAAGCTCTACTGCAGATCCAACCAAAATGAGTTTGGAGGTAAGAAAACTTAGATGGAGACAGATGTCAGCATAGGTTCCTATCCTGAATATTGTGGGACATTGTTCTTTTTTCATTGTTTTACCAGATGCCAAAAAAAGTTAAGGAAAGGTCAAAATGAAAAGGTTAAAAAGCTGCCCTCTTTTAAACATCTGATATTTCATCTAAGTAAAACAGATTCTTCCATCATCAAAATAAGTACTAGTTGGAAATTATGCAAGTGGCAAATGGCAATGTAGGATGCGTGTAGGTAATATACAGCCACATCAGCTATGTGTAATTAGTGCAAATAATGCAACATTGAATTCAAATGATGTCATGATTACATTAATTCCACGATAGGAGAAAGTTTAACTTGCTTTTTTGATGAATTAGTCCAGAATGGAACCCAACTTGTCAAAACATATAACAGAAAGGTAAAAGGAACAAATTGGAATATTTCTATGCCCTCTCTCTACTGTTCTCTTTTTAAAAGCAGCTGTTTAAGCTTGAGGTGGCCCAATAAGGCCTTCTAGTTTAGTGAATCTAGCACATTGCAGTTCCAATGAGGCAAGGCTCAACGTAGCTTTTATGAGAGAGGGCATTTTGATTACTCACCATCAGGCCACCAACAAGTGTCGGATAAGTGGAGCTAAATCTGGCGTTATTCTGATGTAAGCAGTAAAATTGTAAAAGCCATGTCATAGATTAAAGGAGCTCCAGCAAACAACTGCCTGCCTTGTGTAAATCTAAGTAATAATGAAGTGATGAAGGAAATTAGGTGAGTTCTAAATAGAAGCTTACCATTGTTGCATCAGTTTGACATTGAAGTTGACAGTTCAAGAATTGCTAGCCAATTGATGCTAAGCATATTCATAATTAGTAAAGCTCTATAAATCTCCAATCCAATGTGACTCCAACAACTGGTAAAATCAAATAAATTAGTGCTCGTGTCATCAGAACTCCCTAAACCGACACGTTTATACCCAAAGAACTCCTCTCCCCCACAGGGTTTCTTTTTGCTTTACAATCAATGCTCCCGCCATCAAACCACGTTCATCTATGTCCTTGTTCCATTGGACGTGCATACTCCCCCACCAAACGCGGTGTCTTATGAAGCTTTGAGAATTCACTGCTGGTATATGTTATGAACTTTGCTATTTTTTCAACTTAAAAAACTTGTTCTAAATTTATGGAAACGAGATAGACTTCTTACTACTTCAAAACATAATATGTTAATGCTCTAGGAAGATGAAGAAATCCCTCCTTCACTTGAGTAGCAGATATTCAGACCAGCTTGCAACTTCCATCTATTTTATGGAAGCAGCAGCAGATGGAAGTTTATGTACTCAGCTTGTTGTTTTCGAGCTAACTTCCGTGTTGAGCTTTTTCTTTCAAATGTAAACAAATGTTCAATAGGATAGGTTCAGGTTTTTGTATTGAATGAGAGATTT
>JAOSBN010000008.1:25916595-25939108 GCA_027563595.1 Erythroxylum suave | reverse complement strand
TAATCACCGTTTTGTAAAACTTGCCTTTAAGCCTTAGGGGAATCTTTTTATCACATAAGACCCCTGAGGCGCTTCGCTATTTACCCCACCCAAATCTGATGCGATGGACTATATCCTCATCAATATTTCCATCACTCTGGATGATGGACTCGAGGTATTTAAAACTCTGTGTTTGTGGAATGACATCTGGCCCAATAGCTACTGCTACGTTGTGGGCCGTTTAGGAACCCAAAAAGTTTCATTCTAAATACTCTGTCTTAGTTCTGCTCAGTCTAAAACCTTTCGACTCTATTGCTTCTCTCTAGCATTCTAACTTATACTGGACCCCTGCCCTAGACTCATCTATTAGGACAATATCATCCGCAAATAACATACACCAAGGTACCTCTCCTTGTATATGTTTTGTAAGTTCATCTAACACCGGTGTGAAAAGAACCAGACTTAATGCGGAGCCCTGGTGTAGGCCAATACCAATCGAAAACGCTTCCGTGTCACCCCCTATCGTTCTGACACTAGTTAATGCACCCTCATACATATCTCTAATCACGCGGATATAGGTCACAGGAATGTCCTTTACTTCCAAACACCGCCATAAATTTTCCCTAGGGACCCTATCATAAGCCTTCTCTAAATCAATAAAGATCAAATGTAAATCTCGTTGACGTTCCCTATAGCATTCCATTAGCCTACGGAGTAAATGTATTGCTTCTGCGTGGACCTACCAGGCCTAAATCCAAATTGGTTGGCTGATATAGAAGCAGCTCGTCGGACTCTTTTCTCAATTACCTTTTCCCACAGCTTTAGAGTATGACTGATTAATTTGATACCTCTATAGTTATTGCAAAGTTGAACGTCTCCTTTGGCCTTGAACACTGGGATTACCCTACTCAGTCTCCATTCCTCTAGCATTTTGGCTGAGGTGAGGATTACATTAAACAGCTGGACTAACCACTCTATACCTATAGGCCCCAGATGTTTCCATACCTTTATAAGGATCTTATCCGGCCCTACTGCCCTCCTACCCCCCATCTCTCGCAAACTCTATATAAGTTCTCTTCTAGTGACCCGATCGCATGCGGATCAGTTAGGTGAAAGCCTCGAAATGTTAGGGACATCTAACCCTATGGGATCTAAGACGCCTTCATTATACAATCCATAAAAGTACCTCCGCCACCTACTCTAGATGGCTTATGCCTCCGTGAGGATCTAACCTGCTTCATCACGAATACAACAGACTTGATTGAAATCTCTCATCCTACGTGCCATATCACGTGCCAGCTTGAAAATTCGTTGAGCACCCTTAGACGTGTCCAACTCCCTGTACATATGCTCATATGCTTCCCCTTTAGCCCGGGCAATTGACTTCCGTGCCTTTTGCTTCGCTAGGCGGTACCGTACTCTCAGAGTATCCCGCTCTGTACTAGATGAACTCGCAGCAAGATCCTTGTACACTCTCTTTTTCGTCTTTACCGCCCCCTGTACTTCTTCCGACTACCACCAAGATTCTGTCCGCCCGCCCCACTGTCCTTTCGAGACGCCTAGGAGATTCGTAGCGAATTCTCTCACTATGTGGGGCTACTCCCTCCCACATCCGGTTAGCGTCTCCTTGTAAGGACCAGACGGCCCTAGACCGGATTTGAGTCTTAAATCGTTCTACCATTTCCCCTTTTAGGTTCCACCATCTAATTCGACGAACATGTTGTGTAAATTATTGTGACCTCCAACCCTTGATTCCTAGATCCAAAATCAACAATTTATGTACGGTTGATAGACAAGCCGCTGGCAGCACTTTGCAATCCTTGCACCATGTTCGGTCTCGCTTCCTGACAAGAAACTAATCAATCTGGGTCTTGGTCGTGCTACTCTGAAAGGTCACCAAGTGCATCTCGTTTTTCTTGAAAAAGGAATTAACAATCACCAACTCAAATGCCATGGCCATGTCCAATAAGACTTGTCCATTGTCATTTCTAGTGCCATATCCAAAACCCCATGGGTTCCTATATAACCATCTGGAACAGCCCCTATATATCCATTAAAATCACCTCCCAAAATAACATGTTCACCATCAGGTATATGGAGGAGGACACCATCCAATGATGTCCAAAATTCACGCTTATGTTGTTCTTCTAACCCAGCTTGCGGAGCGTAGGCACATACTACATTGAGGACCTCTGCTCTAATAACAATTTTTGCCACCATAATCCTATCATTGACCCTGGAGATCCCTACTACTTGGTTTACCAGATCCTGGACCACTAGGATACCTACCCCATTCTGCTTCCGCGTAAGACTAGAGTACCATAGTTTGAACCCCCTATCTCCTTTTCTTTAGCTCCCGACCACCGAGTCTCCTGGATGCACGCAATATGAATCCTATACTTGTTTAAAATCTCGATTAATTATAAAGACTTTCCTGTAAGGGACCCAACGTTCCAAGAGCCTAAACGCAATAAATCGTCACCTTTTTTATTCATAAGTGTCGAAAGTCCCGAACTACGACCACGCATTCGAGATGCGTCATTACCCGCCATTCCTCCTACTCTGAAACCCTTGCCCCGACCCGTAGAACTAACCTTACACTTCCTGAGAAGGGAATAGAGAAAGGAATATATATAGAAAGAGGATAGTGTAATAGGAAGAAAATACTAGTAATAATAATAATAATAATAAGACTAATGAATATAATAAGGATAAGAATAAGAATAGAAATATGAAGAAAAATAAATAATAATCATAGAAGAAAAATAAAAATATACTAAAATACCAATAGTAATAATAATAAATACTAATAAAAAATAATACTACGTAATATATAAATAAATGATAGGATAATAACAATAATAATAAGAATAAAAATAACTAAAATAATACGGCAACAGAAGCTAAGTGGGCTCAAAAAGGTGCTCGAAAATCAATAAGAGAATAGAAGGCAAAACTTCTTAGAGCATGAAAAAAGAAATAAAATTAAAAATTAAAAATAAAAATTATATATATATATACACACACAAAGTAATAGTTATAACTAAATGAAAATAAAACTAATAATGGCAACTACAACAGAAATGATAGCTCAAGGAAACAAGAGAACTGAACTTGGTTGTCCAAGATGAAGAGTTGACCAAGAGACTTTTAGAGAGATAGGCGCAAGCGTTTTCGGTCGAAGAAGAGCCAGTTGATAGAGAGACAAATGTCTTTTGAAGGAAGTGAAGGGAGTTGGCTCTAACACGTAAAAGCCAAGAAAAAAAAAACAAAAGTCAGGTCTTTGCCTTATAGAAGACAATGCTGAAGCAACGGTAAGCAGGATAGGACCAGGCAGTAGAAAAGATGGAAGGCGGCTGGCAACAGAAGATGTGTTAGGAGTCTCGATAAAGCTACTAGAGATAACGTGCTAGCAAAATGGCTAATGTACTACCCAAAGCAGCAACCCATGCCAACGTACATACCCTACCGTGAATCGAAGAGCAAACAAACCCAGTCTAAGTTTGCAGAAGACATGCAAGGAAAAATCAGAAAAATGATAAGATAGAGGAAAGCATTTGACGGTGGTTGAGCACTTCAACAGAAAATCCCAAGTTGATAACACACATACGGCAAAGGAAGGGAAAAAATGCAATCTAATAACAAAAGCAGATAACTGCGATCACAAGAGAATTACACTACCCATATATTGTACATGAAAAAAAATAAAAATAAAAACAAAACCTATGTTGGTGCTTGGGGCAAACGCACGAAGTAGTATCGCCGGGCTTACTACCGCTGTTGTGCTTACAACGGTTGTTTATAGTCTACAGAGCACACATACAGTGCAGCCATGGAATCGCAAACCGCTTATCCTCATCCCTCCACCTCCCTCTGAGCTTTTAACTCAAAACCGAATGTACATGTGCATGTGCCAAAAAAAAGGAAGCAAGCATAGTGCAAAAAGGAACGAAGACCAAAAGTAAATACTCATAGTCTGAAGTAGCAAGGACTCAACACCCGATCAGATTCGTCCTCTAAGGCTTCGTCATCGTACTCAGAAACAACCTTCCTAAAGATTCAGTTGGCGCAGTCCATATTTTTGGGGAAAAGATCCAGTTGCTAACGAGGTCGCTCTCCCAACGAACTTTCCATTCCAGCAACGAAGAAGCATTCAAAACCACCGCTTTATGCTTTAAAACATAACCAATCCAAGCATCACAAACCAACACGTATAATCTCTATATAAAGCCACTTGTCATATGCTCTTTCAAAATGAAAAGTCACCTACATATCATCAAAAGCATTTCTCCAAGTCCAAAACTTTCTTTAATTTTTCTTCTCTCTTACCTCTTGTGTATGTCCTGCATCTCTCAAGCGATGAGAATCTTCAAATGGATCTACTACCAAGGTGTTATCTCTTCCTTCCTCATCTCTCTTTCTCTCACTGCCTGCTTTCTCCTACAACATGTGTGTTCCCATATACATAGATGCATAGGGGAGATGCAAGGTGGAGATGCGAGGTGCAATGAAGGGTGGTGGTCAGCGATGACAGAGATCGGAGAGGGAGAGGAGAGTTACCACTAGAGAGAAAAATAGAGAGAAAGAGAGTAACAAAGTAAGACAGTGAGAAAGAGTAGCGAAAGCGGATAGTCGAGGGAAGGGGTGGGTGGGTTAAGGTTTTTTCTTTTGCAAAATGATCCCCTGACTTTTCAAAATTTATGGTACCAGTCGATATTATGCGAAATTGTTGATATCGACGACCTATACCTTTAAACTAAGTTTCTTACCATATTCCAATCGGTACGATACGAAACTCATAATACTTAAGGTTTTAGATTAGTACAATGGTTCTTTACTAAAAGATTGGAAGAGTTAGGTGAACTTTGTATTTCATTTTTTAATTTTTGATTAAAAACTTATTTATTTATTAAATTGATTTTAAGAAAGTTTACTTCTTTTCTTGTTTTTACTTTTTAGTTTTGTCCAAGAGAATATATTTTTAATCCGTTTGAATTTTTAAAAATTAGGATTTTGAGTCCATGAAGGAAATGCTATTAGGTAGGATTTTAGATTAGTACTACAGTTCTTTAATAAAACATTGGAAGAGTCAAGATATCTTTGCTTTTCATTTTTAATTTTAATTAAAAACTTATTTATTAAATTTATTTTAGAAAAGATAACTTTTTTCTTGTTTTTTACATTTTAGTTTTTGCCTGAAAGAATATATTTTTTAATTAATGTGAATTTTCAAGAATTAGGATTTTGTGTCCAAGAAGGAAGTGCTAGCATATTTTGGAGTTCTATTACGTGGAGTTTTAGATTAGCGTGACCGTTTTTTAATAAAAGATTGGAAGAGTTATGTAACCTTTTTTTCATTTTTAATTTTTAATTAAAAACTTGTTTATTAATTAAATTTATTTTAAAATTGTTTATTTTTTCTTTTTTTTTCTTTTTAGTTTCGTCCAAAAGAATATATTTTTAATCCATTTGAATTTTGAAGAATTAGGATTTTGTGTCCAAGAAGGAAGTGCTAGCATATTTTGGTGTTCTATTAGGTAGAGTTTTATATTAGTACGACAATTCTTTAATAAAATATTGGAAGAGTTAGTTGACCTTTGTTTTCTATTTCTAATTTTTAATTAAAAATTATCTATTATTAAATTTATTTAAAAATGTTTGCTTCTTTTCTTGCTTTTACATTTTAGTTTTTGTCTACGAGAATATATTTTTAATCCATTTGAATTTTGAAAAATTAGGATTTTGAGTCCATGAAGAAAATGTTAGCATATTTTGGGGTTCTATTAGGTAAGATTTTATATTAGTACGATAGTTCTTTAATAAAACATTGGAAGAGTTAGGATACCTTTGTTTTCCATTCTTTAATTTTAATTAAAAACTTATTTATTAAAAATTTATTTCTTTTCATGTTTTTAGTTTTTAGCTTTGTCCAAAAGAATATATTTTTAATCTATTTAAATTTTGAATAATTAAGATTTTGTGTCTAAGAAGGAAATGCTATCATATTTTGGAGTTCTTTTAGGTAGGTTTTAAATTAGTACGACAGTTCTTTAACAAAAGAATATATTTTTAATCCATTCGAATTTTAAAGAATTAGGATTTTGCATCCAAGAAAGAAGTGTTAGCATATTTTGGGTTCCATTAGGTAGTGTTTTAGATTAGTACGGCGGTTTAATAAAAGATTGGAAGAGTTAGGCGACCTCGTTTTCCATTTTTAATTTTTAATTAAAAACTTATCTATTTATTAAATTTATTTTTAAAAAGTTTACTTCTTTTCCTATTTTTTCTTTTTAGTTTTTGTCTAAAACAATATATTTTAAATCCAATTTGAAGAATTAAGATCGTGTCCAAGAAAGAAGTACTACCATATTTTGGAGTTCTATTAGATAATGTTTTAGATTAGCATGATGGTTCTTTAATTAAAGATTGGATGAGTTAGGTGACCTTGTTTTCCCTTTTTATTTTTTATTAAAACTTTTTATTTATTAATTTTATTTTAAAAAAGTTTAATTCTTTTTTTTAGCTTTTGTCCAAAAAATTATATTTTTAATCCATTTGCAATTTGAAGATTTAGGATTTTGTGTTCAGGAAGTTATTAGGTAAGGTTTTAGATTAGTATGACAATTCTTTAATAAAAGATTGGAAGAGAAGTTAGGTGATTTCTATTTTTCATTTTTTAATTTTTAATCAAAAACTTATTTGTTAATTAAATTTATTTTTAGAAAGTTAATTCTTTTCTTATTTTTACTTTTTAGTTTTTGTCCAAAAGAATATATTTTTAATCCGTTTGCACTTTGAAGATTTAGGATTTTGTGTCCTTGAAGGAAATGCTAGAATATTTTGGGGTTCTATTAGGTAGAGTTTTATATTAGTGCGATGTTCTTTAATAAAAGATTAGAAGCGATAGGTGAGCTTTGTTTTCCATTTTTAATTTTTAATTAAAAATTATTTATTTATTAAAATTATTTAAAAAATTTACTTCTTTTCTTGTTTTTACCTTTTAGTTTTTATCCAAAAAATATATTTTTAATCCATTTGAATTTTGAAGAATTAGGATTTTGTGTCCAGGAAAAAAGTGCCAGCATATTTTGAGATTCTATTAGGCCAAGTTTTATATTATTCCGACGGTTCTTTAATAAAAAGATTGAAAGAGTTAAGTGACTTTTGTTTTCCAATTTTTAATTTTTTAATTATAAAATTATTTATTTAATTAATTTAATTTTAAAAAGCCTACTTTTTCTTGTTTTTATTTCTTAGTTTTTGTAAAGAAAGAATATATTTTTAATTCATTTGAATTTGAAGAATTAGGATTTTGTGTCTAACAACTTTAATCCTCCTCCAAAATGGAGGAAAATTGGATCCAATCCGGTGCTTTTTTTCCTCTATTTTGGAGAGGTCCTACAACGCTACACCAGAGGAGCTTGTTGTGGGACTGTTGCTCCTCTCCATTTCTATTAATCCTTTTTTCTCAAAATTTCATCTGCTTTTTTCTTTTTTCTTTTTTTTCTTTAAACCTTCCAAGCCATTTTCTTTCTTTCTTTCTTTCTTTTCTAATTATTTCTTTCATTATTTCTTTGTTTTGTTATTTAAACAATATTCCAATATTTTCATTATATGTTTATTTAAGTAATTATAAGTTTATAGTAATTTTAAAATTTAATCTCATGTTTATAAATATTCTCATTATATATTTATAACTTTATAATTATTTACTTATGAATAAATATTTTAAATAAATAATTTAAAAATATCCATTAGAAAACATCAAACAAGTAAACTACAAATACGTTGACATTAATGGTTGAATAGCATAATAAATTATAAACAAAGATAAACTAAAAGACACATATATAAATATTAATAGTCAAGCAATAGAACTAAATTTAAAAAAACACACAATCAAAATATAATTAACTAACAATACAAAGTCAAAAAATTTAATAATCAGGTAGATCGGTTTCTTCTCTACCAATATTAATAAAATATTTGTCAAAAATAGTATTTGAAGAATTTGGTTGTAGTTGTGGTTGATGTGAATGTTGTTTAAAAATCTGTGCTTGTTCAGTTGTAGTATAAGCACAATGACTAGGATCTCTAATTTGATTCAACTCCTTAGACATAATTTTAATTTCTTATTTCCATTACTTCAAAGCCAACTTTTGTCTCTGAATCTCCATCTTTTGTCTATTCATTTCAAATGCTACTTGTTTATCTTTGTTTTGTTTTTTCAATAACTCAATAAGCTCCTAATTTTCATCTCTAAGATTATTTATCTCAGAAGAAGATTTTTCCTCCATTTTTTCTTGACTTTGGCCTTCTTCACCCTAATAGGCCTTTTAGACAAAGAGTCATCGACTTTGTCATTGTTCAAATTTATACTAAAATCAGAAAGCACAGGAGATATTGGTACTTGAGATTTAATTGTTAGATTATCAACTTTTGATGGCACATAGTTGGAAGTTTACATCCGGTAAATTTGTCTTGGTATGATGACATCATAGTTAAAATTTTCAAAATCTTTGACAATATTCCATACATGATCATATTTAAAACTTGTTTTGTAGTTAACATCTAGCGTTAGTAACAAAAATGTGTAGTATAAACAATTAAGGACAAAAATTCACATATCGAATTAAAGAATGCATTAATAGAACATTTATGACAACAATATACTAATTCGTATGCTTGTTTTTAGTGGCGATATTATCTTTTAATTTTTTTTGGTGTAATGAATGTTTTGTGTCTTTTTTATTTCAAACTATTTTTTATTTATGAAATTTAATAAAATTTGATGTTCCATATTACATAATTATATTGTTATTTAATATATTTAAATAATATGAAATAGTGTAATAAATATCATATATTATTTCATTTAATATTACTAAATCAAAAATTATAGTTTAATTAAAATTTTATTATTTATTATTTATTAAAACAACAATGTTATGAATAAAAAAGGAACATGAAAAAATAATGATGGGTAAATCCCCCGGTTCAACCTCTAACATGACACCTTCCATTTCTCTAATAAGTGTGCAAAAAATTCGCTAAACTTTATCTAAAAGATAATTGCAGTGACAAAATATTCACAACCATGCCACTTTTGAGTCAGCAAATGCTGCTGACTCAAAAGTAAGAAACACATTCACAAAATAGAAAGAAAATGTAAAGCACTTGTAGAAACAATAAAAAACTCCTTAGCAACTTAGGAAGGGATTAGTAAAAGTATTTTCCTTTAGCTAAATTTAACTGCAATATAGGAATGTGGTCGCAAACACTTGCGTAGAGGCCATACCTGCCCAAGGAAGCATATGCCTTGTGAATCCTTTCTATTTTTGTTAGCTAAGTCGAATTGGGTAGTGAGTTTGCAAACTCCTATGGGCAGTTTGGCAGGAAAAAAGCATTATTTTAAAAATAATAATAAACCCACACATCAATTGGTGACGTTAACAAAACTCTAAACCAAAATTTTGAAATGTTGAAATAAGCAAATATCAGACCCCCATAACAGTGTCAAGAATATCTATCTAGTGAATATATGCTCTTTTGTATCTTCTTCAATCATAATATATGAACAGAAAACAACTTCCTTAAAAGAAGCATGCCTATTTCATGTAGATAATTGCATATAAACGCCCCCTTACGCATCACTAGACACCATGTGCCTATGATCTTGCAAAATGAGAGGATATTTGTCTATTTGTGAACCAAACATATTTACTACATCAGAAACACAGAGAGAATAATAAACGATGAATTGTGTTATTCTATTATATGTTTGTAGTAGGTTTTCAATTGCTATTTAATCATAGAAAATAACATAACCTATAGCTACAATAGGAGGTTGTTATAACAAAATGTGGATTCAGTTAAAATTTTGTTGGTCTATCCTATTATGCCCCCACAAGGTGATGTTGCAATAGACGACATTCATCTTGGCTTGAAACCGATCAAACTTCTGCTTGGAAAGGGCTTAGGATAGAACATCGACAACCTGATCATTGGTGGAGATATAAGAAACCGAGAGAATATTAGACTGAACTTGTTGTCAGACAAAGTGATAATCTAGATCTAGATGTTTCATCCGTGAGTGAAATTTGGGATTATAACAGACATAGATGGTGCCAAGGTTGTCATTGAACATATGTTGCATATCTGAGAGAGGCATATGAAGTTCTATTAAAAGATTTTGAAGCCACATAATTTCGAGGCAATAGGGCCGAGAGCATGATACTCCGCTTCAGTGGTTGATCTAGCAACGATGCGTTGCCTTTTGGAACTCCATGATACAGGATTACCACCTAAGAATATATATAGCCAGATGTGGAAGTTCTAGTGTTAGCATCACCTCTCCAGTCAGCATCAATAAATACATGTAATCGTAAAGTTGTAGGACAATATAGTTGTATGCCAAAATCATGAGTACGTTTGAGGTATTGTAGTGTGCACTTGAGTTCTTGAAAATGAAGTTCAGTTGACTTGTGCATGAATTAAGACAACTTGTTCACTACAAAATTGATATTAGGATGTTTGAGAGTAACATATTAGAGTGCCCTTAAAATATCGCAAAACTTGGAGCCATCAGCAGTGGTAATACCATTATGTAGAGTTAATGCAGCAGTGGTGCTCAGAGGAGTGTTGCGTGGATTACCATCCGCTATATCAAACTTTATGAGAAGATCATGAATATAATGTTGTTGGGAAAGAAAAAGTCCATGATGATTTGGAATGAGTTTAATCTTGAGAAAATAAGTAGGAGTACCCATGTTCTTCAACAAGAACCATTTAAAGATGACAGAGATGAAAGTATCCAGTTCTTGGGATGAGTTCCCCGTTAGTAATAGATCGTCAACATAGACAAGAAAATATAGAACCGTTGATCCTTGATGAAGTATAACGGAGAAGAATTACAAGTGATGCTGACAAAACCATATTCAACCAGGAAATGACAAAGTTCTTGGTACCAGACTCGAGGGGCTTGTTTGAGACCATAGATGACTTTATGTAATTTACATAAATGAGTTGGTTAAGTAGAACCAACAAAACCTGGTGGTTGCTTCATGTAAACTATTTCAAATAGGTGGCCTTGAAGAAAGGCATTGTCGACATCCATTTGATGAATATGCCAAGGATTTGCAAGAGCCAGAGTGGAAATTACTTTGATGGTCTGATGCTTGGCAACCGGTGAGAATGTCTCCTTGTGGTTAATACCAAGACACTGACTGAAACCTTTTGCAACAAGTCTAGATTTGTACAGTAATATGGAGCAATTTGGATTGTGTTTGACCTAAAAGAGCCACATGCAGTTAACCACATTTTGCGCTTCTTCTGCCGAAACCAATGTCCATGTACCATTGCTGATGAGTGCATTGTATTCTGCATAGGTTGAGTCACGTCAGTGAGGTATCTGTAGGGCTTGGTGTATAGTGCGGGGTTTGTCACTGAAAGGTAATGGGTATTTGGATACGGTGTAGGATTTTGGTTTCCGAATGTTATTTTTTGCCCTAGTTATCATGGGGTGACAGTTAATGGGTGATTGTAAAGGTGATGTAGGCAAGGAAGTGGAGCTTTGTAGAATTGTAAGTGAGGGAGTGGAATTTGGTAGAGGTGTACTAGGTTGTGATGAAGTAGCCGTAGGAGCCGTCAGTGCTAAAGCCAGAGATCGTGTTGCAGGTAGAAGTTGATGAGAGAGACTCCTGGATAGAGGTGATATGTTAGTCGATTTGGAGGAGGAAGTGAAGGACGAATTAAGGCACTGATCATCTAAAAATGTGACACAACATGAGACATAAATTATGTTGGTTGTAGGATCAAAACAGATGTAGCCAAATTAAGACCGAAAGTACCCTAGGAAGATGTATGGAGTGGACCGATTTTGAAGTTTGTGTGTAGTGTAGGTCAAAGCCATGTAAAGCATAGACAGCCAAAGGAGAGAAGGTAACCATATGAAGAAGGTTGATTGAAAAGTAGTACATAAGGAGTTTTCATGGATATGATGGGAGTTAGCATGTGATTGATGAAATAGACAGATGTGAGCACAACATAGGACCAAAAGGTAGGAGGGAGTTGACTGGGAAGGAGTGCGTTGGTAGTTTCAATGATGTGATGATGGCAACTCTCAGAGACGCCATTGAGTTCAGGTGTATGTGGTGGGGTGGTTTGAAGGAAAATACCATGATTTTGGAAAAAAGGCTTGAGTTTGAATGGGGTTTTGAAAAAAAAATTCAACAATAATTTTGAAATTTGGGAAAATGATCGACACATCAAATTTTTCTTTGATAGGATAGAGCTATGTATATTAAGTAAAGTGATCGAAAAATATTACATAATATCTAAAACCATCAAATGAAGTAACCAAATCTAGGCCCCAAACATCTGAAAACAAAATTTCCAATGGCTTATTGCTGATCAAATATTGTTTTGAAAAAGGTAGTTTGTGGCTTTTAGCACACTGACATGAAATGCAAACAGAATAATAGAAGACCTAGACAAAACTTTATTTTGAGAATTAAGAAATTGAAATATTTTATTGGACAAATGACCAAGGATATGATGAAGGATCTCAGGACTTGAGACTTTGGAAAGAAATGCCTGAGGTTTAACAACTGAAGAGCTGAACTCATAGAGTTCATTGTAGCACGCCCCCATAAACGGTACCGACCACGTCTGCAAATCCTTCACCTGAAAGATGTTTGTAAAAAGTCCAATAGATACATTATTAACAATACAATGTCGTTTTACAAAAATTAAGTTTTTATCAATCATAGGTACATGAAGCACATTGTCATACAAAAGCGACTTAGAGTACGTAGGTAAATGGAAACTATCGATATTGTTAATTGATAAAGAATAGCTGTCATCAACTTGCAAGCCATCATCATCAGTGTGTAGAGTATGAACCGTTATGTTTTGCAATTGATTTGTCATATGATGCGTAGCCCCAAAATCAGGTATCTATAAGACAATTCTGGATCGATTAATAACATGTAAAACAAACTTGAATCCATGATGTTTGTTATTCTTGATGAAATTTATTCCTTCTCTTCCCTTTTTCTTTGTAAATTAGTTTTCTCAATTGTTCAGAAAACTCCTCTTTAATGATTTTCTAAAACATACAAAAATCTCTAATCAATATGTCTATTGGTTTAATTTGATTTTAAAGGAGAGAAGGAAAGGCCTTGGACCCATTTGAGCCTAACTCTTTAAAACCCAGTAACTATGATCTTAGAATCTTTTCCATTAGACTCAAATCTATAAATGACATGGGCCACTAAATAATCTAACAATCTCCCATTTGACCCATGTTACAACTTGATGATTCAACAATAAAACTTTAAGTGCACATAATATATTGAATCACTTAAATCATCCTTAAGTGAATTAAGATGAATGGATCATACTGGTCACAAGTTATACAACACGATTCCTTCCATGTATCACATAATCAAGTTAACTCATAAAACTTTAAGCAGGTCATTTTTTAATTGTAATCTCATAGAAACAATTATTGTATACAACATAATATGGATAACAAGAAAGTGAGCAAAATATGACTGTAATTGAATTCACAAGTTTCATAACAATTCAAGCAAGACAATTATATACATGTCAGAATGATATGCTAACAAGGAATTATCTATAATGCCCATCCATTCAACATGGCCAACAAATGTTTTGGGCGGTAAGCCTTTAGTTAACGAATCCGCTATCATTAGATCAGTATCAATATGCTCAATTGACACTTTATGTTTTTACACTTCTTCTTTCACAGGTAAGTACTTCAAATCTATATGTTTCGTACCCTTTAAATATTTGTCATTTTTAGAGAAGAGAACGGTTGCGAAATTATCATAATAAATTCTTAACATTCTAGCAATACTGTCGACAATGCCAAGACCTAAGATAAAGTTTCACAACCACAATCCATGAACTGCCTCAAAGCATGCCACAAATTCAGCCTGTATAGTGGAAGTGTTGGACCCCACACCCCACCCGTAGGTGTTTGGGGGTGATACCCCGGCGTGTATTTGCGGGTGATACCGCGGCATCCAACCTTAATTAGTATTGTCCTCTTTAGGAATCGAACTCGCGACCCCTCAAGGTTTTGTTGTTTCTAAGAAAACGCCTCTTACCATTGAGCTAAGTGGGGGTCGCGAGTTCGATTCCCAAAAAGGACAATACCGATTAAGGTTGGATGCCGCGATATCACCCGCAAACACACGCCGGGGTATCACCCCCAAACACCTATGGGTGGGGTGTGAGGTCCAACATGAAGTAGCAATGATGAACTGGTTTCCACTTTTACATGAAATTGCTTCTCCAGCTAATAGGAATATATAACGAAATGTAGAATTCCGTGAGGCTACATAACCGGCATAGTCTGAATCCGAGTAACCTATCACTTCGAGATGAGTTGATTTTCAATATGTGAGCCTATAGTCCTTTGTCCCTTGTAAATATCTAAGGACTTTCTTTATAGCTTTCCAGTGGTCCATTCCAGGATTGCTTTGATATCTGCCTAGTATTTCAACAGCAAAACTGATATCTTGATATCTAGCTAAGTGCATGTTTAAACATACATTAAGCTCCTAACTACTGACGCATAAGGAATAGACCTCATTTCCTCACATTCCAAATCGTTTTGTGGACATTGCATTTGACTAAAATTTTTCCCTTTCGGAATTGGAACTATCCCTACAGAGCACTTTTCTATTTTAAATCTTTCTAATATTTTCTCGATATAACCTTTCTAGGACAATCATAACAATTCTTGTGATCTATCACGGAATAGTTCTATTCTGATCACATAGGATGCCTCACTCATATCTTTAATTTCAAAATTATTAAAGAACAAGTTCTTTATATCATGTAACAAAGCCATATTATTAGCTGCAAAAAGGATATCGTCAACCTATAGGTTTAATATAATGAACGTACTCCCACTGATCTTCTTATAGATACACTGATCAACAGTGTTCTCTACAAAACCGTAAGACGTAACAGTATCATTAAACTTAAGATACCTTTGTCAAGAAGCCTGTTTTAGTTCATATATTGACTTCTTTAATTTACATACTAACTTTTCCTTTCCTGTATTTTTAAAACCTTTTTGTTGATCCGTGTACACTTATTCTTCCAAGTCACCATTTAGAAAGGCGTCTTTACATCCATTTGGTGAAGTTTTAAATCATAATGAGCTACTAGGGTCATAACAATTTTTAAAGAGTCCTTCTTTGACACTGGAGAGAAGGTTTCTTTATAGTCAATACCATCCTTTTGAGTATAACCTTTGGTAACAAGTCTAGCTTTATACCTTTCAATGTTGCCTTGTGAGTCACATTTCATCTTAAAGGCCCATTTACAACCCAATTGCTTTACACTTTCAGACAACTTAACTAATTCCCAGACCTCATTGTCATCCATTGATTTTACCTCTTCTTTCATAGCATTGAACCACTTTCAAAATTGTTACAATCCATGACTTATTTGAATGAGGTTGGATCCTTATCAATGCTCAAGTCACGTTCATGCTCAAGTGAGTAAACTTTATAGTCACTTGAAATAGTTAGTCTTCTCTACCTTACAAACCTTTGTAATGCTACTTCTTGTGGCATTACTTGGTCATTTGTAACTTGAACATCATTATCTAGTCCTTCATTAATATGTTCAATTTGTGGAATTAGAATATTAATTTGTTATTCTGGTATGTTGCATATCCGTAATGCAACAAGAGGAATAACAACCAGTGGGATCATATTTAACGCAGTAGTTTCTACTCGAATTGGAGTAGCTTCTAATCGACTCTCGTGAATATCCACTTTTTGCAATTCTTTACTCCTACTGATTTGACCATTTTGAATGAACCAAGCATTACCAGACTCAACTGTTCTCGTACTACGGTTAGGACAGTAAAATCTGTACCCCTTTGATCTTTATGGATTGCCGATGAAAAAACCACTAACAGTTCTCGCATCAAGCTTCTTTTCATGTGGATTATATAGCCTCACTTATATCGGACAACCCCAAATATGAAGGTGTTGTAAACTAGGTTTTCTTACTGTCCACAGTTCATAAGGTGTTTTATGAACTGCTTTACTATGAATCCTATTCAGCAAATACACAGCAATCTTTAATGCATGCATCCACAATGATAACGGTATAGTACTGTAACTTAACATACTCCTAACCATATCTATAAGAGTGCAATTCTACCTTTCAACTACACCATTTTGTTGTAGTGTACCAGGCATTATGTATTGTGCACATATGTCTCGACTTGGCAAGAAACTTTACAAATGAACCTAGACATTGTCCACTTTCATCAAATTTTCATAATATTCAACACCTCTATCAGACCTCACTATCTTTACTTTTTTATCTAACTACCTTTCTACCTCATTAACGAATACCTCCAAGATGCAGACTAAGATTTTCCATACAACAGATAAATATAACCATATCCTCAGAAGTCATCAATAAAGATAATGAAATTTTTTCACCACCTAAGAAGAAACATCAAAAGGACCACAAATGTCAATTTGTATTAATTTAAGTAATTCGTTACTTCTTGTGGCTAGATGCTTTGATATATGTTTGGTTTGCTTGCTTTTAATGCAATCCACACATATATCCTAGTCAACAAAATCTAATGAAGGTAGGATTTCATTTTTCACTAACCTCTGTATCCTTTTCTTAGATATATGACTCAATCTTTTATGCCACAAAAAAACAAAACAGTCATTTTGTGCACTACGTTAACTTCCTATAAGATGGTCAAAATGAAACAGAGATTTAGCAAAATCAACATCAAGATTGAAACGATATAAATAATTGATTAAAGTACCAGAACAATAATAGTACTTGTGTTTATACAGTGAAAAAACATTGTTTCCAATCTTAAATTGAAATCCTACATCATCCAACTTTGCAACATAAACTAAATTCCTAGCACATTCAGAAACATAAAGACACTTTTCTAGATTCAGGTAACACCAAGTGTCCTAGATCAATATTTATGTCTCAATGCCCTCTATCCGTGCCTTCTTCGATTCCCCATATATAAGAAAGTTTAAATTTTGTTATAGTTTGGATTGAAAGGAATCCTTGTTTAACACGTGACACATAAGTAGTTGCACCAGAATCTAACCAGCAGGTATTATTAGGTACTTCAATAAGATCTTATTCAAAACCTACTGAGACATAGTATGTACCTTTCTTTTCGACCCAAGCCTTTCTTTTAGGGCAATCCTTTTTAAAGTGACAAGACTTCTTGCAGAAGTGGCACCTCTTATCTTTATGGATTCAACCCTCATTAACTTTACTGAGAGCTTTGTCCTTATCTTTGCCTTTCTTTCCTAGTTTGTTCTTATTGCTAATAGCTCTTGGATGAAATCTAAGAAGAACGGAGTGCTCCTTCATTTTCTTCAATCTCCCTTTCTCCTGAACTAACATGGCCTTAACCTTTTGAAGGTTCCATTTTTATTTAATAGTGTTGTAACTCTAAAGGAAGTGAGTTGATAATGAACTATACTAGAAAGGACTTACTCACATCCATATCCATGGATTTCAGCTTTGCAGCTAGGTTTGACTTATGAGTTACATGATAGTGAATGGGCTATAACTAGTCGAACTTCTTGGTCATTAGCTCATTCATTAAAGTCCCTACTATGGACTTGTCTGTTATATCAAATTGGGAGTATTCCTTAAGCTTCAACAAGAACTCCTTTGCATTATCTGTCTTAGGCATTGATGGCTTCACTTTTTTGCGATTGTCATTCGCATAAAATTCAAGCTCAGCTTGTTAGACTGTTCCTAAGCCTCACAATGTTGCAAACCTTGCGTCTGGCCAAATCCAAATCCATTACACTCAATTAGAACTGGATTTGTTTGAATTAATTCACATAATTCAAACCATTAAACTTGATCAAGTCATTTCTTAAAGCGAACAAATTAGTAGATGCTGAAAATACAACATATAGCCCACGCATTAATGCTTTGGGTAGAATTAATATATTCTGACAATGACAAACTTTAATATATATTTTTAAGTCCACCTTTGGGTGATAAATACATATCCGCAATCCATGATGATGCTAACGTATATATACACACTTTGATAAATAATCAATCATACTCAAGCTAGTATGCATGTTATCTTTAGATATACAAACATATTCACCAAGTAGATCAATAAGTCTCTTTAATGTTATTAATTATAAGCAATGGTCCAACTTTGGGTGACCTCCTAGCTTATAATTAATAATCTCAATTGTTCAATTCAACCATTATGTCATTTTAATAGCATCATAGCTACATGAACAATTAAAAGAATGCATACTTAAATGTCTAAATTTTTTTAATCAAAGTCACTTTAGTGACTAATAAGCTTTCTATATAAACATTTAATTAAGTATAAATAAATTGTAAAATTTAACTATAATGTTGGAAACTCATACTGTAAAATCCAAAAATAACCAACTTCAACATGTATATTCATTTATTATTTTCCTTGAAAATGTTACGAGCATCAATAAATATTCTTCATGTACACGTATTTTACTAGCAGTGGAAGTAATAATAGTAAAAAATGCATTCATTTCTTTTCTCTAACTTTACTATTTTCGCTGGCCTCTTCAAAACAATCATGTAAACTTACATCTAAAGTCTTTAATATTAGCCCTATGAAATATAGGGACATCTTTCCAAAATTCATACTAGCAATAAACAATTGATGTAAACATAAATCAATATGTCTGTTGGTTAATTTGATTTTAAAGGAGAGAGGGAAAGATCTTAGGCCTATTTGAGACCAACTCTTTAAGACCTAATAATCATGATCTTAGGCCTATTTGAGATCAACTCTTTAAGACCCAATAACCATGATCTTAGGCTCTTTTTCGTTAGAATCAAATCTATAAGTGACATGGGTCACTAAATAATCTAACAGTATCCACTACAGAGCATTAGAAGACGTAGGACCACTTTGCGTGAAATGTGTGATAGGTAACAGGACGTCCATGTAAGTCCCAACACGTCTTAGCCGTGTGACCAAGCTTCTCATAATATTGGTAGGTCACGAAGTCTTGGCCACTGTTTGAGCGAATATGTGTGGTGGGTTTCAAACGATTTGCAACTGATATTGCGCCAGTGCCTGAACGATTGCCCGAGTTGCTCGAGCGATAGCCATGACCAGTCGCTAAGCCTCCATGACCAAGATGAGGGAGTGACTGTCGAGACTGTTGGCCAGGAGGTCCACGATGAGCAACAATGCACTCAACGGCCCCTATAGTTCAGAGGTTAGAGATTGGCAATTCAAAAATGATCCAAATCAATTAGTTTCTCATATAGTTCATCAAAGGCAATTGGAGTATCTCTGGCCCGTAGAGCAACATTGAGGTACTTGAAATCCGGCGACAATCCTTTGAGCGTGTGGAGTATGAGATCGGTGTCGACAACCGAGGATGAGATAACAACAATCTCTTCAGCAAGTTCACGAACCTTCTTTAGGTAGTTTGTCGAATCACCTTTGTTAATAGTGAGCAATTGCGCTTTGAATGACATTAGTCGCAACCTCGACTTGCCAGCAAAATTTTTAGCAAGGAGATCCCATCCCTGTTTGGATGTTTTCACTACACGGAGTAACATAGTAAAGAAAGGAGACACTGAAGACATCAACGCGTGGATCAGGAACTTGTCCTACCCGATCCAAACTTTGCATTCTTGAATTGTAGCAGCTGTATAAGGAATAGAACCGTCGATGAACCCTTCGACACCATACCCTATGAACAAAGACTCTATCATCGCTTTCCACAAGGGATAGTTAGCAATAAAGAGCTTAGCTTCAAATGAGAAGCCTGGATTGATGATCATGGCCATTGTAGATTGGCTAGTGTCAATCGTAGTAAACAAAGACGAGTTGTCGAGTGCCATTTCGAATTCTCAAGCTTGAAGTAAAAAAAATCTCGGCGGTAGCAGTACTGAACCGATAACGTTCTCGTGCAGCAATGTGCCTGGCACATAGGACAGAATCGAAAAAAAATTAAAGTTGTGAGCTTTAGTGCTCTGATTCCATAGAGAGTTACAACAGAATGTGGATTCAACTAAGATTTTGTTGGTCCATCCTATTAAAACAATCAAAAGACAAGTTTTTAGACAATATTCTGCATTGCAGTTAACCTATGGCAAACTAACCTTAGGAATACATCCAATAGGAAAAATAAGGTGCTTAAGCTGAGCTTGTGAGAGATGCAAAAGGAAATAAGTTTGATCCTTAACCTAAAAATTCAGATGAAAGAACTTCCAACGCATATTGCCATATGGCATTAACATATGCTTCAACTTGTCTAATTTAGATGCCTATCCCATTGTTAAAGAATATGTTCTTTTTGAGCATGCATTCAACAAAATTTATGTGAGTTTGTAGACAGGGAACAACTTTATTAGTTAACTTACTACTGGTTAGTAATAAATTTCTAAATTATGAATGCAAATTCATAGTCCACAACCCTAACGTTTTTCATGACAAAGCAACATTACACAATGTTTTTTTAGAGAATTTGTTCCTCTCTTGTTTAGAATAAACCATATGACGTTTCACTCAATAGAAATATCAAATACTGGAAGATGAAGAACTAAGTCCAAGAAATAGATGCAAATAAAGATACAAACTTTAGGCATATGAGATAGTTACCACGTCTTTTGAGAGCTTTAGGACAGAAGGCTTAATTTTTTTTGTTCGGAGATGGATTAATAACATTGGCATAATGCCCAAAAGCAACATAATCAAATTCCATAGAATAATTTCTATAAAGCTTTTAGCTCACTAGAATGGGGGGTTTGTACTACCTAATCTTAAATTACTTGACTTCCCCAAGACATTCTTAGGATGGATAAAACAATATATCAACATTTTTACAGAATTATGGTTAATGGCAATGTTTTAAAAATCAGACCAAAAGTTTAATCAGTAAGACAAGAGATTTAAGATTTAAAGATTTAACCAGTATTAGATCGTCATAAACTAACTAAAGATTAAATAAAAGTTAAAATTTTAAAATATAATTGAAAGAATTTTCTTATTATCGAATAATTTGAAATTTAATTGAAAAAAGAGATTATTAGATGAAAATTAATTGATTTATTTTAATTTATAAGAACTAAGTAATTTATGAAAATTAAACGATTAATTGACAAATTGACCAACTTTTAACAACAAGAGTTATTAAAGAAAAACGAATCAGAAAGTTAAAAATCGAACCGAAAAATTGAACGATTTAAGATTTTTATGATTGAACCGACCGAATCGATTTGATTTTTTAATCATTGGCTAAGGGTTAACTTATATCTTTAATGGAGATAAAGGCTTAAGGCAAAGGGATGCCCCCTTTGCCATTTCACCTTAAGCATGAAGGTGATGCATGAGATCGAAGAAGATACGACGCTTTAGCATGAAATAGGTTAGTTTCTACCCTCGGAGAGTAGTTGTTCAGATAGAACTTTGGTTAAACCAAGAAAGTGATAACGGTCAAATTGTGTGTAACATTTCCATCGATCGCTTGTCACAGTTGCACAGGCTATAAGCACATAGGTAAGGCTAAGCACAACCGACCAGCAACTTTGCGCTAAACAGTGACAAAAACCATGTAGCCGTGCCTTATTACTAGGTGGTAAACAAGGTTGTTGGGTATCTTTGTTTTTATCCTACAACAAACTACCTTTCGTCCATAATCAAAGTCCTTTTCATTTTTTTGCTGGTCAATTTGCTCCGTACTAGAAAATTCCCTTGAAGGGCAGCTTCATTGCCCTCCTTTGGCTTGTTTTACCGGTGTATTCTTTGACAGGCTTATCCAGCACTATCCCACCGACAGATACAATAAAAAGTTTCCTTCTCATGTTCTGCCAGTTTACAACCAACATTTTACTGAAGTAAACATATCCCAATTTCAACTCACAACAGCTTCCGAATGTCAACTGAATGTCTCATTCCAAAATTGCATTCATGATAAAAGATGAAGTAAAACAACAACAAAAAATGATAGAACCATCGCTCTCGGCCATTTCCTAGTGAGAGTTTTTAAATATCGCAACTTTTCCATGGCTATAAGTTTCCGTATCCCACAAAAGACAGTGAAACCGCCTTCTGCAAGAAGACAAGATTATAAATCAGTACAAAATTGTCATTAAACAAGGCCATCAAATAATTAATAAAAACTAATCAAAGCTTTCATTCAAATAAAAAGAAATGGTGAAAAACCCATTTCAAAGACACCATATATACATAATTGTGTGTGTGTGTGTGTGTGTGGCCATAAAAACAAGGGGACGACCTTCTAAACAATGCAAAATAAGTGGTTTAAGTTTCAGTAATATAAGGCATTGCTCAACACGCACCTAAACATAGTACCTCACATACTTAGCGTCTCTGAGTTTTGCCAATGGAGCGTTTCCCAGAGAACAGGTGCTTCGGTTTGAGAGTTGGAATGACTCTATCTGCCTCTCCGCGACGAGCATCCTTGTTCCTCTTTTTAATAGA
>JAOSBN010000008.1:25884103-25916495 GCA_027563595.1 Erythroxylum suave | reverse complement strand
TGTTTCTTGATTCTTGAAAACTGCTATTTAGTTGAGTTCTGTAACTAACTTCAACTAAGTAACCATCCGATGTATTGACGTAATTTCTTCTGTCTTCTGTACTTCGTCTGTGTTTTATGTTTCTTCTGTCTTTTGTGTTTCTTCTGTTTTTTGTACTTCATCTGTGTTTTGTGCTTCGTCTGTGTTTTGTGCTTCGTTTGTGCTTTGCTCTTATGTGCTTTGCGCTTCTTTTGTCTTTTGTACTTCGACTGTGTTTTACGCTTCGTCTGTGTTTTGCGCTTCTTCTGTCTTTTGTACTTCGACTGTGCTTTGCACTTCTTCTGTCTTTTGTACTTCGTCTGTGTTTTGTGCTTCTTTTGTCTTTTGTACTTCGTCTGTGTTTTGTGCTTCTTCTGTCTTTTGTACTTCGACTGTGTTTTACACTTCTTCTGTCTTTTGTACTTCTTCTACACACTTAACACACTTGTCAAAACATTTATTTGTTTCTAACATTATTATTATTAGTTTTTCATCAAAATTAAAATCGTAAAGTTCTCCTGACTTAACAGTTAGGTTTTAGATTAATACAATGGTTCTTTGATAAAAGATTGGAAGAGTTAAGTGATCTTTGTTTTCCATTTTTTAATGTTTATTAAAAACTTATTTATTTATTAAATTTATTTTTAAAAAGTTTACTTCTTTTCTTATTTTCACTTTTTAGTTTTTGTCTAAAAGAATATATTTTTAATCAATTTAAAATTTGAATAATTAGGATTTTGTGTCCAAGAAGGAAATGCCATCTTATTTTGGAGTTTTCTTAGGTAGGGTTTTAGATTAGTACGACATTTCTTTAATAAAAGATTATATCAAAAAGTGTATATTTTTAATACATTTGAATTTTGAAAAATTAGGATTTTTTTGTCCATGAAAGAAGTGTTAGCATATTTTTGGGGTTCTATTAGGTAGTATTTTATATTAGTATGATGGTTCTTTAATAAAAGATTGGAAGAGTTAAGTTACCTTTATTTTCCAATTTTTAATTTTTATTTAAAATTTATTTATTTATTAAATTTGTTTTTAAAAAGTTTACTTCTTTCCTTGTTTTTATTCTTAGTTTTTGTCCAAAAGCATATATTTTTAATCCATTTTAATTTTGGAGAATTAGGATTATGTCTACGAAAGAAGTGCTACCGTATTTTGGGTTCCATTAGATAATGTTTTAGATTAGTACGTGGTTCTTTAACAAAAGATTAGAAGAGTTAGGTGACTTTGTTTTCCATTTTTTAATTTTTTGTTAAAACTTATTTATTAATTAAATTTATTTAAAAAAGTTTAATTCTTCTTTTTTTTAGTTTTTGTCCAAAAGAATATATTTTTAATCCATTTGAATATTAAAGAATTAGGATTTTTTGTTTCAGAAGGAAGTGTTAGCATATTTTATGGTTTATTAGGTAAGGTTCTAGATTAGTATGACAGTTCTTTAATAAAAGATTGGAAGAGAAGTTAGGTGACCTTCATTTTCCATTTTTTTAATTTTTAATAAAAAACTTATTGGTTAGTTAAATTTATTTTTAAAAAGTTTACCTTTTTCTTATTTTTACTTTTTAGTTTTTGTCCAAAAGAATACATTTTTAATCCAATTGTAGTTTGAAGATTTGGGATTTTGTATCCATTCCTTTAAAAACTTTACATCCAACCAAATAGAACCTAAGGTTTAGGAGGCGTTGCCCATTAGAGGGTTCTATTAGGTAGGTTTAGGAGGCGCCGCTCATGTGAGGTTTTTGTTAGGAAGATTTTAGATTAGTTATTTGATAATAGATCGACAAAGTTGAAGTTAACTTTGTTTCGCAATTTTTTAATTTCTAATCCATTTTGAAAAGTTAAGATTTTGTGTCAACACATATCTTAGAGTTCTATTAGGTGTGATTGTAAATTAGTACTATGGTGCTTTAATAAAAAAGTTAGGTAAGCTTTGTTTTCTATATTTTTAATTTTTAATTAAAAACTTATCCATTTATTAAATTTGCTTTAGAAATTTTACTTCTTTTCTTGTTTTTACTTTTTAATTTTTGTCCAAAATGATATTGTTAATCCATGCTAATTTTAAAGAGTTAGGATTTTGTGTCCAGGAAGGAAATGTTAGTGTATTTTGGGGTTTTATTAGGTAAGGTTTTAGATTAATATGACAGTTCTTTAATAAAAATTGTGTCCAAAAAATATTTTTTTAATCCATTTGAATTTTGAAGAATAAGGATTTTGTATCTCAGAAAGAAGTGCTAGCATATTTTGGAGTTCTATTATGTAGGTTTTACATTAATGTGACCGTTTTCTTAATAAAAGATTGGAAGACATAGGTGACCTTTGTTTTCCTTTTTTAATTTTTATTTAAAAACATATTTATTTATTAAATTTATTTTAAAACTGCTTACTTTTTTTTTCTTGTTTTCACTTTATAGTTTTAGTCCACATTTTTTAATCCATTTGAATATTTAAGAATTAGGATTTTGTGTCCAGGAAGGAAGTGCTAACATATTTTGGTGTTTTATAAAATGTTATGAATGCTATACCGATATTGATATCAAATTTAGTTTTGGTACGATATTATACTGATATCGGTTAATATCAGGTACTGTTTTAAATTATTTTTCAAATTTATAATATAATCTCTAAATTTTTAAAATTTACAATATATTCCAAATTTATAATCTTCCAACAAAAAGTTCGCTATCATGGAAAATCTCAATTCTTTAAATTCTGCATAAATACATCCATCTGCAAGTATATTGTAGCTTCATTTATATTTTCTTAAAAATTACAATATATCAGTGAAGTTGGAGAAGTATACATGCTTTAAAACATAACCAATCCAAGCATCACAAACCAACACATATAATCTCTAAATGAAGCCACGTTTCATATGCTCTTTTAAAATGAAAGGTCACATATATATCATCAAAAGCATTTCTCAAAGTTCAAAACTTTTTTTTCTTCTTTCTTATCTCCCGTGTATGTCACGCATAATGGTGATGACAATCTTCAAATGGATCAGCTACCAAGGTGCTATCTCTTTCTTCCTCGTCTCTCTTTCTCTCACTGCGTACTTTCACCTACAACTTGTGTGTTCCCATATGTGTAGATGCGTGGTGCGATGACGGGTGGTGGTCGGCAATGACAGACATCGAAGAGGGAGAGAAGAATCACTGCCGGAGAGGAGAACTGAGAGAAAGAGAGTGACAAAGTACGACTTTGAGAGATAGCAACAAAAGCAAATAGTTGGGGGAAAGGGTGGGTGGGTTAAGTTTTGTTTCTGGCAAATGGTCCCTTGATTTTTCAAATTTGCAATACCGGTCAATATTATGTGAAATTGTACCACGTTCTGATCATTACGATATGGAACTCATAGTACTTAAGGTTTTATATTAGTACAATGGTTCTTTAATAAAAGATTGGAAAAGTTAGGTGAACTTTATTTTCCATTTTTTGAATTTTTAATTAAAACTTATTTATTTATTAAATTTATTTTAAGAAAAGTTTACTTCTTTTCTTGTTTTTACTTTTTAGTTTTGTCCAAAAGAATATATTTTTAATCCATTTGAATTTTGAAAAATTAGGATTTTGAGTCCATAAAGGAAATGTTAATATATTTTGGGGTTCTTTTAGGTAGGATTTTAGATCAGTACGTCAGTTCTAAAATAAAATATTAGAAGAGTTAGGATACCTTTGTTTTCCATTATTTAATTTCAATTAAAAACTTATTTATTAAATTTATTTTGAAAAAGATCACTTCTTTTCTTGTTTTTAATTTTTAGTTTTTTTCCAAAATAATATATTTTGAATCCATTTGAATTTTCAAGAATTAGGATTTTGTGTCCAAGAAGGAAGTGCTAGCATATTTTAGAGTTTTATTAGGTAGGGTTTTAGATTAGTGTGACACTTCTTTAATAAAAGATTGAAAGAGTTAGGTTACCTTTTTTTTCATTTTTAATTTTTAATTAAAAACTTATTTATTAATTAAATTTATTTTTAAAATGTTTAATTTTTTCTTATTTTTTCTTTTTAGTTTTTGTCCAAAAGAATATATTTTTAATCCATTTGAAATTTGAAGAATTAGGATTTTGTGTCCAAGAAGGAAGAGCTATCATATTTTGGTGTTCTATTAGATAGAGTTTTAGATTAGTACAACGGTTCTTTAATAAAAGATTGAAAGAGTTAGTTGATCTTTATTTTTCACTTTTAATTTTTAATTAAATTTATTTATTTATTAAATTTATTTAAAAATGTTTACTTCTTTTCTTATTTTAACTTTTTAGTTTTTGTCCAGAAGAAAATATTTTTAATCCTTTTGAATTTTGAAAAATTAGGATTTTGTGTCTAGAAAAGAAGTGCTAGCATATTTTTGGGTTTTATAGGTAGGATTTTAGATTAGCACGACGCTTCTTTAATAAAATATTTGTAAAGATAGGTGACTTTTGTTTTTCATTTTTTTAATTTTAATTAAAAACTTATTTATTCTAAAAACTTTAATCCTTTTCTTGTTTTTACTTTTTAGCTTTTGTCCAAAAGAATATATTTTTAGTCTACTTAGAATTTTGAATAATTAAGATTTTGTGTCTAAAAAGGAAGTGTTAGCATATTTTGGGGTCTATTAAGTAGGGGTTTATATTAGTACAATGGTTCTTTAATACAAGATTGGAAGAGTTAAGTGATCTTTGTTTTCCATTTTTTATTTGTTAATTAAAAACTTATTTATTTATTAAATTTATTTTGAAAAAGTTTACTTCTTTTCTTATTTTCACATTTTAGTTTTTGTCCAAAAGAATATATTTTTAATCAATTTGAATTTTAAAGAATTAGGATTATTCATCCAAGAAAGACGTGTTAGCATATTTTAAGGTTCTATTAGGTAGTGTTTTAGATTAGTTACATAGATCTTTAATAAAAGATTGGAAGAGTCGGGACCTTTATTTTCTATTTTTTAATTTTTAATTAAAAACTTATTTATTTATTAAATTTATTTTTAAAAGTTTACTTCTTTTCTTTTTATTTTTTGTCTAAAAGAATATATTTTTAATCCATTTTAAATTTGAAGAATTAGGATTGTGTCCAGGAAAGAAGTGCTACCGTATTTTAGGGTTCTGGTAGATGATGTTTTAGATTAATACGATAGTTCTTTAATAAAAGATTGTAAGAGTTATGTGACTTGGTGTTCTCTTTTTTATTTTTATTAAAAACTTATTTATTTATTAAATTTATTTTAAAAAGTTTAATTCTTTTCGTGTTTTTCTTTTTTGTTTTTGTCTAAACGAATATATTTTTAATCCATTTGAATAATGAAGAATTAGGATTTTGTGTTTAGTAAAGAAGTGTTAGCATGTTTTGGGGTTTATTAGGTAAGGTTTTAGATTAGGATGACGGTTCTTTAATAAAATATTGGAAGAGAAGTTAGGTGACCTCTATTTTCCATTTTTTAATTTTTAATCAAAAACTTATTTGTTAGTTAAATTTATTTTAAAAAGTCTTACTTCTTTTCTTATTTTTACTTTTTAGTTTTTGTCCAAAAGAATATAATTTTTAATTCATTTATAGTTTGAAGATTTAGGATTTTGTATCCAGAAAGGAAATGTTAGCATACTTTGAGATTCTATTAGGTAGGGTTTTACATTAGTTCAATGTTCCTTCAAAAAAAGATTGGAAGAGTTAGGTGAGCTTTGTTTTTTTATTTTTTTATTTTTAATTAAAAACTTATTTATTTATTAAAATTATTTTGAAAAAGTTTATTTCTTTTCTTTTTTTACTTTTTAGGTTTTGCCCAAAAAAATATATTTTTAATCCATTTGAATTTCAAAGAATTAGGATTTTGTATCCCAAAGGAAGTGGTAGCATATTTTGGGGTTCTATTAGGTAGGGTTTTGGATTAGTATGACGGTCCTTTAATAAAAGATTGGAAGAGTTAGGTAAACTTTGTCTTCTCTTTTTAATTTATTTTTAAATTTTACTTCATTTATTTTTTCACTTTTTAATTTTTGTCCAAAATAATATATTTTAATTCATTTGAAATTTGAAGAATTAGGATTTTGTGTCTAGAAAGGAAGTGCTAGCATATTTTGGGATTATGTTGGGTTTTATATTATTTCAACAGTTCTTTAATAAAATATTAAAAGAGTTAGGTGACTTTTGTTTTTTATTTTTTAATTTTTAATTATAAACTTACTTATATACTTAATTTAATTTAATTTTTTTTGTTTTTATTTCTTAGTTTTTTAAAAAGAATATATTTTTAATCCAGTTGAAGAAGAATTAAAATTTTGTATCCAATAACAACTCCTCCTCCAAAATGGAGGGAAAATGCCAAGATGGAGGAAAAATTGGCTGTAATCCAACGCTTTTTTTTTCCTTCATTTTGGATTCCATTTCTATTAATCCTTTGTTTTCTTTCAATTTTTCATCCGTTATTCTTCCTTTCTTTTTTCTCTTCCAACCTTCCAAGTCATTTCTTTCTTTCTTTCTTAATTATTTCTTTTATTTAAACAATATTTCAATATTTTCATTATATGATTTTTTAAGTAATTATAAGTTTATAGTAATTTTCTAATGTCTCATGTTTATAAATATTTTCATTATATATTTACAACTTTATAATTATTTAATTATGAATAAATATTTTAAATAAATAATTAAAAAAATCCATCAGAAAATATCAAATAAGTAAACTACAAATACATTGACAATAATAATCAAATAGCATAAATTATAAACAAAGATAAACTAAAACACACATACATAAATATTAATAGTCAAGCAGTAGAACTAATTAAGAAAAAACACAAGCAAAATATAATTAAGTATTAATACAGAGTCAACAAATTTAATAATAAGGTATATCAGTTCTATTTCTACCAATATTCATAAAATATTCGTAAAAAATAGTATTTGACGAATTTGATTGTAGTTGTGGTTGGGGTTGATGCTATCTTTGTTTGAAAATATGTGCTTGTTCATAGGATCTCTGTGTTGATTCAAGTCTTGAGGCATTTTAAACTTCTTATTTTCATTGCTTCAAAGCCAATTTTTGTCTCTGAATCTTCATATTCTGTCTATTCATTTCAAACGCTACTTATCTATCTTCGCTTTGTTTTTTCAATAACTCAATAAGCTCCTGAGTTTTATCTCTAAGATTATTTATCTCAAAAGAAGATTTTTTTTCTTCACTTTGGGCTTCTTCACCTTAATAGGCCTTTTGGACGAAAAGCCATTGACTTTGTCATCGTTCAAATTTATACTGAAATAGAAAGCACAAGAGATATTGGTACTTGAGATTTAGGTGTTGGATTATCGAATTATGATGACATATAATTTGAAGTTTGCCCCTGGTAAATTTGCCTTGGTATGATGACATCATAGTTAAAAATTTCAAAATCTTTGACAATATTCCATACATGATCATATTTAAAACCTGTCTTGGGTCTTGCAGTTAACATCTTGCGTTAGTAACAAAAATATGTGGTATAAACAAGTTAAGGATAAAAATGTGCATATCGAATTAACGAAAAAAATGCATATCAAGTTAAGGACAAAAATGCACATATTGAATTAAAGAACATTTATGATAATAATATATTAATTCATGGTTATTGAATTATGGTATGCATACTTTCAGTGGCAATATTATCTTTTAATTTTTTGGTGCAATGAATGTTTTGTATATTTTTTTATTTCAAAATGTTTTTGATTTATGAAATTCAATAAAATTTGATGCTCCATATTAAATAATTATATTGTCATTTAATATATTTAAATAATATAAAATAGTGCAATATATCTCATATATTATTTTTTTAGTAATACTAAATAATAAATTATATTTTAACTAAAATTTTATTATTTAATATTATTAAAATAAATATATAACAACAACAATGTTGTGAATAAAAAAGGTACGCGAAAAAATAACGATAGGTTAATTTTATAAAGGAATTTTAATAATAAAAAATAGGAAACTTTGAAGGAATTTGGTTGGACCCATTCTTCCAAAATAGAGTAGAGTTTCCTCTATTTTAAAGATGTTACAATACTTTTCACTCCAATCTACAACTCTATTTTTATCCTAAAAACGAATATTTTCATCATATTTCTTTACCTTTCATTAGTTATTATTAAAATTACTTTATAAAATTAATCCAACTTTACTTTTTTGTGTAAATTTTTATTCACAATATTATTGTTTTTATATTTTTATGTTAATCAATAACAAATTTTCAATTAAACTATAATTTGTCATTTTATAATACTAAATGAAATAATATATGAAATATGTTGCAGTATTTTATATTATTTAATTATAGTAGATGACAATATAATTATGTAATATTAAACATCAAATTTTATTGAATTTTATAAATCAAAAATATTTTAATATTAAAAAAGTACATAACATTAATTATAACAAAAAAAGATAAAATAAACATAAAATAATTCACTAATCCTCTGAATTAATATATTGTTTATAAATGTTCTATTAATGCATTCTTTAATTTAACATATGCATTTTTGTTCTTTCTTGTTTATGTTGGGTGAGAAACTGTTAAAATTAGGTATTTTTATCTTATACCTTTTTTACAGCCAATTTTGTTGAATGAAAATATTAAAATATTAATAAAATAATAAAATAAAGAATGAAAAAATTAAAAAGGAACGAATGAAAAAAGAAAAAAAAAGGGAAGAAAAAAGAAAAGATTGAGAAAGGAAAAAGAAAAAAAAGGAGGAGAAAATGCGGGTAAGTTGGAATTAATTTCTCCACCATTTTGGTGTTCTCCTCCATTCGGGAGATGTGTCGGAGATGGACTAAGTGATAGCATATTTTGGTCATCAATGGCGGGTCTGAGGACGCCACCAGCTTCCTCTCTGAGGCTGACCCTTCCTTTTCTCTTAACCCAAAGATCCTTTCTTTCCACCTTCTTCTTCTCCCAAACTCGCCCTTTCCCTCTATCCCCGCCTGCACCCTCCACAATCCTCTTAGCTCAATCTTTTTCTTCTTCTTCTTTTCTGAAATCATCAACTCATCAGCACCTCAATCATGCCTCTGTTGACCCTTTTTATCTCTCTTGTTGTATGCCTGATAGACGTCTCAGAATTGCTGTCCTTCTCAGCGGTGGAGTCGACAGCAGCGTTGCTCTCCGGCTCCTTCATTTAGCCGGACATGACTGCACTGCTTTTTACCTAAAAATCTGGTTTCAAGTAAGCTCGTTTATTTTCTTCTTTTCTCCAAGATAGTACCAAAATTTGGAACTTTGTCCTTTGCAAATTATCATCGTTTATAAGCAGTTGTTACTGACGCTTGGTCTTGTTTAGGAAGACTTTGAGAACTTCTGGTCAGAATGCCCTTGGGAAGAGGATTTGAATTACGCCAAAGCTGTTTGCGATCAGGTCACTTTCCTTTGTTTGTTTACTTTTTTCCCTGTTCGACCTTTAAAGATTAAGGTTCCATTTAATTGTAGCGGGACTATCCTTTGTTTCGAAACATGGGTAGAAGTCTACAATATGCAGATCTTATTCCGTCTTTTGTTGATTTTATTCTATGACGTTTTTAATTGAATTTAAATGTGATGAATTTCAGGTTGATATTCCACTAGAAGTTGTGCATTTGACTGACGAATATTGGAAAAATGTGGTATGTATTTCCTCCAATTATGCATTTGAATTATGTTCTTGCACTCTTCTATATATAGTTAACCGGGAATGCTTACTTTATTACGCATATCCTGGAAATTGAAAACCTGGTTTTGCTTTCCCTATTCAACCAAATTTGTAATTGCCCTTAGGCGGAGTGTTCATGTGTGAAGTTTTTATGTTCAATATCAGTCTAATCTGGATGCCAGCCTTCTGGTAACTAACTGGAAAATAAATGCCACATCAATGTTTATAGCTAGCAATATGACCAACAACTTTGATGATTTTCCAGGTAGCTTACATCATAGAAGAGTATCGATGTGGTCGAACTCCTAATCCAGATGTTCTTTGCAATACCAGGATTAAGTTTGGTATGTGCCAGCGAATACATCATTGTTTTATTTACATATATATGCAGGACCATCATTTTTCACTGAAAATCTTTACGTTTCTTCACTGAAATGAAAATCAGGTGCTTTTATTGAGGCCATTAACAGCATGGAATTTGATTATGTTGCTTCTGGGCATTATGCCAATGTTATTCATCCATCTCTGGACGAAAAAAATAAACCTTCTGTCCTAGAGCTCTCAAAAGACGTGGTAACTATCTCATATGCCTAAAGTTTGTATCTTTATTTGCATCTATTTCTTGGACTTAGTTCTTCATCTTCCAACATTTGATATTTCTATTGAGTGAAACGGTATATGGTTTATTCTAAATAAGAGAGGAACAAATTCTCTTAAAAAACAATGTGTAATGTTGCTTTGTCATGAAAAACGTTAGGATTGTGGACTATGATTTTGCATTCATAACTTAGAAATTTATTACTGACCAGTAGTAAGTTAACTAATAAAGTTGTTCTCTGTCTACAAACTCATATGAATTTTGTTGAATGCATGCTCAAAAAGAACATATGCTTTAACAGTGGGATAGGCATCTAAATTAGACAAGCTGAAGCATATGTTAATGCCATATAGCAATGTGTGTTGTAAGTTCTTTCATCTGACTTTGTAGGTTAAGGATCAAACTTATTTCCTTTCGCATCTCTCACAAGCTCAGCTTAAGCGCCTTATTTTTCCTCTTGGATGTATTCCTAAGGTTAGTTTGCTGTAGATTAAATGCAATGCAAAATATTGTCTTAAAACTTGTCTTTTGATTGTTTCTGATGTAGTAAATATGTTTGGTTCATTTTTTATTCACAAAGAAACAGAGAAGTATCCTCTCATTTTGCAAGACCATGGGCACATGGTGTCTAGTGATGGGTAAGGGTGGGTTTATTTGCTATTATCTGCATGAAATATGCATGCTTCCTTTAAGGAAATTGTTTTCTATTCATATATTGTGATTGAAGAAGATGCAAAAGAGCACATATTCACTAGACAGATATTCTTGACACTGTTCTGGGGGTCTGATATTTGCTTGTTTCAACATTTCAAAATTTTGGTTGAGTTCTGTTAACTTCACCAATTGATGTGTGGGTTTACTATTATTTTTAAAATACTATGTTTTTTTCCGTGCCAAACTGCCCACAGGATGAAGTTCGTAAACTCGCTGCCCAATTTGACTTGCCTAACAAAAACAGAAAGGATTCACAAGGCATATGCTTCCTTGGGAAGGTATTTCCTTGACGCATGTGTTTGGGACCACATTCCTGTGTTGCAGTTAAATTTTTCTGAAGGAAAGTACTTTCACTAATCCCTTCCTAAGTTGCTAAGGCATGTTTTCTTGTTTCTACAAGTGCCTTATCATTTTCTTTCTATTTTGTGAATGTGCTTCTTACTTTGAGTCAGCATTTGCTGACTCGAAAGTGGACTGGTTGTGAATATTTTGCCACTGCAATGATCTTTTAGATAAAGTTTAGTGAGTTTGTTGCACGCCATATTGGAGAGATGGAAGGTGTTATATTGGAGGCTGAGACGGGGGATTTACTGGGTACACATCGAGGATTCTGGTTCTACACAATTGGTCAACGTCAGGGCCTGCGACTTCCTGGGGGTCCATGGTAAGCTGTTGAACACAAATTCTATATAGAAAACTCAAATTTTCTGCAAAGTTCCATTCACTTCAGGAAACTTGGTTAGGAAATTTATACTTTTTGTGGATCGAAGATATTGAAAAGTATTTGTATTTGAAAGAAAGGAGGATACTGGCCTGCATAGCACATCCTTTATGGTTTGATTTTGTTCCTCATACTCGTATACTGTTAAAGATAGATCTATCCTTCCCACATTTAATGGAAGAGCCATTCTTGCTCCTTGTCTGTCTTTCCTCAATGACGAGATGTTAGATGAAATAAATATGCATACACAAGTTCCATTTTGGTTTCCTAGTGCTGTTATAGTGTTGTGGGTTTCTCCAAAACCATCTCAAATGGTTGACTGTGTTGGTGCATCTAATGATGGCACAAATTTGGGTTCAAGAGTTCCACTTTCTGCCTTGAGCTCCATATTCTTGTTTTCTTTTGCGGCCACATAACTGAGGTCTTCACTTGCATATATGCAGGTATGTAGTTGAGAAAGATGTCAGAAACAATGTGGTGTTTGCATCAAGAAATTATTTTGCGCTTGACAAAAGGAGGCGATCATTTCGGGTTGGCTCTTTGAGATGGCTTAGTGGATTTCATCCAGAGGAGACCAGTCAACTTCGGTGCAAGGTAGTGTTTTTTGGTTTTGCCTTGGTGATTTTTGGTGTTGGCATTCAATTCCTCATTTGATCCAAAGTTATCACAGAGGTTATGAAAAGAATCAAATATTAACATGTAAAGGGTGATGGTCGGTTTGGTGGATTAAACAGTTTTGGCCTTTTCTTAGAATGGCAACTATGTAGCATGAGGTAAAATGATGTTTCCTTTTAGTGCTGCTCTATGTCCTGGAAGTCTTAATGCTTGTTTCATTAACGTTCCAGGTCAGACATGGCCCTGGGTTTTATAATTGCAGTGTGACAATAGAACTTGGTGGAGATGACTCCGAAGATGTTGCAGTTGTCCACTTATCTGAAGATGACCAAGGTCTCGCAGCAGGGCAGTTTGCAGCCTTCTACAAGGGAAGCACCTGCATAGGGTCTGGCATAATCTTGGAGTCTTGGGATGATAAGGGTTTTCCTGTATGTGAAAGGGCCATTGAATTAGCTAGACTTGAAAACAAATCAAAGCTCGGGAAACCTGTAAAGATAAAGGTGAAACCAGATAGTCCAACCAAGGACTGCAATCAAAGGGATGGTACAAATATTACAGAAAGGTCAATTGATACTGGTGTTCATGTGACTATTTAGAGAGCACAACCATACAGAAAGGTAGTAGCATTCATGTTCGAATATAAAGAGAACCTAGTTTCCATATGAATCACAAGCAACTGTTGGGAGAGAAGTTTCTAAATGTTGAAGCTGGATATAGCTCCCTGGCCTCCGTGACAAACATCATTTGGTAAAGAAAGGTGGTAGTCGGATTCTTTTCGTGTACCAGAACTTGAAATGCTGTTATATTTTGTGCTGGGGAAGATATACACGTCCAGAAGTGAAACGTCTTGACTGCGTCTGTTGGGGTTGATCAGAAGCATATTTCTGTCGTAATTGTCAAGGTATCAGAGTCATGAGTTTATAACAATGGTATGCACCTCACAAATGGCCAAAGCTTGCAATAAAAACTGTACCATTTGCCTCTCTATTAGCTTATCCTATTCATGACTTGGAAGAATTGATAATCACAAGCCATGTAGATGGCGAAACTAAATCGTTTTCCCAGAGGACGATTTTGGAACAAATGCTTATCTTTTTCCTCTCTGGTAAAAGGAACATCTTTTGGCCGGCTTGAAGGATCCAAAAGCAAAGAAAAGGGGACACCTACCAAGATTTTCATTTAGTTCATTGAAATTGGTGGTGGCATTCGTCAGACGTCTAAGAAACTGCTCTACAAGTTCCTTTGCGGGCACCTTAAATAAATATATAGACCGGAAACAGGCCGAAAGCAATGTTTTTAAAATCTGGCCGGACTGGTCGGTTCGATCGAAATAAATATAAATCAGCCTGATTTTTAGTTCAGTTTAAATTAATAACTTCTTATAAAAGAAACTGGCTGATTAAGTAATAAATAGGACAATTTTTTGAAAAAACTAGCCCAAAATTTCGCCTATTCTTGAAGGACTCAGAAGGTGGTTTGAAAAGTTGTTAAAATGTGAGTTGTTACGCATAACCCATAAATAGTTTGAATTTGCGTTAATTATTTTAGAATGCAATTAATGTTGTACAATTCAAATTGTTTTTGCCAAAGTTTTCACTTTTTTTAAATTCTTTTATTCAATTTAGTTAATAAATTATATTTTTATTTATCTCTTTATATTTTAATTAAAAATTATTATTTTTAAAAAGTAAATTATTTTTATTTATTTAGTCTCACTAATAAATTTTATTTATCAAATTTTAATTTCGTTGTTTATCTCTTTATACTTTAATTAAAATTAAAATTATTATTATTAAAAAGTAAGTATTATTTTATTATAAATTTGTTTAATAAATTGAATTATTAATTAATATTTATAAGAAATTTTATTTAAGATAATTTAAAAATATGTTAAAATATAATATTTAAACTATAAATAATTATGTTTAAAGGATATTAGAAAAAAATTAAAGTAAAGTTAGAATCTCTTGTATTCACTTTCTTTAAACATATTTCAACTTTTATTATTTTTTAAATACATGATAATATAAAAACATAAATTATATTTTTATTTTTATTTTAAATTTAAATTATTAGATTTATTATTAATTTATTGCATATCAATAGAAATTATTAAAGCATTTTTTGTTTCAATAAAGTATTTTATTTTATATATTTGCTTTTTCTTATAATTTTTATTTCTTATTTATTATAAACTGCTTTTATAACAGTTTAATACTTGTTGAATCTTTAAAACTTAAACTTTTACTTGACCGGTTCGATGTTCGGTTCGGTTTTTAAAACAATGATAGAAAGTATGTAATTTAATTGTTGATCTGCATTATTTAATTTAATATCATATTTATTTGATGCTCATTTTATTATTAGTAATTATAAAAATAAAAGAAAATTAATCTGAAACAAATTAAAAAGATTTATTTTGTAATTTTTAATAATAAAATTTAAAATTTACCTTGTAACTTAAAAATATATAATTTGATAAAAGTAATTGAACTCTCTCTTTAAAAATTAGAACGAAAAGTCTAATTTGCCCTTTAACATTTCCCAAAAAAATTTAAAATATTTTTGTAATTATCTCTAGTACCAGTTTAGCATATCATGTATATAAATATTATTTCTTATTTTAATTAATTAATTTATGGAAACTAAATCCCTAAAACCTAATTTCATCTAATCTCGATTGCATTTGTTTTTCCTAATTTTCTCCTATTTTCCTAAAGGCTTCTTACTTCGTATATATTCTTTGATTCAAGCAATTAAATTGATCATTTTTTCTTCATATACGACCTCAGTGTCATGAAACCACTATGGGCCTTGAAAAATGTGTGTCGATAATTGCTCCAGTCTTCGAAATGGCCTCTGTTATTACTAGACAATCCAACATCGAAACATGGGCTCGTGAACAATCACAACAATAACAATAGCACCATCTCAAATTGAAATCTTATTAAAATTTGAGGTCTCAAAAGATCTACAAAGTACTAACTAGGACTATATAATACCTGATTACCTCCCCCAATTTCTCTTAGGTCTTTCTCTTCTTCTTTTATAGTCCTTAAGTACAATTTTCTCGCATCTTCTCACTGAGGCATCAGGATGTCTCCTCATATTTGAACCATTTAAGTCTTATTTTTCTTAATTTACTATCAATGTTAATCACCTTTAATTTGTCTCTCACCCCCATATTCCAGACCTTGTGTCTTCTTGTAAGGTTACATATTTAATAGAGCATCCTCGTCTCCGTCACAATTAACTTTTGATACTGTACTTATTTGATGAGTCAACATTCTGCCCTACAGAGCATAGTTGACTTAATTGTTAAATAATAAAATTTACCTTTTAGCTTGAGTAGTATCTTCTTGTCACATAAAAATTTTGATGTACTCCTCTATTTAAGCCACCTTGATTTGATATAGTGACCTATGTCTTTGCCTATCTCACCATTGCTTTGGTTGATGGATCAAGTGTACTTAAAACAATCTTTTGTGGTTTAACTTTCAAGTCAATCTTTATCTCCACATCGAATGCAACTTTATAGTCGAAGATTTACACTATAAGTATTTAGTCTTATTCCCACTCAATTTAAAGTCCTTCAATTCTAGCATGTCCCTCCTAAATTCTAGCTTGACATTGACACTCTCTTTTGTTTTATCCACTAAAACAATGACATCAACAAATAACATATACTAAGGCACATCCTCTTAGATATTCTTAGTAAGCTCATCCACAACTATTGCCAAAAAAAAAGGGTTTAATGAGGATCCTTGATATAGCCTGATATCAATAAAAAAATGCTCAACATCTCCTCTTGTCATCCTTACTTTAGTATTAACACCTTCATACATATCCTTAATAACTCTTATATAGGTCATAGGAATTTCTTAACACTACTTCAAATGCAACCCCTTATGATATATGGATCTCGATCGGATTGAGAGATTATACGATTAAATGAATAAGGATTTTAATCCAAAATATTGACTTGACAAACTATGGAAAATGTTTGAAATGGAAATGATCTCTTAATGTCATGTATATGTGATTCAACATGCCCAATAGGTTTGGAAGCATCCTTGTCTTTATTGACCACCATTAAGTCCTTACCTATCAACCTGCGTATGTGATTAGAAGTAACTGGACTCACATATCATAACCTGCCCTATAGGCATGGAAGCATCCTTGTCTTTATTAGCCACCATTAAGTTCTCCCCCATCAACTTGAGTATGTGATTAGAAGTAAATGGACTCACAAACTACAATGACTCCTAGCCAAAAATCTTACTCGTAGAACACAATGACTCCTAACCAAAAATCTTACTTTAGTAGCTATGAAGTCTTTGAAAGGAACAGAACCAATAGGTGACTTAATAAATGGGAGAACATCCTTTTTGAGATCTAGATGTTGACTAACTACTTAGAGGAACAAATTTAGGGCTTACATTAACATTACTAGATTGTGGATCATAGTTGCAATTGGCTTGCTTTCCTATAGCAGGAGCTATTTTTGTATACATTTTTTTGCTTTCCTATTTATTTATTTGAAGAAACACATATGAAATCTCTCTTTCTTTTAGAAACAACATGGTTGGTTATTACTTTCCAAACTTTTTCTTTAAACCTCATATCTTTTTCGCTTAGAATTTTGTCAGCTTTTCAATGTACTCCTCTAATGATACCTTGAATTAAGTTTTAGGGAATTGGATAAATTAAATAAGATGAGCAAAGCATGAAGCTTTTAAGAAAAAAAGATGAAAATTAAGAGGTCGTTTTGTTCCACTTCTGTTTTTCGTTCCACTATTACTTAGATCTTATAACTATTACAAATATTAGAAATGTTAAAGATTACAGATCTTATAAGTAACTTGTACACATTGTTGATTGCCATTTGACAATGTTAGGAGACCAAAAGTTGTTCCTTGTCTAAGTGATTAAAAGGTTTTTACAAATACTATTAATATCAACCTTGGTCTTAACATAACATGATCGATCCTAGCTAACTTGCAGTTATATCTGCTCTGAAACACTCAGAGGATGAAATGAACTAAACAGGTTCTTTCACAATATAGGGAAAGCAATAAATTGGACAAAAGGGAAAGAGTTAGTATATGTTTACCTTGTTTCGAGCCATTGGAGTGCAAGTATCTGACAGAAGGAAGAAGAGAGCATAACAGAGCAGAAGTGCATAATCAACAGTTAGTATTGCTTCTTCCTCTTCCTACTGCTTGGCTTCTCCTAGCTCTTTGTAGAAGAACAAATCCACCTATGCATGGAAAGTAAATTTATGGAATAAGAGTTATTACCTTGTATATGTGAGGTAGTACATGCAAAACATACACATGACTCTAGCAGCCAGTTGAAGCTTTTCCCAAGTTTTGCCAAGGTTGATGACGTAAATGTTGGAAACTTAAACGCAAGATCGTATCTAAACGCAGTGGAATGGATTTAAAATTTTGCCACAGAATCAAAATTAAAAAAATTTAATTTGAAACATAAAACAAGAAATTAACAAAGTTATACTGACCTGTTTCGATTTCCTGTTGCCATTTTCCTTTCGCCTTGAATCCGTCAATCCATGAGTTGTTCAATCGCCCGACCTCTTATGGTATCCATAGATCTACATAGAGATAAAACTCAAATCTAATTTGAGAGGAAAAATGTAAGAAGTGCTAGCTCCAAATTTTCTAATTTTTCTTTTTATATGAAAAATCGTATTTTTCATGTCCTTGGATTTTATCAAAAAATTACAACTATTTTTCATGTCCTTGGATTTTATCAAAAAATTACAACTACAGTCAAACTTTAGTCATAATTACGAATTAGTCTTTATAAGATCAAATATCACATATTGATCTTTAAAGTTTCTAAAACGTCTCAATTAAGTCCAACTTAATTCAAATGTCACTTTCTCCTTTATAGACCTTTTAAGTGTGACCCAGTAGGTTCCTAATATGTTGGCCATGATTATAAAATATAATTCTAATTCATAATTAGAATTAGATAAATTAAAACTCCTTTTAAATTATCTTTATTTTTCTAATTAAACAATTTATAATCACAGATCATGATTGACGTCCAACAACATGTTATGACCATCCAAATATTAGGGATGTCAAAGCAATTTGACTTAACCTGTCTATGTATAGCTATGATGTATAAATTAATCATTTCGTCATCTAATATTCCAATTGGAATTAGACTATGAAATTTGTGTCTATTCTAAATAATCCAATAATGTTCGTTCTAGCTAATAGTAAATGATATATAATTGATATTTGGAAACAACTTTTTCAAATTTCAGTTTACTCTAGCCAGAGATTCCCAAAATCATTACTAATCAAGAACAACAGAACATTCTCCCTAATTACTTTAGGACAACGAATTCATTATTGATTTACTCAACTATCTCCATATAGTTCATACTATATCCAATAACTACCGAATTAAACTACTCCAAGAGTAGAATATAAGTAGCATCAAAACGTAGTAATTCCTACATGAGATAACTTTGATAATCTCAAGTTTAAAGATCAATTATACAACCATTATAATGAGATAATCTACAAACACACAAGTAATGTTCTATTTGGGATTCTCATAATCGGATCAGTTTAGTGCACTTATTCTCTAATAAGCACCCACATGTTTGTTTGAGTGTCTCCACACTTTAATCTATGAGATTAATTACTTTTTTGTAACACCCACACACCCCTGGAAGGATATATGAATGCTACACAAAATAGCATAAGAAAATCAAAGCATACGAAAACTTCTAGTAAACAATTCAGGCAAACATACATTCTGAAAAATCTATCCAAACTGACATTCACATATACATATCAGATACAAGCCCAAAAGTCAAACCAAATATTTTACATACATTCAAAACAACACTCAGACTTCATTGGCCATTGTAGTTGTCTTATCCCAGTCTTTATAAACGTTGCTCAGAACCTACACGAGGCAAATCCACCATGCTAAGCATATAGCTTAGTGAGTAATAACTAAACTACGCATAATTTGACAATTAATCATATTGAATCAAGTTATAGCACAAGCAGATATTAAATTTCAGAATAGTTGCAAAGTTAGCAGAACTAAGTATCAAAGAAGGCACAATCCCTTCAGTTTAAAACATCATTTTGTTTATTTCAAAATCCAACATATATCAGAATACACAATCAGATGACTGCTAATCCATCAACAGAAGTGGGTAATGAGACTTATACAGAAGATACCAATATTTGTATCATATCACAGAAGAGACTTATGTCACAATAACAAAAGACATTGAAGTGTCAATAATAGAAGACATCGAAGTGTCAGACACTAAAGTGTCACAGAAGTAGCTGTACACCCTTCTAGGCATGCTTGTTTACCCAGAACTATGACTCAACAATTTTAAAACAAAACAAAGTCATTTCAAACATTTCATAAAAAGCAAGTATTCAGTCATATTCATATGCAAGTAGCACTTCAATATCACATTCATCAATCAATACCTCGGACCTTCATGTCCGGAATCAGTACACAATTCAGTACACATTCATCAATATCAAATTCAATAAAATAATAAACAAAACAAATCAAGTTGAGACCATCTTAGGTTACTCAAAAAATTTACCGTCTAAATTACTTACAAAATCTCCTTCATTGCTTATTGCCTTGACGTCCCGACAATATCTAGAATCGGTCGCTCGATGGGTTTCTCTAAAACATTTAGTACAAACACATATCATTATTGTGCATAATTATAAATTCAATTATGCACATACATGTATACTGAATATGTATGATGCATGTTTATGACAAATTCTGGGTTTCTTATCGTTAATCTTGTCACATTCTCAATCATGCAAAATCATACTCAATTCCTCAATCCAGTTTTATTTCACAACCAACTTTCAGGTCCACTTTGTTCAATTATTATCATTAGGTAGGTAACGTAATTAGGTAATAATTCCTTCTAGAAAGTTGTCCCTCTTTGTCTTAGGTTTCCAATGATACCAAGTTTATCCAATTTGGGTCAGTATACTGAAAGTTATGCCCAAAAGATTTCAGACTATTCTTAAGCTTCAACAGAATTCTTATCTCAAATTCCAATCAGATTCTGAAATTCCTAGAGGCAGAATTAGAATTCCATCACTTCAGACAATTTGTAGCCTTATGAATATAGTTTAATTCAAAATAAGAATCACTCCATCTGGAAAACTACAGATCAAGATATAATCAGAATACTGAAGTATATTTAGTAAAACCATCCCAGTTATCATACTTCAGTACAGTCATATTTTTAACTTAAATTCTTCAATCAATCCATTTAAGAAAGTCTTAATTTTTGTTGGAGATGAAGATTAATGTCTTAAGAGTCCATTGGTTTAATTCCCATGTCAATTGGATGTCTGGAGAAGAAGTTATAACCAAAAGAATGAAGGATGTTCAAAACTGTCAAACAGCATCGAGCACTTCCTTTTTTTTTCCTAACTTCTTCCAACTCTTCCCAAAACAAACCTTCTAGTCAATGCTATACGGTCATTTTGACATTGAAAATGAAAGATTTAGGCCAAAAATTCTTCTAAAAATTTGTTCTTTTATGTCTTAAGTTTCTACTGACACCAATGTTATGCAATTTGGTTCAGTATTTTGAAAATTATCCCTAAATGACTACAGACTATTCACAAACAGCGACAGATTCCAGATACGCAACTTCAAGCCAACTTTTGACACGCTTAGTGACAGAAATCAAATTCTACGCCTTCATGAAAGTTGTAGATACAAATTTCTAGTTTAATAAGAATTTAAATTCACCAATTTGGATGCCTACAGAGCAAGATATGACTAAAATACTGAAGCCCGTCCAGTAGAACTACTCATCTGAACCAGTTTCTAGCATGTATCGAACTTCAATTCTTTCCCATTTTAATACACAATTGATCCATATCAATCATCAAGCAACACATGTTATCACAGGATACTAAGTTTATAATTCCCTTACCTTACTAAACTTCAAATTTAACTCCAAGAATCCAGCTAAACCAAGCTTCCAAACATCTAGTACATACCTAAGTTTAAGGTGTAACTTTCAGCACCAACAAGATAGTATTACATAAAGTTACATGACCTACTTCTTGATGAAATAACTTGCAGAGATGATGATCCAAGCTTCAGCAAAGGTCCAGAAGTTGAGAGGGGGAGTAGGAGAATGAAATTTCGGTGGAGAGAAGAGACTAAAATGAAGACTTGCTCCAGTAGAATTTACCACATCCAAGGCTAAGTGTTATGGAATTGGAGAAACATATGTCTTCATGCATAAGCTTCACATGTCCCTTAAAGGAGCTGCCATATGTCAATGATACATTAGGTCATATGTCACACACTTACTGCTGCCATTTGTCAACGTATCAACTATGCCATCAATGCTTTAACTATGCCAAATGTCACTAACTCATAAGTTAACCGTTCTAATTTTTATGTACCAACTTAACTTGCCACTTGACAATTGTTCCTAGACCAAATGTACATTTAAATGCCTTAATTCTTTAATGAAATCAATTAATTCCAATTCACTAACCATTGTCCAGTTGACCAATAATTCAACTCATATATCTTTCATATTCTAATCATAGCAAAATTCTAACTCCTATCATACATGTACTTTCATAAACATGTATTATTTCAACTAGGGTATATTTTGGGGCCTTACATTTTTATAAGAAAGAAGCAAATATGTGCTAGTCTAACCATTTCATCAATACCCCGTCTTAATAAAACTATGACTAAGAACATTTTAAGAATAATAAAAAAATGCAGTTCGAATCTTATAATTATAATCGTATTATAATTTCTAATTGCATAACAATTATTCCAAGGATTTTATCTTTATAATTAATAATTAAATAATTAACAAATGCACAAAGATAAAGAATTCCTTTTATTGAATAAAAATATTGTCATACAAATAAATTTACATCCAAAATTAATTGACTGCAAGGGTATAAACTAACAATCTCCCACTTCCACTAAAGCCAATCTCCATGTATCGAATACCATAGCCATCCATATGTCTATCATTTCTCTTTTGAGATAAAGACTTAGTGAGAGGATCTACAAGATTATATTCAGTGAGAACTCGCGCTATTAGGATGTCCTTTCGTTCCATTATCTTCGGATCAAGTGAAACTTTTTGAGTACATGCTCTGATGAGACCACGGTTCCTTCGCTTGTGCAATAGCACCATTGTTGTCGTAGTACAATACTATCAGATCAACAATGATAGGAACCAGTCCAAGTTCAAAGATGAACTTCTTAATCCAAACTTCTTCCTTCACTGCCTCGGAAACTACAATATACTCAGTTTTAGTTGTTGAATCTGCGATGGTTGGTTGTTTGGAACTCTTTCAACTAACTGCACCACCACAAAGAGTAAAAATGTACCCTGATTGTGATCTACTATTGTCTTGATCAAACTGGAAACTGGTATCTAAATAACCCTGAACTCTCAGCTCAGTTCCTCTATGAATAGAAAAATATCTTTAGTCATTCTCAAGTATTTCAAGATGTTTTTCATAGCCGTCCAATGACCCTCACCGGGATTAGCTTGATAGCTACTTGTTATGCTCAAAGCATAAGCAACGTTTGGTCTTGTACATAGCTTCTCATATATGATCGATCCAATAGCCAAAGCATATGGAACATCATTTATTCTATCTCTTTCTTCTTATGTCTTAGGACACATGCTCTTGGAAAGATAAATCCCATGTGATATGGGTAAGAATCCTCTTTTGGAATTCTCCATGCTAAACCTCTTTAACACTTTGTCTCAGTATGTGGACTGGGACAAACCAAGCAACCTCTTTAATCTATCTCTGTAGATCTTTATACCTAATATATAAGTTGTTTCTCTCATATCCTTCATGGAAAAGTTTTTGGATAATCGTATCTTAACATACTGGAGCATTGAAATGTCATTTGCAATAAGCAATATGTCATCCACATAAAGTACTAAGAAAACGATTGCACTCCCACTTACCTTCTTGTAAGTACAAGGTTCATCCACATTTTTGATAAAATCAAACTCATTGATTGTTTCATCAAAACGAATGTTCCAACTCCTCAATGCTTGTTTCAATCCATAAATGAACCTTTGCAACTTGCATATTTGATTAGGAAATTCTTTGGATTTAAAACCCTTAGGTTGTGTCGTATACACGTCCTCTTGCAAATTCCCATTGAAAAATGTTGTTTTGACATCCATTTGCCAAATTTCATAATCATGGTATGCAACTATACCCAATAAAATCCTTATGGATTTAAACTTTGCTACTGGTAAAAAAGTTACATCAAAATCAACTCCTTGTTTTTGTCTGTAACCTTTTTCCACCAGCTTTACTTTGAACATATGTACATTTCCATCCATGTCAGTTATTCTCTTAAAAACCCACTTGCACCCACCAAGTGCATCCACCAGTTACTATACCTTCAGGTGCATCCACCAAATTCTATAATTGGTTAGTGTATATGGATTCCGTTTCAGATTTTATGACTTCTTGTCATTTTAAAGAATCGATGTCTGATATTGCTTACTTAAAATCAGTAGGTTTGTCATTCATAAGTGAAGTATCATTAGATCTAATCTAATAGGAGAAGGATGTACCCTTTCAGAGCGTTGCAGACTATGTGTTTCTTGAACCATTGGTTGTACATCTAATGTATCAACTTGTGGTTTTTGTTCCATTTGAATGTGTGTTTGTCGTTTTAGAACTTCTCTAAGTTCCACATCACTCCTACTACTTTCTTTGAAAATAAATTCTCTTTCTAAGAATGTAGTATGTCTTGAGACAAATACCCACATATTTGTTTAAGTGCTCCATATTTTAATCTATGAGATCAATTACTTTCTTCATAAGAAAGAAACAAATATCTGCTAGTCTAACCATTTCATTAATACCCCATCTTGATAAAACTATGACTAGGAACATTTTAGGAATAATAAAAAAATACAATTCGTATCTCATAATTATAATCATATTATAGTTTCTAATTGCATAACAATTATTCTAAGGATTTTATCTTTATGATTAATAATTAAATAATTAACAAGTACACAAAGATAAATAATGCCTTTTATTGAACAAATATATTGTTATACAAATAAATTTACAACCAAAACAAATTGGCTAGAAGGGCATAAACTAATAATAAATATCATCCACTTAAATCATAAAAGTGAAAAATTATAATACTACCCATCCATTAGCTAAGTACTACAAATTTCTTTAGTAAACAAGACAAGTGATAAGATAAATTCAATAAGCAACGAGCTATTTTAGATTTTGGTATGTGAACTTACTTCGAGATCTTTAAGCTTGAAGTATGCTCTCCAACAATATAAGACTCTTCTCCTTCAAGAGTCGAACAATAATCTGTCCAATAAACATTAGAAAACTTATTCACATCGAATATCAAATTAACTTAAACAAATATATGACAACAGATAAAACATATAAGCAATTAAGAAACTAAAAAATGTGCACTAAGAGGTCTAAAAATAGATTTAGAAAGAAAAAATTTTAAACTTTGATGATGAACCCTATGATTCTAATGCACCCATCATCGGTCACAGTGGAAAGAATTAAGATTTAGGACTTACCAGCAAGTTCATTTTCAATCTTCTCGATAAGAGGTGGCTCTTTACTACGCTCTCTGGCTTGTGTTTGCTAAAAGGCTCGAGCTTTGGGATACTGCTTCTTGAAGCAAAACAAAAGGAAGAAGAAGAAGAAGAAGAAGAAGTTGAAAGAAAAGAAATACAAAAATAGAAGTTTTCGAAAACTCACCTCGTGAAAAACCAAAATCAACTACTTTTTGCACCAATAATCACTTTGGCTAGAAAATGCTTATTGTGTGGATCGCTATTGATGCCGTTTGAAACTTCTCAACTTCGATTAGTGAGGTCGCATGTTTTGAGGCAAGAATCGAAAAGAAAAAAGAAACATATAAGAGGGAAGAGAGGAGTTTACGACAACAAAATAGTTATAAAAAAGATGATTAGTGTGTTTCAAGATAGGTTTGCCAAAGATGATAAAAAGATAAGAAAATAGGGATATGTTATTTTTTTTTTTACAAGAAAACATGTTGTCAAAATACATAGGAACGTTAATTTTCTATTTTTATAAAACTAATGTGGTTTTTTATTTTCAAAACAGAAAATTGTAAAAGAATTAAACAAACACTTTCTAAAACTAGCTCCTCCTTTAGTGAGGCTTGCTCCTACGATGTTAGGACTTCCTCCTTGTAGTACAAGACAAATACTTTACGCTACAAGACTATTCTCCTCTCTCTTCCCTGCTTAATTTTTCTTCCATATTTCTCAATCTTCCATCTTCGGTTTTGTTTCTACACTAGTCATGACAAATCTAGAGCATAACATTTATCTGAATAATCCTTCTAATGTTGATGACGGTTAAACTTCCACAAAAGTCTCATGGAAACCTGCACAGCCGCACACTGATCAATCCAATGCATAACACTGTCTAATGGCTTGAATATGGGCAGAGAAATCAATGCGTGATGTGAGTCTTTATGCATTCATAGACATTATGCTTTCTTCCTGGCAGCCAACTAAAGATGCAGTGGGTGAAATATTTGACAAGGAAAGGAAGATTTTCATGTTTCACTTCGAAAGTGTGGAGGACAAATTACGGTTACTCACAAATCAACCGTGGCACTTTGAAAAGCATTTGATTTTTTTACATGAGATTGATGGTCTTGCGAAGCTATCAGAAGTACATATTAATCATGCACCATTGTGGGTTAGAGTGTATGACTTGTCTATTAATGGCAGATCAAACATTGAGAATCTAAGAGCTATTGGCAATCAAATAGGAATTTTTGTGAAACTGCATCATTCGACGCATATTCGGGTGAGCAGATCTATTCGTATGCAGATTTTAATTGATTTACATAGACCGCTTCTCTCAGAAATTGAAATAGAGTTACCGAATGGAAAAATTATGACTGTTGATGTCCGATATGAAGGATTGCCTATCTTTTGCCATTTCTTTGCAAGGTTGGGACATGGAGATAGACAGTGTAAGAATGGGGTTGATCAACAGAATGGTGAAAGGAGGGTTGGGGAATGGCTTCGGGCATCGCCATGGAAGGAAGTTGCTAAATTCGTTAAACCCAAAGAGTCTTCCTCATGTGCTAGGTCTCTATTGAAAGATTTTGATGAATGCAAGGATGATTTTAGTAAGGAGATCTTGGATAAGATGGTGGCCTCATTAAGGAAAGTTTTTGTGGGATCAAATGAAGGGTCGAATGCGAATTTGGAATCTGGGAATGCTGAAGCTGTGATTTCTTCTGACATTGGTAATCCTCAGAAGCAGCTGATTGCTCGAGAGAATAATTCAGGAGAAATAACACTAGCTTAACTACTGACGATGTTGTTCAGGCCCCTCAGCAGAGACGCATAATACACATTTGAAATAAACAGGACTCAGTGCAGGCTCAAGTTAATAAAAGGAGTTCAAAAAATTCTGCTAAGAAGGAGAAGCCACATACTCTTGTTACGGGTAAAAGGAAAATGGGTAGTCCAAGCAGGGATGTAATGGATTTGGATGCGAAATACGGTGTTTTGGTTAAGCGCTCTAAGGACGCATCTATTTCTTTTGATATCACAATGGTACAAGTAGTGGAGGTTGGCACAGACCAACCTCGCGAACAAAAATGAAAATCTTTAGCTGGAATTGTCAGAGATTGGCCAACCCCGACATGCAAAATGCTCTTCGGAGCTGGTGCTTGAGAGAGAGGCCAAACATCATTTTCCCGATGGAAACGATGATCTCGCACGGTTTTTTGAGAAATGTAAAGGCAAATGTGGTTATAAAGGGGTATCTGTAGGGAGTAATGGCAACTCGGGAGGAATGGGTTTTTGGTGGAAGGATATTGATGTTGCTGTGGTGTCATATTTGCCTCACCACTTCACGGTGATAGTTAATAATGATCTGGGTAATCCCTCTTGGAGAGCAGTTGGTAAATATGGATGGCCAGAAAAAGAGAATAAGCACAAGATCTAGGATCTAATGTATACAATTAAGAGGCATAGTGCACTCCCTACTATAATGTTTGGTGATTTTAACGAAATAATAAGTGAAGATGAGAAGTTTGGGGGAGCTCCTAGAGGGGAACGTTGTATGGGTGCTTTTAGAGCTACAATAGATTTGTGTGGTCTGGTTGATCTGGGACATGATGAGTGCATTTTTACATGGGAAAGGGGGCGTGAGGTGGGTAGGATCACAAGAGAACAGTTGGGCAGATTTTTGCGATGTACAGCTTGGATATCTATGTTTGGGGAAGCTAAGGTGTCACATTTCTCTTGTTTTTGCTCGGATCACAATCCCATTGTTTTGAATACGGTGCCTATGGTTCAGAGACGTTGGGATGGGAGGAAGAAGTTTAAATTTGAAACACTGTGGCTTACCTCTCTTGAATGCGAGGCTACGATAAATGCTGCATGGAATGGAGGAGGCTCAAACAATGTCCCTGATAAGATAACTAGGTGCTCTGAACTGTTGTCTAGTTAGACATCTAATACTTTTGGATGTTTGCCGAGGAGAATTAAAAAAGCAGAGAAAGAGTTGTCTTATTTACAAGCCTTTATGCCTACTCTGCATAGTCTTGACAGAATGAAATATGTTATGTGTGAACTTAAGGAGCTCCATCGTCAAAATGAGTCCTACTGGTATATGAGAGCTAGGATAGCACCAATAAGGGACGGGGATCTAAATACTTCATACTTTCATTACAAAGCTTCACAAAGGAAAAGAAGAAACCACATTTCTAACATTATGGATTCTAATGGGATTTGAAAAGATGATGAACATGATGTGGCTGGGGTGGTGGAGCAGTTTTATGCTGAGCTCTTTACTTCTGCAGGGACTTCTGGACTTGAGCATGCTGTTAAGGGCATCATGCCTAAAATATCATCCAATGATAATGATATGTTGGTGGCGCCTCCCATTGGTGAAGAAGTCAAGAATGCACTGTTTTGTATGCATCCTAACAAAGCTCCCGGGCCTGACGGTATGCATGCTATCTTTTATCAATGTTTTTGGCATATTGTTGGAAATGATATTATTGGTCTCGTACAGGCTTGGTGGAATGATGATTTTAATATTGAGTGCATTAATAATGCCAACATTGTTTTGATTCCAAAGTGCAAAAATCCTAAATATGTTTCAAAGTTTCGACCTATTAGTCTTTGCAATGTCTTGTACAAGATCATTTCTAAAGTTATGGCAAATCGGTTGAAATTTCTGTTACCTTGTATTATTTCTAAAAATCAAAGTGCTTTCGTACCTAGGAGATTGATAACAGATAATGCTTTGATTGCACATGAGATTTTTCATTCGATGAAAAGGAAAGGAGAAGGTCTCGAGGGCTCATTTGTGCTAAAGCTTGATATGAGTAAGGTGTATGATCGTGTGGAATGGGCTTTTTTTAGCCTCATTATGAACCGTATGGGTTTTGATGATAGATGGATCAGGAAGGTCATGCAATGTGTTTCTAGTGTATCTTTCTCTTTTGTAATCAATGGTAGTTTATATGGCAATCTGACCCCTTCTAGAGGCTTAAGATAGAGTGATCCAATATCTCCATACCTCTTTCTTCTTGTGACAGAAGCTTTTTCTACCTTTTTATCTAAGGTTGCCTGTAATGGTCTCATTCATGGGGCACGTATCCGTCGTAGTGCTCCTAGGATTTCTCACCTCTTCTTTACTGATGACAGTATCTTGTTTAGGAGAGTAAATATGCGGGAGAGCCAATGTGTTGCTAACATAATTAGCAAGTATGAAATGGCTTCTGGTCAGAAAATTAATTTTTCAAAATCGCAGATTTCTTTCAGTAAAAATGTTCCTCAGATGAGATGCTCAGAAATTAAAGATGTCCTTGGGGTGGACGAAGTGGATAAGCATGAGAAGTATCTTGGTCTTCTTATGGTGATTGGCATGAAGAAAAAACTTGTGTTTGCTAGTATTAAAGAGAGAATATGGAAGAAGGTTTAGGGGTGGAAGGAGAAGATGTTATCTAGTCCTGGTAGGGAGGTGCTCATTAAAGCCATTGCACAAGCTTTCCCAACATATGTCATGAGCATATTTAGATTACCGAACACATTAATTGAGGAGATTCATTCCATGCTCACAAGATTTTGGTGAGGCACAAAAGGTGATGGGAGAAGAATACATTGGGCTTCATAGGAGTTTCTTTGCCAGCCTAAGAGCAAGGGAGATATGGGATTCAGGGATCTTAAGGTGCTTAATGAAGCTTTGTTGGCAAAACAAGGTTGGAGACTTATAAACTTACCAAATTCTATTGTTGCGCGGATTTTGAAGAGCAAATATTAAAAAAATTACGAGTTTATCAATGCTTCAAGGTAATGTGATCCTATCTATTCTTGGCGTAGTATATGGGGAGCGAAATCACTTCTTTTCGAGGGCTTGAAATGGAAGGTGGGTAATGGTCGGAGCATACGTGTTGTGGATAATGCATGGCTCCTGGGGATTCCCCCTTTGCGAATTCCCTCTTTGCCAAATTCAATACCTGAGGATATGTTTGTCTCTGATCTTATAGACGCTGACTCTAGCAAGTGGAATGTTAAGCTTATTACATCTTTGTTTACTCCGGATGATGTTGCTGATGTTTTGAGTATACCATTTGGCTCAAGACTCAGCTATGATTGCTTGTTTTGGTGGCCTACATCAGATGGGAATTTCACTATCAAAAGTGCATATTGGCTTGGAAAGCTTGGTCCGGCGTCTTTGTATACGCAGCAGACAAATGTAAGGATTTGGAAGGTCCTTTGGAGCTTTAACATACCTCCAAAACTGTCACATTTTCTTTGGAAGGCCATTAATAATTCTCTCCTAACAAAGGTGAGATTGTATGAAAGACACATAGTAAATGATCCTTCTTGCTCTATATGTGGCGCCCCTAATGAGTGTTGGCCCACTAAATTTTTTCTTAAGGAATAAGCATGATTTAAATAAATTATGAGGTCCTTAAGGGATTATTTTGGGGAGTTAATTATTATGTCAATGTTGGTAAGATTTTATGACATAGATTAATTGAATTGAAGTATTAAAGTTGTAAGATTGCATAAGGGCAATTGGACATGACACTTAAGGTTAAAAGGCTTAAGGCCTTAGGCAAGGAAAACACAGACGAAAGGAATCGTCTGTGATGATGTCATAATATAGACGCAAGGAAAACACAGACGAAAGGGATCGTTTGTGATGACGTCAGAAGACAGACTCAAGGAAACACAGACGATAGAAAGACAGACGATAGAACACAGGCGATAGGAAGTCAAACACAGACGATAAGAAAGTCAACCATAGACGATAGAAAGACAGACGATAGAACACAGACGATAGGAAGTCAAACACAGATGATAAGAAAGTCAACCACAAACGATAGGAAACACAAGCGATATAAAGAAGGAGTTACGTCTGCACGTCGGATGGTTACTTAGTTGAAGTTAGTTACCGAGCTCAACTAAATAACGATTTTCAAGATTCAAGAAGTGGTTATCAAGAATCAAGAAGCAGTTAGAGAGCTAACCCTACTGTAACAAAAGCTCACACTATCTTTCTAGTGAGAGAAAGAAAAGGTTGAGAGCCTGGAGAGGCTACGTTAGCAGAAAGAATACTTGTAATTATTTGAAGTTTAGTGAAAGTTATACCATTTATCCCGAGACAAGTTCAGTATGATTGAGGACCAAACCAAATTGAATGATTTTGGGGTCAATGGAGACATAAGACATAGGGGAATATGTTTCTAAAGGAAAGTGTTGAAAAAATGACTTCAATGTCGGGGTCAAGAAGAGAATGTAAAGTTGACCTGAAATGATGTTCTATAGGAAAAATCCGAAAGTGAGTTTGGTTAAAAGGAAGTAGGTAAGTGGACAAGAATTGGACAAGTAAGACAACAAAGAAGATTTTTCAGAATAAAGTGTTAAGTCAGAATGTTCAAGGATACTATTGGCAAGACACTTAAGTATAAAAGACATAAGGCGTAAATGGAAGGGCAAATAGAACAATTCTCAATCATTAAAGGCATAATTGGAAGAAGAAGTGTTGTCTTACTTATAAATGAAGAAGAAGAAACATGAATGAAAGGATAAGCAGTAAAGAATTTCAAAATGAGAGAGAAAGAGAAAGAAGAGAAAACAAGCTAGGGTTTGATTTTTCTTAGTCTTCAAGAAAGATTTTGAAGCTGTCCAAGAAGAGAAAAAGGAAGAGGAAGAAAAGAGCTTCCTTTTTAGCTAAGGATCCCTTCATTTGGTGAAGAATGAAGGTAAGACCATTTTGAGACTTTTGTATTTTGAAAGGATTTTAGTCCATGGAGTTTAGAAAATGCTTGGGTTTAAGTATTCTAGAATCAATTTTCAGTGGTTGTGCTTGAGAGATTTTCAATTGAACCCTAATGAGTGGGATCTTTATTATTGTATAAAGGGATCAAAGAGACAAGAGGAACAAGAGAAGAAGCATGTTTAAGCAAGGCTATAAGCAAGGAAATCAAGGTGGGTATATGTTTATAATTAAGTATTAAGCCCCAAAAGTTTTCTTCCGAACCAAGAAAGTTTAATGTTTTTAAATTGCATCACAAGTGTTGCATTAATTGTTCTTGGTTGAATTGTGAAATTGTTATGTGTTTGCTATATGCATTGTGTTGATGATTTATGAAAAGACTTTGAAAATGATTCTTTTGAAAAGATACATGGTTATGAAAGCATGTTTTCAAGAATGGATTTTCAAGATGAATATAGCAAGCATATAAAAATGCAAGTTTTCAAGAATTGCCATTTTGGGCAACAAGTCTACAAGATCAGGAAATATATGTTATGTGGGTTTGGTTTGATCCACTCTGTTGTCAAGCGCACTTTGACTTAAGGCTTCTCCCGCCTGCCCGCTAGTGGCATGAAGCTCCTTTATGGACTCCCTCATGTTTACGACTACACAAAATCACTAAGTGGGATTGTGCTAGTTCGTTCTGTTCACGACTTCACAGGACCATTA
>JAOSBN010000008.1:25852226-25884003 GCA_027563595.1 Erythroxylum suave | reverse complement strand
GTAGGAGAAAGATCAACAAGGATGGGACAGTGATCAGAGTCCACCATCATAGAGAGGAATCTAGCAGAGCATGGATACCCCAATATGTTCCAGGTAGTATTTATTAAGACTCTGTCCAGTTTTGCCCAAAGTGATTTTTTATGCCATGTGTAAAAATCACCCTGAGCTAGAGCATCTTCTAGCCCATTAGTAAGTCAGAAGTCCAGAAGGTCTTTTAGGAGGTAGCCGAAAGGTGGTTGACACCCTAGTCTTTCTTTTGCTGAACAGACACAATTGAAATCTCCCATGAGGATCCATGGCGTCTATGTGACAGGCCTAAGGCTAGTTAAAAGGTTCCATAATTCTCGTCTTTTAGGAACAATGTAGAGACCATAAATGCATGAGAGAATGAACGTGTGTTGGGTGGTGTAGCAACGAATACGACAATGGATAGATTGTTTGCCTATATCTATAATATGACATTAGAAAAAATTCGGGTCCCAAAGGAGGCAGATACGACCCCCAGCAATGTGATCAAAATTGTGACCGTAATTCCATCCTATAAAACGATTCCGCATCATTAAGCTAAGGTTAGCATCCATGAGCTTAGTTTCCAGCAAACAAGCAAGTTTACAACCATGTTGTCTAAGGAGGTTGACAATATGGCTATGTTTCGAGGTCTTATTGAGACCTCGAACGTTCCAACTCATCATTTTCATGAGATAGTTGAGGAGGTTTTACCACCTCCTGAACTAGAGCTTCCTTTTGTAGTGTTTTTAGTGTGGGTACTAGTCGCGTTTCCTGCTCCTCCCTTTTTTGACGGTTGGCTCCCATGGGGCTTTGGGGGGAGCATTACTGCCTTATCTTTACGAGAGTACACCTGTTGCCGGTCTTCTTTGTTTGGTACTGGGGGGTTTTGAGACGGCTTGTGGGGTCTCTTTTCTCCATTTGCATCCTTTTTGGTCTTAAGTAAAATTTCAATTGGGGTATTTTCGGGTTGTGGATGCACCTTTAGATCCGTAGGAGTCCTTGTGTGCTCCTACGAAGCTTGGGTTGACCCCAGCGCACTACTTCCCTCTTGTGTAGTCGATGGTAAGGAGGCCATCCCCATGTGAGGGACGGGGGTTTGTTCAGGGTGGGAACTCCCCTCATTTCCTTCTTGTCCACTTACTTTCTTTGGGAGTTTCTTATCCTTTGTTTGTCTTTTGCATTCGAATGGGCTGTACCTAAACTTTTTACAGGCAAAACAGTAGCTGGGATAAGTTTCGTAGATGACAGGTTATTTGTAGCAAGTACCTCCGGGCAATGTGACTGGGAAACTGGTAGTAGGCGGTTTGGACACGTTGATTTCAACTAGTATCCTCGCAAAGCCAAGTCTAGTACCATTGCTGGTAATATGGTCAGTGCATATTGGTCGTCCAATTTTGGAGGCCAATTTAGACAGTCCTCGTTCAGTCCAAAGTCCCAGGGGGACATTTGGAAACTGTAGCCATATGGGGACGTCCATAAATTCAGCATAATTAAAGTAAACTCGTTTGAGAGTTTCTTTAAAAGGAGGGTTTTACCAAATAGCATATATGGACCTCCAGCTAGAACACTTGTGCGATCATCGTCAATGTTTAGTTGGAAAATTATCCAGCCTTTGTTGTGTGGGATGATTTTACAAGGTACTCCCCATTTGGATACTAACGCGTCCAATGCTTTCATGCCAGGGAAACGACCTGTGAAACACCCCACCAAACAGTAGCCCCTTTTGTCTTCAACCGGGACCATGTCTTCCTCCTCCAACATGACTTCCTCATCTACTTCCAAGAAGTTAAGTTGCATTCCTTTTTTCAGATCCCGATTATTGTTAAAGAGGCTCACAAAAGAGGGCTTTTTGTGGCCTGCGGGAGGGATGGGTCCAGCAGTAGGAGGTGCATTGGTGCCAGATGGGGTTGTGGGCGTGTGGCTGTGGGGAGTGGAGGGTGGAACCGTCTTTGTAACGCTATCGGCCGAAGTGGTTATAGCGTCGTTAGTGGAGGAGTCTGCACTATCCCCCTCAAACTCACTTTGGCTCTCTGTGAATTCAAATGTTTCTCTGCCTGAAGTAGTTGTGTCTGTTGTGGCCTCATCCTAGGCACAACCACCTCTCATGGTGAGCTTACTACCAATTTGGGGTGCTGAAGGTGTGCCAGGTTCAGTTCCCACTAATTGATGGTTATCCTTATCACCATGAACCTTTGGTTTAGGAGTGGAAGTGGGCTTAGACGCAGAAGCTGATACTCCTTGCGGTGCTTTATTTTCAACAAGTATTACCAGTTGGAAGTCCTCATCAGCGTCAGTTATAGCTTCCCTTTGTAGACTCATCACACGATCCTTGGTTATATCCCGCCCCTTAAATAGGGTCTTCCGATTTTTACCCATGTGACTGCCTTCTGCTGCGGCAGTCGTGGGATTCCCATATTCAAACACTAACCCAAAAACCGCAAGTCACAGCTGAAGCACCATTGTCGTAGGTGTCCCCCTACCGTGAAGTCCCAGTGACGTCGAGGACCAGCGGTGACTAAGTGGCACTCGAGTGGAACTAGGAACGCAAGGGGAGATAGCGACACAGCCAAGGAAAGAACTTAGTGAAAGTCAAAGAAAATGAAAACGAGAATGAAGAAGGTTCTTAGATATATTAGGTCTACAGTGCGCGCGACGTACTATGGCCCCAATGGCAAGGGTTCAGATGGGAGACTGAGCCCTAAGGGAGAACGTAGAAAAGAAGACGATGGGATTAGAAATGCGTGACTGGAACGACATCAAGGAGAGTTAGCTGAACTGAGTGGTGCGAGCTCTAGGAGACGTTCGTGAGAGGGCACCGAGAGTTGAGAGAAAACTCAAAACGCACCGAGAGTTGAGGTCCCAAAGTCCAAATCATTGTAGGCCATTGTTGTACTGCGGTGGTGGCGTAGTTGGCTGGCGCGTAGCTTTCATAGTGTATGAGTTATTCTGAGGTCGAGAGTTTAAGCCTTTCTGGGGGGTTCATTATCATCATTTTTCTCTTACCTCCGTTCCGTAGTTTAAAATTTTCATGAATCTCTAAATTTATGTAAAAGTTTTTAGTATTTTTATTAAATTTTGTCAAACTAAGAATTATGAGTCATGTAATAATATTATATACGTAAAATAATACTTATTTTATCAATAAAATTAAAGTATATTTATTTTTGTCAAGTCTATTATATTCTCGTCACTCTGACAATAACCATTCTTAATTTAATGCCTTTTCAAATCTATTTTATTTTCTTGTCAATGTTACCGTAACCACTTTTAATTTGTAACACCTGCTATATTTTGCAAAAATTTTAAAATAAATTATCATGTCCTTTTTATTGAATTTTATTGAAATGACTTGTAAAACATCTCAACTTTTTTATATTCAATTTTTTAAATCTATTTTATTATTCTTATCTTAGCTAATCCCAGTCAAATTGTCTAGCAAAACTCAACATATTTTATAAAAAATTTAAAATAAGTTATTTTATTTTTTGTTAAATTTTATTGAAATGGCATTTGTAAAAATATAACAATGTCCTATAAATAAATTTAAAATAAAATAAAATGATATTTACTTTATTAATAAAATAGAAATTACATCCTTGCTTTTTTTTTCTTTAAATCTATTTTATTCCTCTTATCACCATTAATTACCCCAAATCGGAGTAGGGCAACACTTGTTATGTTTTATAAAAAAACTTAGAATTATTTTTATTAAATTTTATTAAATAAGATTTATAAGACATTTGCTTTATTAATGAAATACAAGTTAGGTCTCAATCAACATTATAAATACCATATTAGTAGTGGTTCCGAAATTAGTTTTTGTATGGTACAAAACCGGTACTAGTCAATATCAAATACCATTTTGAATAATTCTTTAAAAATTATAAAATAGTTCCTAAAATTGTTAAAATTGCAATATAGTTTCTAAATTTTTTAAAATTACAAAATAGTTCATTAATATATTGTGCTATATAATTTTAAATTTATTGTAACTATGTCTCCAAAAAGCATAATAATAAAAAACTTAAATAAAATTTATCTCTTTATTTCTATTAATATTACTTTTCATATATTTCACATATAAGCAATAACTATAATTAATATAAGAAAAAGATCGTTTAATCATCATTCATATATAAAACTAAAGATAATATAAAGTACTTAAAATGTCAAAAGTTTATATATAATAAAGAATAGTTATATTAAAACATCAAATAGAAAGGATAATAAAGTTTCAAGAATACGTAAGTATTACAACAAGTGTTCATGTTGAAGAATACAACTAAGTAAAAGCAAAACCTAAAAGAAAAATATTTTTAATTAAAAGTTTTATATTTATATTGCACATACAAAATTTAACATATGCATCAAATACGAGTAAAATTAAAAGAAGAGAAGAAAGGAAAAATCTAGAACTTCGTTCAATTGAATAACCGCTCAAATTATATTGATCTCAATTCTCATTTGGTATAAAATTCTCATCATTGAGAGGAGTCTCATCATCACCATCATTCAAATTCATTACACCAACTGATATGTCAATACTTTCTCATCCAAGATTATCTTCTAAATCACTCTCATATATCAAACTTGGTTCCTAAGAGGCTTAATCCGTTAAAAAGATTGATATGGTTAAGGCAATTTGAATCTATAAAACTACTTGTTCTATCAAAAGTCCTAGTAAACAAATAGAATTAAATTATTAAGAAATTACAAGAAATTACATTCAACTTAATAACGATAATAATATACTTTTCTCGAAGCTTTAAATTGTATTGAATAAGGACCAAGTCGATCAATCTTTTATGTGTCAATCTATTCCTTTTCCTAGAATTGATGAATTCAAATATGATACAATTTCTTTCACATCTTGTTACACTTACATATTGACTCAAGATTTAAATTACAAACCTTTACAATTTTGGATCATTGCTTCCAAAATGGTTCCACCAAGTAACTGTAAGACAACAACAATAACCTTAAATAAAATAAACTAATGATTAATTCTAATATGTAACAGAAGTGAAAAAAAATCTAGATTAAGCATGTCTCTTCGACGATTAGTAATGGGAATCCCAAAAAAAATCTCGATTAAGCTTGTGAGTATAAGAGATCTTACATTATCTCATAGGCAAGAATTATTATAATAGTTAATAGCATTTCCCTATTAACTCCATCTTTCTTTGTAAAACTTGGTCTAAAATAGATACTAGGATTAAAAAAATATCCTAGATACAAACAACCGAAAGTAAATGTCCCTTTTTCATCTTTTATTGATGACTTCAAGATAAGGTGTATACAAAAAAGATCTAATTTTCAAATTGTCTTTGATTTCTTCTGTTACCCTCCTTTGACATTGTAAAAATAACTCTTTATTGTCTTCTTATCATTTTCAGCCAGATGATGTACTCTTACTAAAGGCTCACAAACTCAGATAAAAAATTGACATTGGGACCAAAATTCATAATCTTTAGGTATAATTATAGAAACCTCAACTTTAAAATTAGACTTGGCATACTGAGATACAACCCACTTATCACTTATAAACATTTGCCTTAGGTCCTTCTGCATTAGAACAAAACATTGAAGTGATAAGAAATTAGTCATAAATCTCGTAATAGCAAGATAACATAAATTTCTACCATTTGTGAAATCTTTTCTCGTCAAATTCAAAACCTATTTACAATTACTTGGTCACTTTTTCTTGCTTTCTGTATAGTTTCATAAATTATAGGAAAGTATCTAGTATCTCATATATTTTCAAACGTAAGGTCAATGCAATATGCAACATAAGATGTCTAATAAAAAAAATTATACCTACTATGCAATCTTTTTCCAGCTATTTTGTAAGTAGAATAATTGTTAGGAATGAACTGAATAATGCTTTAAGGACTAACTTCATTCACAACTCCACCAAATATTTGAAATAGAATATAAACATTGCTAGCAAGGAAAGATGCATTAATAGACGTCAAAAACGTTCTCCCCTTAATAAGATAAACCAAAAAATTGATAATAGGCTTCTGTCTTCTATTTGTCCAACCATCACACATAATTGAACACCCACAAGTTGCCCACGTCAATCTTCTTTCTTCTGAATGATTGCTTATTTCATAAATATAGTTGCTCATTAAGTTTACCTTTGTAGTCCACAATTGAAGGAACTCTATATCCTAGACTATAAAAGGCAATAACATTTACCATAAGATAGTAATAATAAGATTGAGCAGCATTAAATGATATACCTAAATCATTCCACTATCTAGCCATTTCCATGTCCACACTATAAGCCGCCTCTTTAGATTTTAAGGCACTACGGATTGAAGGCTAAGCTCTAGGAATTTTTATGGCACAAAAATATTAGACAAATGTCTTCTTTTCTTCCTCACATCAAGTACATCATTCCCTTCTTGTTGGGTAGTAAAATCGCCTTCAACATCCCCATTATCATCCTGATCATTGGCAAAAGAACTTCTACTACCAATTTCGTAGTTTAATTTTTACCTTATCTTTCTCATACTGCTGCTCTTCAAGTAAAGTTTTCAGTTCCCCATTTCATGTCATGACTCACTTTCTTCCAAGGCTCCATAACACCTTTGGTCCTAGCCAACTACTTATTTAATATGGTGATTCCCGCCCCTACCCCCCCCTCCAAATGTTTGTTACAATACAAACAAATGGTATAATTATTTATTCCAAGAACCAATCTAGCATAAGCCTAAGATACATCATCAAATTTTCTTGAAGCACCTGAATTATTAGAAGTACATGAACTTCCCTCCTTTTATCTGTAAAAATAAATAAAGACATATGTCAAAATTAATTAATAACTTCATATGAGAATAAAGTGTACTTCCAATTTAATTTCGTTATTAACTACTATTGAAGCAAACACAAAAGTACATGTTATATTTTGAAAATATATGCACAACTTGAACTCTAAAAACATACATACATCTCATATTTAAAGCTAATAGTCCAAGAATACTTATTACAAATTACCAGTGGCATGGATAATGCAAAATAAGTTATGTGTAAAGATAACAAGAAGAAATAGAGCAATGACTTATTAATATTCTTATGATATAAACAGGCAAGAGAATTTCATGAACTTATATAATGAATCCTTAAGAAAATTAAAAAATTAAGCACATTTTATCTAAGAAATTCAAAAATTGTTAGCATAACTACCATACATATCATGAAAAACAATTGTCTATAAGTATATTAATAGCATACATCAATTTTTTGCATTTTACATTTTCTTTGGCAATAAACAATTGCACATTACAAAAATGACTTTATTGTAAAAATTAAAAACATTATTATATTCTCATAGTTACATATATGTAAAAGCAAATCATATCTTATAATTTATTCCCTAATAGTCTCAAATAAACAAATCTCAACTCCTATGAATTCTAAAATGATAAAATTGTCTCATTATTTCAATCAACAATTTATTTTAGAATGATACAATTATCTCAAATTTGAACCAAAAATTGATTCCATAATTATAAAATCATTACAAATCCAAAATCCAAACTATAATTTAAAGCCTATTTTTATTGCTCATAATCATAAAGTCATTACAATTCCAAAATATAAAATGTAATTTGAAACTTGTTTTTATTGCTTTAAATAAGATTGAGAGACTATTAATTAGTAATTACTAAAACACAACATAATTTGTCACTTAAATAAAATTCAACCAATCCCCACAAGCCAAGCCATATTTGCCACAATATACTCCATAAATTACCAGAAAAATTCAATCTAATTGTCTAAAATCTAAATTGAAACATAAACACAACACAAGTTTAATAACCTAAGAGGTTAAGACTAAAAGGTAGCAAGACAAATCTTTGTTAGCTAAGGAGAGGAGAGAAGCATCAATTGATTATGGTCTGAGGATAGTAGATTTGGACTAGTGGAGACATGATTATGGAGCAAGTTGGTGATTGGAGTGGCAGTGACTAGACATTGGACACACAAGAGAAATGGCATGGCATACCGGTGAAATGATGGAGATTTGATGGGTCTCTGGCATGGTGAATGGCAACTACAAGAGCTGGAGGTGACAATAGTGAACTAAGTGGCAATGACGGTGACATTGTCTAGAAAAGCTAAGCTGGTGGTGGTATTGTGAGAGACAGAATGACAAATGACAAAAGAGAATAGTTAAGAAGAGAGATCGAGAGAGAAGTAGAGGCAAAAGAACTCAGGGGAGGTTTCAGATTTCTAAGGGATCGTTTGGTTCCACTTATGTTTTTCTGTTATAGTTTTTATTTTTTAATTAAAAAGAAATTTTTAATATAAAAACTGAAACCAAAAACTTGTTTAGTTAAGATTTGTAATAAAAAATAAAAAAATGTTTGTTTCTATCATCTTGTTTCTATTTTTTGTAATTATACTCTTATGTTAATTATTTAAAGGTTAGAGGAAGCAACGAATCTTCTAATATATTTACATAAAACTATGGCTTTATTTCATCTTTATCTTCACTCATTGGAGAGGTTTGCATGTCTGCCCTTTTAGCCATAAATGTGATTAAAGGTGTTTTGTTGTCTGGTGATTTGTTCAACTACGTTAAGGTAATGTCTACCGTGCCAAACAGATGAGGGTTTCGTTTTTATGTTTATGAAGATGAAAGAAAATAAAGGAATTGATAATGAGAAAAAAAGCTATTAAATTGATATAAATCATGTGACTTGCAACATTTACAACGATATTAATTCACTTTAAATCTAAATTTAACAGCTAGCTAGAAATTTCTCTAATTTTGATTTCCACCAAAAATATTCAAATGTTCTTTACTGGATAATCAATTTTATCTTCAACAATATTATGCCTTGGCGTATCAAGACAACATCAAAGTTTATGATCATTTGAATATCTTACCTCAAAGTACATCCTAATTTAATGACAAAAACCACTTGACATTGCTTAGCTTTAAAGGGTATATATAAAACTTTACTTGTCATTAATTCTTTATGCTATAAAGGGCTAACCATATTTCGCATAAGACAAGTTAAAGTAATATAAATTAAGCACCAATAAGAAGAAACTAAATATTAAAGAAGGTAAATATCATTAGCTTCTAGTCAATAATGGGATAAGGAATATGATATTGACATGAAAATTAAGGAAAGCCTACTTGTAAGATCAAATGAGTAAGACCCACCTTAATTAAACAAACGAACAAGGAAAATTTTATCCTAGATCGAAGTCTAAACATGGCACTTTCCAACTAATTAGAAAACTATAATCAACATTTGTAAAATATTGTTGGTACTTAGCTGAAGATTCCCACTACTTATGATTAGAATAGTATTCAAAACTACATGTAAGTTTGACAAAAGTAAAGCAACCAACTTTGTAGTAATGTGAAATTTTAGTTCAAACCGGCAAGGTTGGCATAACATTTGGCTTATGATCAAAAGGAAGATAATATCTTCAAGCTTATATTTGCATCATTCCAAGGTTTCCTTTTAAGTTTTAGATTTGTTAAATGGGTCGACTAAATCTTAATATGAGTGAATGTGTTAGCTAGAACTTTGACAAGAATAGAACTAAAGAAAGCAAGAAAAAGGCTAATTGTGATGTTGAGCACTAAGGGTTACTGATAAGCATATAACAAGAAAAGCTTTCTCTACTTTACTTTTTCACTAATTTCTTAAAAAAAATCAAGCCTTACATAATCTTTTTCAATAAAGAATTGAACTTTGCTTCTCAAGTTGCTATTCATTCCATCAGAACAAAAAATTGAACTTTGCTTCTTAAGTTGATATTCATTCCATCAGAACAAAATACAATCTTTGTTATTCCTAAATGGCTTCCTCTAGACAGTAGTAGGTCAGATTCATGGATTCATTTGTGCAGTCACTTTTAGTTGTAGTTTGCAAGCATAAAAAGAGCACACAAACATTAAAATATAAATGACCTGAAACTTGATAATTTGTAAGGTGGGATTATATTCAGAACTTCATAAAATCTATATTAGGAACCTTGCAATATTGATTTTTTTTTTGTAAGGAAGGAAACGTAGAACATCCCGCAGGTAACTTGTAATAGTTGGAAATGTTAAAGATTACATATCTTGTAGGTAACTTGTACACACAGTTGATTGCCATTTGACAATGGCAGGAGACCAAAAGTTGTTCCTAGTCTAAGTGATTAAAAAGTCTTTACAAATACTTTTAATATGAACCTTGATATTACCATAACATGATTGATCTTAGCTACCTTGCGGTTATATCTGGTCTAAACAGGACGAAATGAACTGAACAGGATCGTACAAAAGAGAAACAGTCAGTTAGGCTTACCATGTTTCGAGCCATTAGAGTGCGAGTATCAGACAAAAGGAAGGAGAGAGGGTAATAGAATAGAAGTGCATAATCAACAACTGGTATTGCTTCTTCCTTTTGGTTAGCTTCTTTTGGCTCTCTGTAGAAGAACAAATCCACCTATACATGGAATGTAAATAAGGGGAATGGAACTTGTTACCTTGTATGTGAGACATAGTTTATGTAAAACACATACTTACATACATATGACTCTAGCAGACAGTTGACGTTTGTCCCAAGTTTTTCCAAGGTTGATCATGTAAATTCTTGAAAATAAATAAAATTCACTTAAATCATAAAAGTGAAAAATTGTAGGACTACCCATATATTAGCTAAGTATTACAAACTTCTTTAGTAAACAAGAGATGTGATAAGATAAATTCAACAAGCAATGAGCTATTTTATATTTTGGTATGTGAACTTACTTTCAGATCTTTAAGCTCTCCAAAAACTATAAAACTCTTCTCTTTTAAGAGTTGAACAATAATTTGTCCAACAGACATTGGAAAACTTACTCACTCTGTAACACCGAACTCTTTGAGCCCTTTTGTGTTGATCTGTACTTGGAGATACTAATGTATATTTATATAGACATGGTTGTATATGAGCTCAAAATTTTATGTGAATCCTGTAGGTATATATGCTAGTGATATTTACTGTTATATGCCTTTACATGAACTTAGAGTTCATCGGTATGCGAAATGTTGGAGATTTCTAACATATAAGCTTATAAGTGTATAAAATCGATTCCATTGGATGGATATAGCCATGGTGGCTGATTTAAATATGTTCTAATGCCTTATAGGTGACTAGACATGATTTATAGACTTATTGGACACTTAGAAAGCTTAATTTGAAAAGTTGATGTACATAAGGGCTTATTTACAACCTATTAAAAGTTAAGGGACTTAAATGTAATTTATCAGTTCTTGGAGGACCAATATGTAATTTTATAAGGATAAGGGGCTTAATTATAATTTGAAAAAGTACGAGGACCAAAATGAAAATAAAAGTTTTGGTCATTCACAAATTTGAGCTTAATTGCAAATTTAGGAAAAGTTTGAAGGGTATAATAGTAATTTCTCATAAATTCAGGGAAAAAGGTAAATTCACCATGTTTGTTCAAAGAAGAGTCAAAATTCTAGACCCTTCTCCTTGTATGGCCGTACATCCTACCATAAAACATCAAAAACACTTTGTTTTTAATTAAAAGAAAGGAGAATAGAGGAGAAGAAGAAGAACTTTGAGTCATCATCAAATTTCCACCATTATTTTGATTCTCTAACCCAAACCAAGGTGTTATAAGTTAATTTGGGGTCAAAGAACTCAAATTTATCATTAGATTTGAGAAATTCTCAAAGGATTTTAAGATATCACTAAAGGAAAGTTTAGGTATATTTTGTCTCATCTCTCTCTATATTATGATTTTGAGCTTGGTGTTAGGATATGTTGTCCTCTATACTTGAATATGTATGAAACATGGTTTAGATGAATGAAATGAGTCATGGAGAATCTTCCTTAAACCAAAACTGAAATGCCCTCTTTTTGGTGAAAGTTTGTGAAATTTTGAATATCTTTTGAAATTGATGGTTTAAATGAATTCTATGATGTTAATTATGTATGTATAATGTGAATTGATTATGAAAAATGACAGAGATATACATTGGAAGGAGGTTTTTAAGTTCATGCCTTTAGGTGTTTGATAAAATGCCTAAGTGAACTTGGCTTAGGATTTAAGGATTTTAATGGTGTACATTGGAAAGAGGCTCTTATGTTTACTTATAGTAAGCTTGAATGTTAGCTTAGATTGATAAGTAGTAGCCTAATTTTCTTGGATAAAAATGTGCTTAATTATGCTTTGAAATGTGTAAATATTGGATCAAAGGCATTGAATACCTTGGAAATTGCAAAAGGAAGCTTATGTGAATAATAATGGAAGTAACCATGTGAGAAGTTTTGTGGTCGAATCCTATAGCTTAAAAATTGTGATATTGTTTTTTATACATTTATGTGATGGTGTCTAAATATGAGATATGTTTGCGTAGTAGATACATTACATTTGTATGTATAAAGGCTTAGGAACTGTGGATCAAAGAGTCCATACCAAGGATTATTGAAGTCAAAGGGATACCTTCTTTTGAGGTGAGTTGGGGAAAACATAACTCTCAGATGGGACTAGGACAACCCATGACATGCATAATGACTTGTATGTGAATTTTGAACCTAGGTAATGTATAGTAGAAGTGAATCTCAAAGAGATGCTAATATACTTGTGTATTTAATAAATGACACTTTTGAATGACTTTACACTTGGAGTACAAAAGATGACTTTTACTATATGAAATAATGTTTTGAAACTTACATATGCATAGCAAGTCATATATGCTATATGTATGTATTCTTTTTTGGCTTAGGTAAGGTTCTATTTTATCGGTTAGACCGATAAATAAAGGCATGGTATTGTACTTAATTTTAGCACTAAATATTTGAACATGAATTTTTTGTGATTGGTGAGGAAACAATTGGTTAATCGTGTGCTAAGAACATCATATTAGGTGACCCCCGTACCCTTGATGCTGGTACATAAAATTCGAGTCTTTGTAACGACATCTTTTTACAAGACTTACAGGTAATTACACACTTAGAGGTCTAGTCATCGATGAGGTGATCACCTAGGGTCATGACGCATTTGTTGACTGTAGTCTCGACTCACCACAGATGAAAGTCGAGCCAACATCGGGAATCGGTGGGTGTGCACACTAGTTTAGCCGACTAGTGGTGACACACATTACTATTTTGGCTTATTCCGAGATTTGATTTTTACATGCGATTTTTTTTTTCTGTTCTTGTGTATTGGAACTGGAACCTATGTTCACTGAATGAGTGATTAATAGGCTAGGCCTATGTGGTTCCTAATCAATATGGGTTGAGTCATAGACTAGGTTTATGTATTTCTATGTCATGCATATTCACTTTATAGATGATTACAAGCATGATAGATGTATAAAACCATCCTTAGGTTATTTAGACCATTTTGGTATGTACCAGGTTCTATTTGCAATATATGTTTTATCTACTCACTGAGTACATAGTGTACTCAACCCTCTGCTTCCCAACCATGTAGGTTAATTTAGAGAGCTTAAAGCTCTGAGTGATTCATGGGGTCTTTTAATATTTTCGGGGTATTACTGCATGTAGGTAGTCTCTATTTTATCCTTTTGTTGTATAGTGGCTCATGATCATGTTGATATGCTTTATAATTTTGCAAAATAACTCTTGACTTTTTTTTATTTGTAAATGACCTGATGAATAAATTTTTTGTACTGTTGTTGAGATTGCTCTTGAGTGGGCTTCAAAGTCCAAAAGTTGTGGTAGAGTTTAATTTGCAGATAGAAGTGTGTTTGAAATTGATTTACAGGTGTTTTCATTTTTGGATTTTCAAAATACAATTGTTATGTTGTCAAAAATTTTTTAAGATACCCAGTTAGCCTTTCATAGTTGGGTTAAGGATATCGTGAGTATCCTTAGCTCAGATATGTAGAGGTTGTTATGTGCCCGATATGGTCTCGGTTTGAGACACACTCTGAATATCAAATTGAATTAAACAAATATATAACAACAAATAAAACATATCAGCAATTACAAAACTCAATAGTGTACACCAAGAGGTTAAAGAATAGACCTAGAAAGAAAAAGTTTCAAACTTTGATGAATAACCCTGTGATTCTAATGCACCCATCATCGGTCACAGTGAAAAGATTCAAGAATTGGGACTTAATAGTAAGTTCGTTTTCAATCTTCTCAATAAGAGGTGGCTCTTTATGACTATCTCTAGTTTGGTTCTACTAAAAGGCTCAAGCTTTGGGATACTGCTTCTTGAAGCACAAGAAGAAGAAGAAGAAAAATGACCTACCTCATAAAGTTTTTGAAAACTTAACTCATGAAAAACCAAAAATCAAGTGCTTTCTTCACCAACAGCCACTCCGGTTAAAAAATGCTTAATGTGTAGGCCGTTGTTGACGCCATTAGCAACTTCTTAACTTCGGTTAGTAAGACCGCATGTTCTAAGGTAAGGATCTAAAAGAAAAAGAAATAGATAAGAAGGAAGAGGGGAGTTTGCGACAACAAAATAGGAGTAAAAAGGATGATTAGTATGTTTCAAGATAAGTTTCCTAAAAAGGATAACAAAGATAAGAAAATAGGGATCTGTTGTTTTTTTGTACAAGAAAACATGTTGTAAAAATACAGAGAAATGTTATTTTCCTATTTTAATAAAACTATTGTGTTTTTTTAATTTTTAGAAACAAAAAATTGTCAGAGACTTAAATAAACATTTTTTTAGTCATCACTTTCTCCTTTTGTAAAAACTACAACAAAAAACAAAAGAAAAAAAGAGAAACAAACAACCCTAAGGTTAGATTTTTTTTAATTTAGTGCCCAACTTTTGCAATTTTACAAAATTCAGAAGTAACTAACTGGTACTTTTTATTTTGGTTGATACTGGTTAATATCATAAGTCTGTATGGCACCCTCTGATTTGGTACTATTTTTTTACTAGCATCGACCAATATAGTATGAAATTGCAAACCATGGTCTCAACCTTTTTTTGGGCACAAATTGTTTTTATTTTTTCTTTAAATTTATTTTGTTCCTCTTATCAATCACTCATCTGCTAACTTGAAATTTAGGCAACACTGGCTATGTCACTCATTGGTTTGGGTTTGTTTGGTGGCTTAGCAATCTACTTGGTTTGATTGCTCTTCCCCTTTTGATTCTTATATGTCCTTATTGGAAACACTTTGATTACCTTGACAACAACGGTGGTGATAGAGAAAGGGACTTAGAGGCTTTAGAAGGAGGGAACAAGGTCGAAGACAACAAGAAATAAAGTGTGTCATCATTTATGGTTATTATAACTAGTGAAAATAAGCCAAATTTATTAGCCAAACCAAATGGTCTAAGTCATCTTGTTTTGGTGACACTAGTGGTAATGATATTAATGATAAGAACTACTATAATAATGAAAATTCAAAAAATTCAGAGAATTGCATAATGGTTTAAATAGTGAAACAGGAGAGTGGTGAACGTCATTGTCTAGTAATAGTAAAATAAAATAAAATCAGACTATGGAGACTTGTGAGACTTCAAATCAAATTCAATAATCTTTTATTTTCTTTTCTTATTTAGGCTCTCTTAGATAAATCTTAAATCTTTAAAGAGCTAAAGCACTGAGTTAGCTCTCTGAAGGTGGTGTTAGTATGTGGACTATGGTGTGACCTTCTAGCAAACTTTATTTTTTTCCCAGTTTTGTGAAGGTTCCAATTTAGAAATCCAAATTTTATTGAGCTTCAATGGAAGAAAAATATATTCTTCTTCATCTATTTTTGTACTCATTAATATGTTATAAACCTATAATGTTAATTCATTTAACATTTAGCTTTAAAACTGAAGTAATTTTTCAGAAGTCAAGCTTTCACCAAATACTCAATTGCAGGAGAAAAAAATAGGCCTTCTACGACTTGAGGTTTCTCTCTCATCAAAATTAATTAATGTTATATTATATTATTATAAGTAACTCAATGGGTGTGATTTTGTTAAACATTATTTATTTTATACATTTTTATAAGTATATGATAACTTTTATGGGATTAATGTATACTACAAATAAAATCATAATGAGATCATAATTATGATATTCATATTACATTTATTTATTTTCTTTAAATTGTTCCTAGTTATTGTTTTATTGAGATCGAACATTAATAGAGAGTAAATGGGCTTTTGTGTCTATTCTTTATAAAGAAAGTAGTCAATCTTATAAATTAAAGCATGGAGATACTTAAATAAACATATAGGTGGTTATTAGAGAATAAGTTCACTGAATTAATCTTATATGAAATTTTAAATTAGAACATTGCTTATAAGTCTATGAAAATTCTTATTGTTATGATTGTATAGATAATCCTTTGACTTAAGATCTTCAGAATATCTAATATAGAAAGTATTGTATTTGGATACTATTTATGACATATTCTAGTCAAGGTAGCTTAATCAGTAGTCAATCAGTATAACATGAACAATAAATAGATAGTTAAGTAATCAATATAAGATTCATCATCCTAAAGCGGTTAAAGAGAATGCTCCATTATTCTACATTAATATTTGATTAAAAAATCTTTAACCTGGAAGGAACTACACTTCTAGAATAGTTTTCAAATATTGCTAATAAAATCAATTGCTAATTATAGAAAACTAACATAATTGGACTTATATATAATAGATATTAACTTCACACTCTATGTTTAATTAGAACATTAGATGATGAAAGGAATTATACAAAAAAAAATGCACAGAGAGGTTAGTCAAAACTACTTTGACATTCCTAAATATTTAGGTGGTTATGATGCGTTACTAGATGTCAACATTGAATTATGAATATAAATTATTTAATAAGATGAATAAAAGAGTTTAATTATTAATCTTAAACATGATTAAGGTTATAATTTATATCCTTTATCAACATATTTAGAAATTTAATAGGTTCACACAAAAAAAGGGCTAAGAAGAGAAAAGGTACTTTAATCAAGTTGGACTTGACTGTAAAGTCTAAACAAAATATACAATTAAACATAAGATATTTAATAAATAAAAATCAATCAATATAAGATATAGGATCTTACTTGGGTCCAATAAGAAATTAATTATAATTATTTATAATTCTAATTAAATTGAAATTAGACCTTTATTTCAATTAAATTACTAAAAAGTTTAAGACCTATTATAAATAGACTTAGACTCCAATAGAGCTAACGCTTTTTGCATAACTCTATCTATACTACTTATAGAGTTCTCTCATCATATTTTGTGAATATCGTTCGAAGTCGGGCACATGTATAGCTACAGTTGTTGTGATGAAATTCCAAAAATGATTTGGGAAAAAAACAAGAAAATGATCAAGCTTCATAATAAGATAAAAATTACAATTGTTTAATGTGTCAATCATATTATAGAATTTGATAATCTTAACTTTCGAAAAATCAAATGAAAAGGTTTTATTTCATTGTGCATGAGATCAAATCTTGTTCAAATTTTTCAACAGTAGTATTAGAATCATCTTGAATTCTTTAATTTGATTAGAGTTGCTTTATTATTAATGATTTAAGGTTAAAATTTTTATTTTAATAATTTGTCTAACATTGATTAGGGCATAATTAACTAGGGTTTCAAAAAGGAGTTTTTATAAATTATAATATGTAAAAGATTAATTTATTGAATTTTATTTTCAATTAATTTTATCAAAGGAATCTGGATGAAAATGGTTTTCAATTGAATTTTAAAATTATTTTCATATTAAAATAAATTTATGTTTGGAATATAAATTTAATTCATTAAAGAATCAATGATTTTATCTAATTTAATTATTCAAAGAGTTATAAATATTATTTTATATTATGAAGATGGATAAATAGAATCAAACATGGCTTGATTTTTTATTGTATATAATTTAATTATATCTGCATAAATTGCATTTTTTAATATATGTTTGATATGTCATATATGAATTACATATTATATGTATGATATTTAAATGCAATTTTTTGTTTAATATGACTAAAAAATTAAATTTCTATTTAAAATATTTAGTACACATACTCAAGATTAACTAAATTTGAATTAGATCTTAGCCTATTAGAAAGGTTAGAGTAATATTTTCAAAATGGTTGTAAGGGCAATTATTTTGAATAAAATAGTTTGAGTAATCAAATATATGATTAAATTATTGGTCTTATTTAGTTGTCATGACATATAACCAATTACTTGCTTTTTTAATATTTATTTTGTTATAAGTAGAAATTACCTTTGTTTATCATAGTTGATACTAGCTTTTAATAAACTAAAATTTTTGGACATGAGTTGGGTTTAAGAAGAGTTTTTAAAGATATAAAAGGAAAGTTTTACCATTATTATGCAATATTGTTGTTAATACTTATTAAGGATTTTGGTGAAAAAGTTTAAGAGATGCATTACTATCGTATAAATAACAATTTGGTGATATTTTAAAGTTGACTAATGTGCCGTAAACTTTAATGGTAACATATAAGATGTATGTTAATACCATAATAACAAGATGCAAGAGGTTGAATGAAGTAAAGCTAAAACCTATAGTATTATAATGGAATTATTTCAATTAATTTAAATGACTAAAAGCATAAATATGGATTACAATTTAAGGCATTTATTGTAGTATACTAATAGTTGTCATTTATGAATAGTAAGGCTTGCTCAACTTTGCCTGACCCAAAGTTAACGAGTGTGACGTAAGTTAACTAGGCTTCAGGCCAAGCTTAAAGTTTCCTTGGGCTCGGGTTGCTCGCCTCGACAGGCCCAAAGCCTTAAATTTCCAATAAAAACAATGTCATTTTTAATTTTCTACAAATATATTTAATTGGGTTTAGCCCAGGCTCAGTCGAGCTTTGGGCTACTTAAGCTCGATTTGGCTTGGGCTCGAATCGGAAACTTTAGGCCTAATCAACCATTAGAAGAAAAATCATTTCATAACTTTTCTTACTTATATGTGATATGACAGAGTAACATATATTTATAATTTATGCTTTTGAGTATTTGATAATGAATTTAGATTTAACATTATTACAATGTTTAAAACATGTTAACAAATAGACTTTGAGTAAAAGTAGTTAGTCTAAGTTTATACACTACTTTATATATGTTGGATCGAGGTAGCCTTATACTTAACATAAGTGGGAATAATGTAAAGTTAAGATAACCTAAATAATCTCATTATGTCATATTGGTTAAATTAACATAGTGAGAATAATGAAGTTCTCTACTATGATATATGTATACTTTTGATTATGATCTACATAGAATTTGTAAAACTTGTTATGCTCAAGAATAAACAAATCAACCTTTGATGAAAAGATGATGATGGTAGCAAATTGTTAACTCCTATGCATATGATGTATGTGATGTAATAACAATTTATAAAGATATGATACTTGTATTTCATTAAATTTACTAATGAAATTTACATGATAGAGTCATACATATTAAATGAAATATTGATTTAAAATTTTAAAAAGTTCAAATTATCTAAATATAACTAGAAATTAAGTATTGAGAATGCTAAAGTACTTCAATGAGATCAATGTAGTGAGTTTTAAATTTTTTTGAATATCTATTAAAAAAATGAGATTCTCTGGTGAAAGCCTTTAGAGCCAAATCCAAAAATAGCTTAAATTTGTTTAAGGAAAAAAAAAACACAATATGATATATTGTATGATGCAATACTTATTTCTTCTATAGTTATGCCAAGTATAATGATTTACCTTCAGTAATTCTAATTAAATAAATTAACAAGTAGAATGGTAAGGCTTTGAAAGAGTCAAAAATTAATAATTTTGGGATTTGATACTTAGTTGAAGCAAAAATTATCCATTAAGTTTATAACTAAATCGAATAATAAAAGGTTGTGAGATATTTAAAAGGTTAGATATAATCTAGGCCCTAATGAATAGAATGTTTGTTTTAATATATGTTTATAAGGTAAAAGTTCTCAAGATAAGTCAGGGAGTAAGATGAAATATGGAAAGTTCAAATCTCACGACAATACATCTAAATAGGTTTGGTGCCTTTGCTAATGATGTATGGTTGAAAGGTTATAAGATATTCAAAGTATCACTTCCACAATGAATTCAAAGAGTTTTCTTTAATGATAATTATGAATTTGCCATGTCTATAACAAGGTTAAAAGTAAGTAGTCCTCTTTACTAGGAGTATGTGGAGACATATTGCTCATAGAGAGTAGAATATTTTTAATTGTAGAAGATATGATTGTTTGAGAGTAACTCTTATTCGATATAAAAGGGTAATAACTTAGTTCTAGGAATGAAATCTATAAATATAGATATGAAAGTTTGTTTACCTATTCTAGGTCCAAGTACATAGATAATATACTAAAGTTATTTAGTATTTGAGATATCTAACATTTATGAAGTACTAAAGATATTTATTATTTTATGTAAGAGTTAATATTTGAGTTCATGGTTATATGGACATTAACTTTAAAAGTAAATTTTGGTTAAGGTACATTTTACTTAGAATAATAATATTTTGAGATTGGAAATATTCCAATGTAGCATTGATCTCTAATTAAATCATAATACATTTTTCATTTAGTGGACATGTTTATTTGGATTAGTTACTTCTTTAATAAACTTGGTATAGTTCATTGTACTATTCAAACAATAATATACTATGGAGCATTGAAGCCTTTGCACATGTGAAAGGAGTTAATGTTTCATCAAAGTTCCAAGAATATATTTAAACAATTTTTCTTAATTATGGTGATAAATGAGATGAAAGTTATAAGATTTAAGTAAGTGCTTAGTATAGAGAATCTTATAGAATTCTCTCATTAAACTATTTTTCAGCAGTAATATGATCTTCTTATGATAATATTGTATAAGATACTTAAACAATTATCTTAGCACAAGTCGGGATTTAGTGTAAGTTAGAGATTGTTGGCTTATTCTCTACAACTAATTGATTAGTTATAGTTTAATGACATAATTATTTAAAGACAATTTTTATTTTATACATATTAAGTTGTATATAATAAAGTTCATAAAATAAATGTACGTTACAAATGAAACTGTAATAGAATCATAATTATAATAATTATATTGCATTTATGTATTATCCATAAATTATTCCTGCTAATTGTTCTACTGAGATCAACATTAATAAAACTTAAAAAGACTAGTAAACATTATATTTCTTTTTTATAAAGGAAGTATTTGATCTCTTAAACTCAAGTGTGGAGATACTTTAATAAAAGTGTAGGTATTTACTAGAGAATAAGTTCACGGAATTGACTCCATATAAGAATTTTATTTAGAGCATTAATTGTATATATATGGAAATTATTATTGTAATAATTGTATAAGTAATCATTTGACTTGAGATCTCTGAAGTATCTTATATAAGGATTGTTGTGTTTTTATACTACTTATGACCTATTATAGTCAAAAGTAGCTTAATCGATAATCGTGGGATATAAAATGAATTATATGGAGGTAGTCGAATGATCAATATAGGATTCATCTTTCTAAACGATTAAAAAGAATGTTTCATTGTTCTCAATTAGTATAGATTCAAAAAATCTTTGGCCAAGATAAAATGACAAGAATAGTTTTCAAATGTCATTAATTGAATCAATTAATAATGTAGAGAACTAACATGATTAAACTTAAATACATTAGACATTAACTCCATAATTTATGTCTAATCAGAATATCGTATAATGAAAAGATTCAATTATACAAAAAATCATGACCAAAAGTTAGTCAAAACTACTCTGACATTCTTAATATTGAGTAGTCAAGATATGTTATCATACACTAATCTTGATATATAAATACAAAATATTTAATTAGAGAATTAAATATAGATCAAGAGAGTTAATATATCTAATACTAAATACAATTTAGGATCATAATTTATATGCATTGTCGATATATTTAAGAACCCAATGAATCACACACAAAGAACAGGTAGAGAAAGAAAAAGATATTTTAATCAAGTTGGATTTGATTGTAAAGTTTGAGAAACTTGAAGATAAAATATATGATATTTAATAAATAAAGAATAATAAGAGATATTGAATCTTATTTGAGTCCAATTAGTATTTTGACATTAGAATTTTATGTCAATTGAATTACCAAAAGATTTAAACCTTATTATAAATAAATTTAAGCTCTAAGGAAGCTAACGATTCTTACCTATCATTTTGCGCACCACTTGTAGAGTTCTCTCAAGAGGTTCTCTAGAAATTGTTAAAGGTTCAACTTTGTGTGTGACTATCATGGTTCTGATGAGCCAAATACAGAAATAATTCAAAACAGATGACAAGAAAATGATCAAAATTCAAAATAATATACAAATTAGGATTCAAGTTTTATTATATTTATTTGTTAATTATGTTATAGAATTTAAGTTATCTTAAAATTTGAAAAATCAAATGAAAAGGCTTTTTACTTATTTTGTTGCGCGTAGTATCAAATCCTGCTCTAATTTTCTATCAAATTCAACTATAAAACAATCGGATGTGGATATATCATATGTGGAGCTTGGAGTTTAGTGAAGCTTTGGCCTTCCTAATAAAAACTCTTCTGGATTAACATTCAATATACCGATATTGGTACCAAATTTGGTTCTGGTATGATACAGTATTGGTTTTGAATAGTTTTTTAAATTTATAATATAGTTCATGCAAAATTTTGTGGATTTTTTTTGGCAAAATGATCCCCCAATTTTTAAAATTTTGCAGTATTTGTCAATATTCGACTAGCATTTAAAATACTAGCTCGTACCATGCAAAATTAACGATATCCTTAAATTAAGTTTCATACCGTTTTCTGGTCAATATGACACCTTATGGCCGATATAGATCAAAATACATAATATTGTTAACATTAAAATTTTGAATTGGATCATAATTTTTTATTTTATTCTCCTTATATAACATTGGTAAATGTCTCATAATTGTTACCTCAATAAAAGATGAAAGTGTAAAAAGTTATTATTAGCTTTTCATATAAATACATGAATTCTCAACAAAATTTTAAACCATTTGAATTTTTGATGATGAAATTATATTGATGTCTTTTATTTTGAAAATAAATTATGGTATAAATTTAAAAAATTCTAAAGTTTTCTTAATTAAAAATAAATGAAAATTTTCCTTCACTCAGCTGGGGAATTGTTATTGAAGATTGTTGCATGTAATTTATTATTTATCTTTAAAAATAAAAGCTAACCATGAATAACAACTCAATTCATTCAAAGTTACACAGTAGGCGGACAATAGTTGCAGGACTCAGATCGTTTGTTTCACTAACTCCGTACCTATTCTGTGTCACAACTAATATGTCGACGTTTTAATTAAAAACAACGTTTCAGCTTCACGCCGAGCCAATTCCTCGTCCTTCTTTTAAATAGGTTTCCCGCTTTATATTTTAGATTTTAGATTTTTTTCTTAAATTTAATTATACTACTATGACTTTAATAAAAAATTAAATTAAAGTCAAAATTTAATTATTACATTAATAAGAAAATATATTTATTATTATTATTATTATTTACTGATTATTATACTTAATGTTATTATTATACAAAAAAATCATAACAAAAAATTTAGTCAAAACTACTTTGACATTCTTAATATTGAGTAAGTCAAGATATGTTATCATATACTAATCTTGATATATAGATACAAAATATTTAATTAGAGAATTAAAAATAAATCAAGAGAGTTAATTTGTCTGATACTAAATACAATTTAGGATTATAATTTATATGCATTATTGATATATTTAAGAACCTAATGAATCACACACAAAGAACAGGTAAAGAAAGAAAAAGATATTTTAATCAAGTTGGACTTGATTGTAAAGTTTAAGAAAATTGAAGATAAAATATAAGATATTTAATAAATAAATAATAATAAGAGATATTGAATCTTATTTAAGTCCAATTAGTATTTTGACATTAGAATTTTATGTCAATTGAATTACCAAAAGATTTAAACCTTATTATAAACAAATTTAAGCTCTAAGGAAGCCAACGTTTCTTACCTAACATTTTGCACACCACTTGTAGAGTTCTCTCAACAGGTTCTCTAGAAATTGCTAAAGGTTCAGCTTGTGTGTGACTACCATGGTTCTGAGGAGCCAAATACAGAAGTAATTCAAAACAGATGACAAGAAAATGGTCAAAATTCAAAATAATATACAAATTATGATTCAAGTTTTATTATATTTATTTGTTAATTATGTTATAGAATTTAAGTTACCTTAAAATTTGAAAAAACAAATGAAAAGACTTCTTACTTATTTTGTTGCACGTAGTATCAAATCCCGGTTTAATTTTCTAACAAATTCACTTATAAAACAATCAGATGTGGACATATCATATGTGGAGCTTGGAGTTTAGTGAAGCTTTGGCCTTCCTAATAAAAACTCTTCTGGTTAACATTTAATGTTATGAATACCGTACCGGTATTGGTACCAAATTTGATTCTGGTACGGTACAGTATTGGTTTCGAATAGTTTTTTAAATTTATAATATAGTTCATGCAAAATTTTGTGGATTTTTTTTGGCAAAATGATCCCCCAATTTTTAAAAAAATACTAACTGCTACCACGCAAAATTGACGATAACCTTAAACTAAATTTCGTACCATTTTCTGGTTAATAAGAAACCTTATGGCCCATATAGATCAACATACATAATATTTTTATCATTAAAATTTTGAATTGGATCATAATTTTTAAATTTTATTCTCCTTATATAATATTGGTACATGTCTCATAATTGTTACCTCAATAAAAGATGAAAATGTAAAAAGTTATTATTAACTTTTCATATAAATACATGAATTCTCAACAAAATTTTAAACCATTTGAATGTTTTGATGAAATTATATTGATGTCTTTTATTTTGAAAATAAATTATGGTATAAATTTAAAAAATTTTCTAAAGTTTTCTTAATTAAAAATAAAATTTTCCTTCACTCAGCTGGGGAATTGTTATTGAAGATTGTTTCATGTAATTTATTATTTATCTTTAAAAATAAAAGCTAACCATGAATAACAATTCAACTCATTCAAAGTTACACAATAGGCGAACAGTAGTTGCAGGACTCAGATTGTCTGTTCCACTAAATCTATCCCTATTCTGTGCCACAACTAATACGTCGACGTTTTAATTAAAAACAACATCTCAGCTTCACGCTGAGCCAATGCCTCATCGTTCTTTTAAATAGGCTTCCTGCTTTATAATTTATATTTTTGATATTTTTGTTAAATTTAATTATTCTACTATGACTTTAATAAAAAATTAAATTAAAGTTGAAATTTAATTATTACATTAATAAGAAAATATAATAATTAATTATACTTATAATTATGTTATTATTCTTATTAATTTATTATTATTATTATTATTATTATTATTTTTATTTTTATTTTTATTTTTATTTTTATTTTCCTACTTGAGTATATATACTTATTATTATTAAATTTATTTATTTTATTTATTATTATTACCATTATTATTATTACAATTAATTTTCTAGTTACTATTAAAAATAATAATAATTATTGATTATTATTGATTATATTGATTATATTTATTATTATTAAATTTTTACTGAATATTATATTTATTATTATTATTATTATTAAATTCCTTATTATTATTTATTTATTTATTTATATTTTTGTTATATTCATTATTATTATTAATTTTGTTAATTAATTTTATTTCTATTGTTATTATTAAATTCCTTATTATTATTAATTTTCTTCTTCTTATTATTAAATGTATTATTCTTATTCTTATTAATTATTTTTTTTTCTACTTGAGTATATATACTTATTATTAATTATTTTATTATTTTTGTTAATTAAATTTATTATTATTATTATTAAATTCCTTATTATTATTAATTTTATTATTCTTATATTATTAATTTTCTAGTTACTGTAAAAAATTGTTATTATTAAATTTCTTATTGTTTTCAATAAATAAAATTGTGGAAATTTTAATTAAATAAAATATATAACTAAAATAAAATTAAGATAAAAATAAAAAGAATTCATGGTGGGAATTTAATAAATACACAAACAAATAAAATAAAATGGCATAAAATAAAATAGACATGAAAATAAATTAAATTGGGAGTTGAACAAAAAATACACAAATGAGTAAATGAATTAAATTAGAAAAGAAGAAAAGAAAAAGTCACGAGCGTGACTTTCATTTCTCACACCCGTGAAAAGGGAGTGTCACGATCGTGCTTTTTGGTGAATAGTGATGGTGAAAAGAGGTTCATTGCAATCACGCTTAAGCATGATAGCGACTTTTGGTGAACAGTAGCGGGGAAAATAGGTTTGTCACGATCGTGCTTATGTAAGATCACGAGTTCCCTGATGCATTTTCTAGGTTCAAAACTTCATAACTTTCAATCCAGAAATCCAAAAATTATAAACATTATTTCGTTAGAAAGCTAAGAGAAAAAGCTACAATTTTTATGAAGACATTTTTGTCAAATTCTGCCTAGATCAATACACTTTATTCATTGAAGTTTCAGATCATGAATTCTAACTTATATTCATACTTAATAATTATATTTTATATAATTATTAAACTCTGCCTATTTTACTTAGGATAATGATGATTGTAATGTTTGTCATTTCTAAAGCAATTTTTAAGTAACATTTCCCGCCATTTAACTTATTTGTTATCAGATTTTTCTTCAAGCAACTTAACTTATAATAGCATTTGAAAAACGACTCTGCTAATATTTTGAAGAATCACAATAGTAAAAGGTAATATTTTGACGATTTTAAGTATCTTTTCACGGAATTTTTGTTTGTTATTTTTGTTAGTTGTTTTTATTATCATTCTCTGTATCTCCTTCTATATCTATATTTATTTTTAACCATTTCTCTATCGTAATCAATTATTGAGGAATGGCTGTCAATTGCCGTTTATTTTCTTGTTGGTTGCTAAAGGGTGTTTGTTATTTATGTTTTCATTATAGTAATTGTTGAAGATATTTAGAATTCATTGTTATCTAAGTTTCGTGATTCTGTTTAACATTTTTGTATTCATTGTTATCAACACTTACTGTTTCTCTATATCATAAAAGGGAAGTATCCATTTTCATTTTTTACATTTGTTTTTTAGGTTTTTACTTCAAGATCAAAGCTAATAATTCAATGGTGGGTGTATCTTCGTCTTGTCATCAATTAAATTTTAAAGATGGTAATGAAGTTTGTAGGAGTGAAGGTGAAGATGAGCTTGTAGCTTTCATGAGTTTAAACAGTAATAAGGAATTACAAGCTACTGCCTCAAGTGAAGTATCTAAAGAATTAATACCAAAATTTGGAATGGAGTTTGAGACAGAAGAAGGTGCTTACCAATTTTATTTGGTGTATGCTAAAAAAGTTAGGTTTAGGATAAGGAGAAGCAGAAACCACAAAGATAAATTTGGAAACTTGATTGACAGAATGTTTTGTTGTTGTTCTGAAGGTAAACAAGGAAAAGACAAACGAGATATTGATGTGAGAGCAAAATGCCCTGAAACAAGGTTTGATTGTGAATTTAAAATGAGAGTTAGCTGTCGAAGAACCGGAAAATTCTGTGTGGTTCAATTTATTTAGGAGCATAATTAATACCTCTCGAGTCTAAACAAGACACACTTACATAGATCTCACGGAAAGATAAGTTTATCTACAGCAACACAAATTGAAATGGCAAATGATTTATGAATTCCACCAAAGGCATCTCATGTTGTAATGGTTAGGTAAGTAGGTGGTCGAGAAAATTTAGGTTTAATGCCAGATGACTACAAAAATTACTTATGATCTAAAAGATCGAGAGATGTGAGAGGAGGCGATACAGGAGGTGGTCTGGAATATCTACATAAAATGCAATTTGATCATCCAAAACTTTTTTACGCTATCCAAGTTGATGAAGATGATTTAATATCCAACATTTCTGGTCAGATGCAAAGATGAGAGCAGATTACTCAAATTTTGGTGATGTGGTTTATTTTGATACAACTTACCACATCACCAAAATTTGAGTAATCTGCCTTTTAGTAGAATTCCTACATCATTTGCCTAACCATGACAACATGAGATGCCTTTGGTGGAATTCCTACATCATTTTCTATTTCAATTTGTGTTGCTGCATATAAACTTATCTTTCAATGAGATCTGTGTAAGTGCGTCTTGTTTGGACTCGAGAGGTAGTGATTATGCTCCTCAATAAATTGAACCACACAGAATTTTCCAATTCTTCGACAGTTGACTCTCATTTTAGCTTCACAACCAAACCTTGTTTCAGGGCATTTTGCTCTCACATCAATATCTCGTTTGTCTTTTCCTCGTTTACCTTCAACATAACAACAAAACATTCTGTCAATCAAGTTTCCGGATTTATTTTTGTGGTTTCTGCTTCTCCTTATCCCAAACCCAACTTTTTTAACATATGCGAAATAGAATTGGTAAGCATCTTCTTCTGTCTCAAACTCCATTCCAATTTTTGGTATTAATTCTTTAGATACTTCTCTTGAGCTAGTAGCTTGCAATTCCTGATTACTGTTTAAACTCATTACAGCTACAAGCTCATCTTCACCTTCACTGCTGCAAACGTCATTACCATCTTCAAATTTTAACTGATGATAAGACGAAGATACACCCTCCATTGAATTATTAGTTTTAATCTTGAAGTAAAACCTAAAAAACAAATGTAAAAACTGAAAATGGATACCTCCCTTTTATGATATAGAGAAACAGTAAGTGTCGATAACAATGAATACAAAAACGTTAAACAGAAACATGAAACTTAGATAACAATGAATTCTAAATATCTTCAACAATTACTGTAATGAAAATATAAATAACAAACACCCTTTAACAACCAGCAAGTAAATAAACGGCAACTGATAGCCATTCCTCAATAATTGATTAAGACAGAGAAATGGTTGAAAATAAACACAAATATATAGGGTGATACAAAGAATGATAATAAAAAACAACTAACAAAAAGAGCAAACAAAAATTCCATGAAAAGATACTTAAAATCGTTAAAATATTACCTTTTTCTACTGTGATTCTTCAAAATATTAGCAGGGTCGTTCTTCAAATGCTGTTATAAGTTAATTTGATTGAAGAAAAATCAGATAACAAATAAATTAAATGGCGGGAAATGTTACTTAAAAATTGCTTAGGAAATGACAAACATTACAATCATCATTATCCTAAGTTAGGCAGAGTCTAATAATTATATATAATATAATTATTAAGCATGAATATAAGTTAGAATTCATGATCTGAAACTTCAATGAATAAAGTGTACTGATCTAGGCAGAATTTGATAAAATTATCTTCATGAAAGTTGTAGCTCTTTCTCTTAGCTTTCTAAGGAAATAATGTTTATAATTTTTGGATTTCTGGATTGAAAGTTATGATGTTTTGAACCTAGCAAATGCATCAGGGAAGTTTCGATCGTGCACAAGCACAATCGTGACAAACCTATTTTCCCCGCTACTGTTCTAAGCATGATTGTGATGAAACTCTTTTCACCATCACTATTCACCAAAGTCGCGATCGTGCTTACATGAGAAACAAAAGTCACGCCTATGACTTTTTCTTTTCTTCTTTGATTTGATTCATATACTCATTTGTGTATATTTTTGTGCGACTCCCAATCTAATTTATTTTCATGTCTATTTTATTTTATGTCATTTTATTTTATTTGTTTGTGTATTTAGTAAATTCCCACCATGAATTCTTTTTATTTTTATCTTAATTTTATTTTAGTTAAAAATATATAATATAAAGTGAGAAGCCTCTTCAAAAGAAGAAAGAGGCATTGGCTCGGCGTGCAGCTAAGACGTTATTTTTAATTAAAACGTCAATGTATTTATTGTGGCACAAAATAGATACTAAATTGGTGAAACAGACGAATACGATCTGAGTCCGAAGGAGTTTGTATGTTATTGCACGATTGAGTAAAGTGAATCTAATTTTGAAAAAATTAATAGTCATGTTGGGATAGGCTGTCAGTGATGGCGGAAAGCTACTCATCAAGAGCCTTGGATCTGTAATCATGCTTCTGTCCTGGTCTCTTGATGAAAACATCAATTGATGCCACCGGACTGATACCAAGTGAATAAAGGGAAGGGAGGAGAAAAAGATAAGAAGGAAAGAGAAAGGGGAGAAGCACCAGAGAATGAGCATCTGCTGTCCTTTCTTATATATATATAGGGAAGGAAGGAGGAAAAGATAAGAAGGAAAGAGAAAGGGGAGAAGCACGAGAGAATGATTGTGCATCAGTGCATTTGCTGTCCTTTATATATATATATATATAGAGAGAGAGAGAGAGAGAGTGTGACATAGTTAGTTAGATACGTAATAAACCATTGTTATAAAAACAAGATTTAAGGTTTAAAATTTTAATCTATTATAAAACTTGTACATAATAAATAAGAAATTAAAGTTATAACAATAAGCAAAAAAATATTTTATTGATTGGAGTACTCATTTAAAGTTTAAATATCACTCATTAAAATATTCAAAAATTATGTTAAATAAATTTCCTTATCTGTACTAATAAATTAGTATTAATAATTTTTTAGAATCCTTTTTTAAATATAATTCTTTAAATTTTAAATAAAATTATATTTTATTTTGATCAACAAATACTAATATTTTTAATATCTCAAAATAATTGAAAATTATATTTTCTTCTTATTTTTAAGTTTTATTATTTATTACAAATATGATGTAAAATCCAACATAATAAATTCTAATGCCATGATCACAATTTATTAAAACTCTTTTATTTTTCAAAAAAAATTATTAAAACTCATTATCTATTCTTCAAAACTAATGTCCAACACTACCTACTTCTATATCAACGTACACACTCAAAAAGACAAAACCATGATGCAAAAACTAATGTCTAATCTCATAAATAAACCTTTTGCTTCTCTTAAAGTGTAAGTACCAACAGTGCTTGGAACTTGTTTCTAAGACTTTCTTAATGCCCATCCTTCATTCTAGAGTGCAATCTAGTATCTCACAACTCTTAGCGTGAGTCCCAGCAAAGGTTGGAATGGGTAAAACCCTAGAAGAGGAGGCCAGATTTGAAGAACAGGAGTTTCCAAAAATAACAGGGCCTTATTTAGATGTGAAGGATGATAAGGTGACAAGGGAGTTTCTAGGAGAGGTTTGGGCACTACAACAAAAGGACTTTTGCTATGTTTTCTTAAAAGACATCTATTGGTGACAAATTAAAAATTTGTTGCCCAAAGTACAATATTTTGCGACGTTAAAGAAAATCATCAGTAAACGAATATATTTCATAACGATTAAAGAAAATTATGGCAATAGAAGAAGTTTTTATTATGATTACAGGATTTTGTCACGAATATAGCAGCTTTTAGTGACGAATATTGATATCATCGCAAGTAGTCATGGAAAATCAATATATTTGGTGACTATTAAACTAAATTGTCACAAATGGCACCTACAAACAGCAATGGGGAATGTTTTTGTCGCCAATATATTGTCATTTTGCAATGATTATCTAAATCGTCGAACAAAGTTATGATGAATTTATGTATTTTGTGACGATTGTTGAGAAGCGTCGTAGAAAGGAGCTACTGTAACATCCCATCACCGATGGGAAGGGTAAATTGGTCATTTGGGACGGGTTAGACGTGTGTAATCATATCTCGGCATGATTATACGTCATGTAGCCTCTATATAGACATGAATTGTAATTTTCGCACATGCACATGATTGTACATGCATTCATGATAT
>JAOSBN010000008.1:25792577-25805464 GCA_027563595.1 Erythroxylum suave | reverse complement strand
AATAAAACATATCTTAATTATGATAGATTATAAAAAATGTTAGTTTAACAATTTTGAAAATGTGAACCATTTAGTCACGATTTACAAAAATCATCACTGAATGTGTAACATTTGGTGACGAATTTTATTGATCTTTTGTCATACTTCCAAATATCGTCACCAAATGGTCACTTTTAGCGACAATATAAAAAATGTAGCAAAAAACCAAATGTCTTTTTACTGACGATTTCGTATAATCACCGCCATTTATGAATCCTTTGATGATGATTTCGGACACTGGTTACCAAATGTTTAACAAATTATGGTGATGATTTCCGAAAAGTGTCACCAAAAGATAATTTAGCGACGAATATCAAAAATTGTAACCTATTGTGGACCATTTTGTGACAACTTTCCATAATCGTCACTAAATATTCACCCTTTGGCGACGATGTTTGTCATTCATCACGCAATATTGTTCCTTTTGTGATGCTTTTTTAGTTAGTCGCTAAAGGCTTAGTTTTAATGACAATTTATAAAATCATTGCTATATGTTCACTTTTGCCGATAACTTTTAGGACGTCGCAAAAAAACGTAGGTAAATGTCTACTTTGTTGTAGTAACTTATGATGACTGAAGTCACTTCCAACCAATTTCATTTTGTTTTAGATAATAAACGAGTTTGGGTTGGAAAAGTTGATGGGTTATGCTGTCTATATGACTAGGTCAGCTCTTTCTTATATTCTTAATATTCCACTTACAATTTAATAGAAATTCTTGGGGCACTCAATTAGAAGTAACAAGCGTTTGATGTCAATTTCAAATTGATATTTATTGCAAGCTTGGAAATTAGTTATTCTTTTGAAAACTAGAGCTTAATGCTGCAATGCAGCACTGAAAAAAGCAACTGTGTTCCTTGCATTTGTCTGTCCGAAAGAAGTTACACTTAAGTGCCCACTTTTCTCTAACCCGCATTATTCAAACGTCTTTTGTAATAAAAATCCAATATGTCGATAATTAAATACCTTATCTTCTTATCTAAATCATGACCAATCTCAATAAAATGGTCCGGCTTTTGATTTTTGTAAAAAGAAATAAATTCTTGAAAAAGGTCCAAAATGGGGAAGTCAAAGAAGTTTTCCACCGAAGTTAAACCACTTCAATGTAAAAGAGTAGCCCACTGTGGCGTAGTTCGTTTCTTTTCTAAACTCCTTTTACACCCAAATGATAACTATTGACCATTTCTCAAAAGGCATGCGCGGACATTGCCTTGCTACTCTTAACCTTTAGAAACTCTAATTCATCTTTAAAAAAAAAAAACTAAAATCTTAACAATACGACAACTGTCATATGATGGAATTAGTATGTCTTTGCCTACGGGTCAAACTCAAACACTTTTATTTTCATCCTGCAAAAATGTGAGCTGGTTTGAGATCACTACAATTCGTCGCCCAAAGACCCAAACGCGACGCTACTGCCCTTTATAGACAATTCATAATCCTCGCTAAATCCCTTTAGTAACAAATAATAGGTAACGTTTTCGGCCAATTGTCGCCAGTAATTTTTTGCTATTAACTGTATACCTAATGGCCAGAGATAGGCGACGATTTTCACCGCCGTCGTCTATCATATTTTGTTACGCCAAATTTTGGTGAATAAATATTATTAGCTACATTACTTGAGACATAATTAAAAAATTTTAGCTATTGTTTTGATAAAGTAGTCAAAATATATTGGTGACCAGATGTAGTCAAAAATTTTTAGTTATATTTTTTAAAACAAAGCCAAATCTTTTAGCTCAGTTTTGAAAATTTTGATTTTAATTATAATTATTAGTGATATTTTTAATCCATATTGTTGTATGGAATATTTAAAATTATTTTTTTGTAATTGATTATACAAAAATAGAATTAAAAATAATTGCAAATTAGAAGCATTGTATATAAATAATAAATAATTACAAATGTTAACAAAAATACTTATTTAAAAAATAAAAAATAAAAAGTACAACTATTAGTTTAACGATTAAGATTCTTTTTCATGGTCACTACTTATATAATTCGGGTCAAGCAACTTTTACCATCTTTTCAAGGTTAGCCAACTTTTGTTTATTGCATTTTATCTTTTGTTCATTACATTCTAATTTAGTCTTAGGTTGGTTCTTGTCTTGAAGACGGTTAAAATATGTTGATCTTGATGAGGATAAATCAGTTGGCTTAGGCCAAACCTAAGACTTTTGATGTAGCTGAATTTTGTACCAAGCACCGAATTGCTACTGTCGTCTACATTTGGCTCATATCTATTAGACAATGATATTTGCAATAATTGCTGCATCTTATTCTAATATTTTAAAAAATTAATATGAAATTCAAATATTATTAGTTATTACTATATAAATAAATAAACTAAAATTTATACTTAAAATAATTGTTGTGCACTTCTTCGAACATCTAGCTTTCACCTTCTTTATAGTATGTCAATTTATAGAGTGTAATTCTATTCTACTATTTTCCATGTAGTTCCTTCTAACTATGTTTGATGAAAAAAATCAAAATATAATAAATAATATTATATTTACTGGTATAATTATAACTAGGTCTGACTTTTATATTCTTAATATTCCACTTCTCATTCCCAGTTAAACAATTTTCCATTTAGTTTTTCTACTTCTATGCAATTTAATGGAAATTCTTGAGTGGGTTGGGTCGTTGATGATTTGACTAAAACCACTCAATTAGAAATAACCAAGTGATTGATGCCAATTTTCAAATTGATACTTGATGTAACCTTGGAAAATTAGTTATTCTTTTGAAAAGTAGAGCTCAAGGATGCAATTAAACTGGAAAACGCAACTGGGTTCATTGCACTTGTCTGACCGGAAGAAGTTACACTTAAGCGCCCACTTTTCTCTAACCCGCATTATTCAAACATCTTTTCTAATAAAAATCCATTGTCGATTTAGTTGACAATTTCTTCATTTAAAAAGGGATGCGCGGACTTTGACTTACTCCTCTTACCTCTAGAAATTAGAAACTCTAATTCTTCTTTTCAAAAAAAAAAAAAACTCTAAAATCTTAGCAATACGACAACTGTCATATGATGGAATTAGCGTGTCCATGTCTACGGGTCAAACAATCTATCTTTTCTTTTGACCCGCCGAAAATGTGAGCTGGTTTGAAATTAGCGTTGATATCTTTTCTATTTTTAAGTAATTAAGACAATTGTCATTCATTTAATTATAAAAACTGAAAATCTGGAGGTATGCAGTTTCGCAAAATTCTAAACTTTATCAAACTTATCTTGAAAAATCTTACATAAATCAAACTAATTTCAATTGTTAAATAATATTCAAAATTAAATAATAAGATATCATAATATATATCTTAACAATCTCCCTCTTTTTGGTATTATTTGTCATATATTTAAAACTCCCCCTAAAAAAGATAATTGGACACACAACAGCAAATGCGCATACCACATAGAAACTCCCCCTTAATTAAACATGAGGTTCCAAATAAGCATTTGGCAAATATCTGAATAGACAATAATCCGAAGTGTTGTGAAAAACGACTGAATTAGAGCAGGTTCGCAGCTAAATAGAACTTAAAAAATAGAAATGAAGATAAAATAGATACACATATTTTACATGGAAAACTCATAAACCAGGGTAAAAACTACGGGCAAGGATAGAAGAATTTTACTACTGAAAAATTGGAGAATTACAAGGAGAAAAACTAGACCCACAAAAATACATAAAATATTTTGTCTCTCTTTTTCTCTCTTTCACCTCACGTCTCTCTTTCTTTTTTCTTTCTCACGTCACGTCTCTCTCTCTAATCTGCCCATACTCACTCCATGTCTCTCTTTCTTTTTTCTTTCTCACCTTATGTCTCTCTCTCTAATCTGCCCATACTCACTCTTTGTTCACCTCTTACATATTTATAGGCAGGCGAATGAAGATATGGTTGGCCAATTTCGGTGCCTAACATGACTAATAAAACAACAAAATTGGGCAACCATATTTCGGTGCCTAACATGCCAACCAAGTTTGACAATTCTCCCACTTGAAGATTTGATTAGATCTTCACACTATTCTTTCCACCTTGCTGCTTCATGTTGCTTACGTTTTTGTCTGGCCACATAAGGATCAATACCATATAAACTTATCAAAGTTAATTGTTTTTGTCATAAAATCTGCTAAGTTATCCATAGTATGAATTTTCTGAATATCCACCGTTCTTTCTTCCACTTTCTCATGAACAAAGTGGCATTGAACTCGAATTTGTTTTTTCTTTGAGTGAAATGTTGTATTCCTTGCAAGATACAAAGCACTTTGACTGTCACAATACAGAGTAATATTCTCTTGCTTATACCTAAGTTCTTCCAACAACATCTTCAACCACACTGCTTCTTTACTGGCTTGTGTAGCTGCTACATATTCTACATTTGTTGTTGATATAGCCACAACTAGCTACAGTTTTGAAACCTAGCTCACAGCTCCTCTAGCTAGTGTAAACACATATCTTGTAATGGATTTACTTTTATCAAGATCACCTGCATAATCAACATCAACATATCCTCTGACAGTAAAATCTGATCCTTCATAATAGCATGCAACATCTGAGGTTCCTTTGATATATCTGAGAATCCTCTTAACTGTATTTCAATGCTCTTGACTAGGATTCACCATGTATCTAATAACCACTCTCACTGTATGTGTAATGTCTGGTTTTGTACAAATCATAACCAGCATTAAGCTTCCCACTACTGATGCATACGATACTCGAGATATCTTCATCCTCTCTTCTTCAATACTAGGACTTATACTTGAGGATAACTTGAAATTAATAAGAAGAGGGGTACAAATTGACTTACAATCTTACATGTTAAATCATCGTAAGATCTTCAAATAATTCTTCTAAGAAAGCCAAATCTTCCTATTATTTCTGTCTCGGTGAATTTGCATCCCTAAAATCTTGTTTGCTGGTACCAAATCCATTATTTCAAATTCCCTAGCAAACTATGCCGTCGATTCTTTAATATAATCATTATTAGGGCCTGCTACCAACATGTCTTCTACATATAACAGTAAGACTATAAAATCTTCTTTCTTAAACCTCTTGAAATATAGACAAGGGTCTGCATTCAGTCTGTTATATCCAAGGCTCATGATGAAGGAATCGAATCTCTTATACCAACACCTAGATGGTTGTTTTAAACCATACAGAGATTTGTTCAACTTGCAAACCAAGTTCTTTTTCCCTTTTTCTTCAAACCTTGTGACTGGAGCATATAAATTTCTTCTTCAATATCTCCATGAAGAAATGCAGTTTTGTCATCTAACTGCTCAAGATGGAAGTCAAATGTAACACACATTGCTAGGACTACTCGAATTGTAGTGAGTTGAACCATAGGAGAAAATATTTCATTGAAGTAAATTCCTTCCTTCTGAGCATATCCTTTTACCACCAATCTAGCACGATATCACTCTACTTGATTGTTTTCACTTCGTTTGATCTTGTAAACCCATTTATTTCTAATAGGCTTTCTTCATTGTGGTAGTGATACCAACTCCCATATCTTATTCTTATGCAAAGCTTCAATTTCTTCCTCCATTGCTACCATCCAATGAGATGCATCTGAACTATTCATTTCTTTTTAAAGAGTTGATGACTCTCCGTCCTCAATTAATAGACATTATGCAATATTGTTCTCCATAATATAATCTAAGTGCTAGCTCTGTGCTCTTCTTGTGTGAATTGATCTCCAAGTATCTGAAATATCATATTTGACTAGTTCTTGCTCCTTATATTGCGGTGTAGCTTCAAAAGAATCATTTTGATCAAATTCCCTTCCACCTGTACTGTTATAGTCTCTAGATTCTCTTATACATTGCCAACTTTTTCTGCTTGACTTTGATCGTTATCTTCCATGAAGATAACATCCCTGCTGATAACAATCTTATGGGAAGTGGGAGCCCACAGATGATACCCCTTTACTCCTTCAACATATCCCAAGAAAACAAATCTTCTAGATTTTGGATCCAACTTCGTAGTTTCTTGGGCATTGAACATTACATAGGCAGGACTTCCAAATATATGGTGGTTAGAATAATCCACTGGTTTACCATTCCATATCTCTATCAATGACTTTAACTCAATTATAGTTGATGAAGCTCGATTCACCACATAACAGGCGGTATTGACTGCTTCTACCCAGAATTTCTTATCTAAGCTTGCAGTTCTCAACATCGCTCTTATTCTTTCCAACAAAGTTCTATTCATTCGCTCTGCTACTCCATTTTATTGAGGAGTATATGCCGTCGTGAACTACCTTTTGATGCCTTCTTGCTTGCAGAATTCATTAAATTCTTTACCAGTATATTCGCCTCCATTATCTAAACCTAAACACTTGATCTTCTTACCAGATTCGAGTTCCACCTGCGCTTTGTAAAATTTGAAAGTTGAAAATAAATCTTCCTTCCTCTTGATAGGAAACACCCAACATCTCCTCAAATAATCATCAACGAATGATACAAAGAAATTTGCTCCTCCTAGGGATGTAACTGGTGCTTGCCATACGTCAGAGTGAATCAATTCTAAAATTTCTTTACTTCTGAACTTTGATGTGTTGAAATTCAATCGATATTGTTTACTCACAATGTAATGCTCACAAAAGGGTAGTGATACCTTTATGAGACCTGGAAGTAGATTCGTCTCTATAAGTATCTTCATTCCTTGTTCTAACATATGTCCAAGCATTTTTCTGCCACATTACTGCATATTCGTCATCTAGAGTAGTCACTGCAACAGATGCCTCTCCTTCTTGCAAAGTTACTCCCTTTAGCATGTACAGATTTGCAATAATCTTCTCTGCTTTCATAAATAACAACGCTCTTTTAATCACTTTCATGATCTTGTTTTGAATCTCAAATCTAAAATCGAGATCATCCATTTGTCCTACAGACAACAAATTCTTCTTCAGGTCTTCAATATGTTGCACTTTTTCTATAGTCTGAGTTGTCCCATCATACATCTTTAACTTGATGGTGCTGATACCAATGATCTTCAAAGCTTGATCATTACAACTGTACATAGATCCCTCAAAGATAGATTCATACTGATGGAACCATTCTCTTCGAGAGGTCATATGAAAAATAGCTACTGAATCGAGAAGCCATACATCAACAAATCTTCTCTTACCTCCAATGGTCATTGCTTCTTCACAGACCATTGCACCTCCATCATCTGAAGTATTTGCAGCATTTCCTTAAGGAATAGAATCTTTCTTATTCAGATTCCAAAAATCCTTCTTTAGGTTCCCTTTCTTGCCACAATTGTAGCACTTGTCTTACTCCTGGATTTTGATCTACTATGACTAGGACTCCCACTTAGGCCACGTTCCTTTGATCTTCATCTCATCACCTCTAAGGCCTCCGCTTGTTACAACCTTGCCAACCTGCCTTCCTTGCTCTTTTGCTAGCTCTCTTATTCCAAAATAGTAGCTGTAATATTATCGAAGACTAAAGAGTCTCTTTTGTTTGTTAGATTAATGACGAGTTGATCATACGAATCTGCTACACTTTGGAGTATAAATTTTGCACTTCACTTATCTCCATTGTGTGGCCCAATGATTTGGGTTGGGAAAATAGAGTATTTAAAGTATTTAAGTGCTCCATCACTGAAGTGGATTCTGCCATGCATAAAGTGTACATTTTTCTCTTCAGAAAAATTTTGTTGTAAAGTGATTTGGCCTCGTATAATTTTATGAGGTGATCTCATATTTCCTTCACAGTCTTCTTTTCCTCTATGCTGGATAATACTCCATCAGCTAAAGCTAGGTGAAGATTAGCTACAACATTCCCATCTATCTCGTTCCACTTTTCATCGGTGACTCCAGCTGACCATTCACTAATGGCCACCAGAAAATTATCTTTCCTCAAGATTGCCTTTATTTTTAGCTTCCACAGTGAGAAATTGCTCTCGTTGAATTTTTGCCGCCATTACTTCTATCACAATCGCTTTATGAATAGTGCCTTTAACAAGGTGAATAGTATTTTAACTTATCTTCTGATGTGGAGGATCCACTCTTGGTGGCAACCACAGAGCATACAATAAGCAGATACACACACCCAAGGTTGGCTCTGATACCACTTATGAAAAACAACCGGATTAGAGCTGGTTCGCAACTAAATAAGAATGAAGGAATAGTAATGAAGATAAAATAGAAACACATATTTTACATGGAAAACCCCCTAAATCAGGGTAAAAACTATGGGCAAGGATAGAAGAATTTTATTACTGAAAAATTAAAGAATTACAAGGAGAAAAACTAGACCCACAAAAATACACAAAATATTTTTGTCACTCTCTTTTTTTCTCTCTCACCTCACGTCTCTCTTTCTTTTTACTTTCTCACCTCACGTCTCTCTCTCGTTTCTGTCCATACTCACTCTTTGTTCATCTCCTGCCCATTTATAGGCAGGAGAATGAGGCCAACCATCTTTGTTATCTTATTAGGCATGTCAGGTACCGAATTTCGATGTGTAACATTTCAACCAAGTTTGACATGAAGTTAGTAAAAACAACAACATCCGTTCTCCACCTTGGGACCCAAAAGAAAGACTAATAGTCACGAATATAAGTTGAAATCTCCCCTGAATTGAATAGTCATATCAAATGAAAATAAACAGTCCTATATCATTACTCACATCAAATCCATTAGCATACAACTGACTAAATTTAGAAATCCCAAAATTGCATTCAACAAATTAGAATCAAACTTAAGCAATCTCCCCCTCACATAAATTATATGAAAACATATTTCCCAAACTCACACAACCCACGATATAGAGAGAAACTAGAATAAAACAAGAAAGACACAAATCATAGAAAACTTGAATCTTCCTATAGATCTCTAACCAAGCATCAATATTTTCTCAACATAACTATATAAATCAAAATCCAAAAGCAGAATTATCAAATCATTAAATATAGCCTCATTTTCACATATAATATTCAATAAATAAGAAAAAGCCAAGCACATACCAATCACCTGAACCTTAGAAAATCCATTAATAAAAACTCAGGGAGTTAGATGTTAAATCCTTCGAACCTCCTCTTTTTAAAAGAAATAACATCAATATACTTAAAAAATGTAAAGCACACAGTCCCTGTGCCCCTAAAAAAAATTCAAACTTGGACTTATTCCTTAACAGGTTTTCTCTTTCATTAATTGTCTATATGGATTGTTCTTCTGAAGCAACTAACTTATCCTTTGTCTGAACAGTTTCTTCACTAGCAGCAACTAACTTCAAATCTAGGCAATTTTTGGTTCTTGCTCTTTTGCGTCTTTGAGCTAGTTCGTGAAGCTAGTTTTGAAGATTTTCTTCAACTATCAACTTGGTGTTTATATTGTCCACATTAAGTACATTTTTGAAGTGCGGCTATCCATCAACGCAAAGAGTCCCTCTTCTAATAACCGTAACCTTCTTTCCATCTCCAAAAGTAACATGACCATCGATACAACTTTGATCTTCCACCAAGTAGATTCTTTCACCCTTTCTAACCTAAGTATCCTTTGATAACAAGGGCTGTTGCTAGAAATTTAATAAAGAGTGTCTAGATTTTTGGTTTTAAGCTCTTGGAAATATCGTTTGCAACAACTTGTAACATTTTAGCTTTATGTGCCTGTTTGCCTCACAAAAGTGACACGTAGGTATAAATTTTTGTTTCCTCCTAAAACTTTCTCCATAGACAGATCTGGCCGCACCATTTTTCTCATCATTTGACTTAGAACATTCACCTTTATAGTTAATACCTTGAAGGTCTCTTTTAATCTTACCAATTTATATCAACTCTTCTAATTTTTCTATACCTTCATTTAACATTCTTATCCCTTTTTCTGTACTGACCAGATTCAACTTTGTTTCATTTAGCTCATCTATTGTAGATAACAACTTCTTCTTTAGATCTTGAATGATGTCCTTCATAGTAGAGTTTTCCTTGTTTAACTTCTCATTATTCTCACATGTTTGTACCCATTTAGCATATAATAAATTATAAGCTTTGCAAATATCCTCCCTTTGTAATTCAAATCACTATCATCATTGTCATAATCTGAAATTGAACTTTTTGTTAATTCATCTGCTTTTTTCTTGAAATTTTGAACTGATTTATCTATAGTTTCATCATCAATTTCTTCCTTCTTCGTTAGTGTTAAACAAACAACTAATTTTTTCTATATAAAGTAACCAATGCAATATTACTCACAAATTCCTCTTCACTACCATACTCACTTTCAGATTCATTTTCACTCTAAGTGCTCATATAAGACTTTCATTTTCTCTTCTTCAAAGTGTCACTGAAGCCTTGACATTCATGACATTGAATTTTCTTCACTTTTCTTTTACCCTTTTAAGTTTTAGCTCATTGTTTAATTTTGTTGTTTGATGAAATCTTACCGTTTTGTCAAAACTCGAGTCTATACTTCTTCACTTTCTTTAACCACTTGCTGAAATTTTTTGCCAATAACTCCATATCCTCATTCTCATAGGATTCATCTTCTAAGTCATTCACGGCTTTACCAATCTTGGCTTGCAATGCCAATCATTTGTTCTTCTCTCGTTTGTCCCTCAACAAATTCATCTCAAAGTTGGTAAGAATCCCAATTACCTTATTCAACAACAATTCATTAATATCATGAGCTTCTTTGATGGCAGCAATTTTCAGTTTAAACCTTGGAGGTAATAATCTCAATGTCTTCTTAATAAGTTTCAAATTAGAACACTTATTCTTGAGTTGACGTACTTAGTTTGCTATGTCATGTAGTCTCTCATGAAAATCTGCAATAGTTTCACTCTCATCCATCTTTAGCTTTTCAAATATCATAGCCAACATCTGAAGTTTCAAAGCTATCACAGATTTCGATCCCTCATGTATAGTTTGCAAGGTGTTTCATGCTTCTTTTGCTGATTCACAGGCTAATATCATAGCAAAACGACCTTCATCAATTGCACTGAAGATGGCGTGCAATGCTTGAGAATTTCCAGGCACTCTCTCTTCTTCAACCTTGGTCCACTCATATGGATTTTTAATCACTACTTCTTCCTTTCATCAGTCGTCACTGGATGTGTCCAACCATTTAAAACTGAGTTCTATACTTTTGTTCCTTATTCCTGAATGAATACTCTCATCCGTGATTTCCATGTAGGATAATTTAAACACTTTAACAATGATGACCTGGTGATTGATGCCCCTTCTCTTATAGCCATAATTACGCAACATAGATTTGCACCAACTTGATGTAGCAAGTTTTGATTCGGTGACATGCTATCATACTAATTAAAAATCCCAAAGGATGTAGTTTCGCAAAATTCTGATTTTGCCGCAGTTGTTTATAACTGTATATATCGGTTAACTTGATATAAAGCAATTGTATCAACAACTGTTAATTTTTTAGTATAAAAAACAAAAAAATAAATATGAAATTAAATAGATCAACACTCGAGATTTGGTAACACAGTTTGATACACCTTGCCTACGTCTGCGGGGCCCTCATCTAGCTTAAACAACTTTCACTTATGATACATCAATATTTTTACTCAAGGTATTATAGAGCCAACTCACCTAACCCTTGAAACTATCTGTTATCCTTACAACCCGTAAAAGTAAATCATATCTACTAACACGACCGACTCATGCTAACTTCAACAGATGATTTTTTAACAACTTTTAACGATAAAGATAAGAAACAAACAACTCAAGTGATTAAAATAAACAGACATAATCAAATACACTTGACAAACAGAACAACTTCCCTAATAATATAACTTCATCAACGAAAGAATGAGAAGTTGTCCATCAAAAGATTTTCGGTGAGGATTTAATATCTTCACTGAGAATCCCATGCATAATAGCCATAAAACGTCTCAAATCAACAAACGTTTCTTCATTAAAACATCATAGAAGACGACTACAAAAACACTACTGCTGTTGGAAAATTTTCACACGAAAACCATTATCATTGACATACCAAAAAAAATCCCTCACTATCGACAGAAATCACAACACCCTTATCCCATAAATCAGAATTGACATCCACATAAATTAACACTCCATCGATAGTGAACAGCCCAACAAAACCATGCAAACACCATTGAAAAACAAATTGCTAAATCCACATACTAGAAACGAAAGAAGCTCTCAATAGTCGTTCGAAAAGCAGCAGAGAAAACAACACAATTCACACGTAATCAACAATTTTTCAGCCCCCAAAATCACATTATCCTTGACCACAAATTCAACTAGACATAAGGATAGTATCCTCACAAAATTAGTTGCAAAATATCATCCAAGATAGCACCAATGTAACAGCCCAGACGAATCGCTTGCAGATATTGTCCGCTTTGGGCATTGGCATCTCGGGCCTCGCGCCCTCACGGTTTTGTTTTTCCAGAGACTTTCCCTGGAGGTCACCTATCCTAGTACTGCTCTCACCCAAGGACGTTTAACCTAGGAGTTCCGATAGGATCCGATGCATTAGGCCATGGAAAATGTGTCTATAGGGTTGGGCCAAGGCCTTGTGCCAAGCACCCGCACTCACCTAGTTGTAGCGCCCCCTTACTGCAGGTACACACTGGGATGCCCGAAGGTCATTCCGTTATGTATCCTATGAAAAGGGTGAGCTACGATCGATCACTATATTAACTTCACATGGCAACATATCATTTCTCACTTAAAAAACATCCTAAGAAAATCATAATATTTTAAAACTAACTTTTTTCTCATTTCATTTCACAAAACCAAAAGTCTACATTGTATCTTTCAACACTTACTATATGTACATCATCAAAACCTAGTACACAAGTACTATATGAATGAGGAAAATATGTACAATCTAACTAATCT
>JAOSBN010000008.1:25761695-25792477 GCA_027563595.1 Erythroxylum suave | reverse complement strand
TGCATGAACAATCCTAATTAAGCCCAATCACTCTCATCCTATGCCAAATTACTATTCTACCCTTCCTGTAGGGGGTGGGATGTTACATCCTGGCTTAAGATTATGGCTGATTACTCCACACCTCAGCCCTAAAACTAAGACCTATTGAATCTATTCTGCCTTTACCTCTGCCTCTCTATCCTGATCCACTAACTCTGCTATACTAGACAGTCATTTCAGTCATCGCTCCTCCTCTCACTTGAAACTATGCTCCAAAAGTTGAGGGATAGTCTCTAATCTGTTGCTCGAAAGAGCCATAACGAAGGCAAGCTCTCGATAACTTCCAACATTCTACACCATGTTTCTTACCACATTGTTCACAACTGGGCATCTATAGTGTTTGTCCTCTTGATACTAGACCTCTACCACTACTAGCTTGTACAAAACTGTCTTTCGGTCTAAACCTTGATTGTCTTGATCTAGTCGGTGGTCGAAATGATCTATTGTAGCATTAACTAAATCTTTTGCCAAAATCAACTTGAGACTCACTAGGTGTCTTCATTCTGAACTCCTGTTTGTACTCTCTTTGTCCATCTTTCAGTAAGTATTCAATTTGGATCGAGACAACTTGCAGTTCCATAAAACTACTCAAATTAGTGACGGCCAATCTCGTCTTGATCTCTATATTTAGTCCATCTTCAAACTGCCTACACTTATCCTCTTTAGTAGGAATCAAGGTGGTAGCATACCCCATTAACTTATTAAATCATATCTCGTATTTAGGTACAGTGAGACTTCCCTGCTTCAAATCCAAAGACTCCTTCATTTTCCTATCCAAGTAAATCTTTAGAATATAATTCTCTTTAAAGACTCTTAGGAAGTCTTCCCATGTTAAACTACAAGGTCGGGTGGTATTATCGAGAATAGTATTCCACCACTAGTAAGCTGGACCTTGCAGTAACGAGATTGCATAGTCAAACTTCTCGTCATACTTGTAGTCCATTTGATAAAAAATCCTTTCTGTTCTCTCTAGTCAACCTTCTGCCTCAGCAAGGTCTACACTTCCATAACAGTCTACAGCCCCCTGCTTTCTAAGTTTATCATATCTCCTTTCTTTTCTCTCAGGAATTCTCCGAGCATTTGTTCAGGTCAAGGTACTAGAGACTCTCTATTGGCTCCTACAGGCTTTAAGTCAATTGACTCTACGACTTGATCTCCTATAGCGGATGACCTATAATAAACAATAATCATAGTCACTATCTGAGTCTCTCACTATATATAATGTCTAAATGTTCTTATATGTTCCTATGAACGTTAAACTATGCTTTGATACCAAAAAATTGTAACAACCCCCTCCATAATGCACATGCTCAAACATCTAGAGGATATTTAAGAAGATACTTTATAAAAGTAGCATGTTAGAACAATCACATTCACTTATATGGCATCATACAGAACATAAGTAGTCAAATGATCAACTCCTCATTTCCATTAATAAAACATAATTTACATTGTAGCATTTCGCTACATAATCCATATATACAGTATCAAAAGCATTTAAGAGTTTACTACTCTTTACAATATGTTCTACATGGAATGAGGAACTAAACAAAAATATTCTAACAAAACTTCTTAGTATAAGCTGACCAGACCTTTGAGCCATTCGTGACTTCCAAAATAGATAAAACTAGACTTCTACTAGTTTGCCTTCGGAACTATACCTCCCTCATACCTAAAAATCAACATTTGCAATTTTGATGAGTTTGTGAACTCAGTGAGTGAACCATCCTTGATGTGCTCACTCATATCCTAACACAAAGACAATTCACAATCCAATTCACAGACAAATCATATAATCAAATATTAAATTATCACTTAACATCTCAACATGCTTCAATAAATACAATTTGTATATACTATTTCACATTTCCATTTTAGAACAGTCCAAATAATTCATTTTAATCATTCATATAATATGTATCAATTTATATATGCAAATGCACATTTGACTCCACTTTCATTGTTTTTTTTATGACCGAGCTCCTTTTTACTATCCCGTATTCCTTATGAATACATGGCTTATTAATAACTGTCCCACACCCATTCTAGATACCAGGCTCATTAGGCACTAAGCCTGTGGCTCTTTATGCACATTTATGAGCATTAAGCTCTTTTTCACTTGTCACTCTAGTAAGAACTCCTTTATTTGATCATGCATATCAATATAATGAAATGCATCATTTCTCATTATATACAATCAATCAAGTTCATTCATTACACATAATCATTCTCACATATTCATCGGATCTAAGTCTGACATGCAACATTTTGTTGAGTACATAAAATTTTCTCGATTCACATTCAATTAGGAAACACCTCTAATACAATCTCAATTATCAAACTCCTCATACCATAAATGTCCTGGATTATCTCAATTACATTAATAATAGTTCAATAGCTAAAATTTAAATAGAAACAAATCAATCCTAGTAAGAAAACATCTAGGTTAATTCACAGTAACCTTTAGATAAGCTATTGGCTCGACGAATTGGCAATGTTTGGAAGCTGGCATTCGACTTGAGCATCTAAATTTATGCAATACACACATTTTATATGCATTACTAAGTTGATCAATCATATAAATATTCAGTCATATATATATATATATAAATTTGTGTCATGATCAATGCATGCTCAATTGACTTTCCCAGGTATGTATCCTAAATCATAAGTCTTAATCATCCACACATCATAATCATTCAAGTCTTACAACTTATATATGTCTAGTTTGCACTTAGGTTTACACCTCAAATATACTTGATTATTCTAAAGTCATCAATCAATCATTCACCAATCCTTTTCTAGCATTATTTAATCACATAATAACCAAATTATCATTCATTCATACCTACTTCATATTACTCATACTCTCTGGATCATAATTGCATTTTTAAAGACCTTTATTCCTATAACAACTTTAAATTCCTAGATTTAGTTACATGATATCATCAATCCATTTCTTAAGTTTAAACATCAATTAACAACTTAAACTTATCAAACACTTTATCAACTTATTCAACATCAAACTAGGTTCAATTTAGGCCTTAATCAAGTCTAAATGCACCAAAGTAAAGTAACTTCTCATTAGTTGATACAATAATCACATAAAAGAAAACATTTCACTTTTAATGCCTTTCCCACGACTGTGGAAGCACTCCCATGATCGTGGGATATGTTATCTAACAATTCTCTCCATTTTCCATGCATTTCCCACGATTGTGGAGGCCTTCCCATGATCATGGGATTGGTGATCTGTGAATTTGCTAGCCATTTCCTTCAATATTTCTAGATTTTGACTCTTTCTTACTAAACTCAAAACATCTTATGCATATTTCATCACTTAGACTTCAATTCCTCATCAAATTGACCTCAATCCTAACTTAAAATCATCCATATAAAAATAAATAAATTATTATTTATCATTTACACAAAAACATAACATGATGTATCCTTTCATTCATCAATATTTTTTGCACTCATTTAAACAATATTATCACTATCAATCCATCCTTAAACTATCATCGTAATTATAATGCTACATATATCACAAGAAGTCAATGATTAATTTTACTTATTTAACTTCAAAAATTCTTTAAAAGCTCCTCCAAGCTTACACGATCATCAAAATTTTAAGGAGGAAAAGGTTAAGTTTTTAGTAACAAGAAGAGATAACAAAGTTTATTAGAGTAGTAAGGTATTGATTTTTGGCCAAACTCAACGTTGTCAGTATGAGGAGTGAGTTCTGAAATTTGAGAGAAGACAGAAGAAGATGAGAGCATTTAGTAAAAGGTAAGAATGAAAGATAAAGATGGTCTTTAAGTATATGAGTGTTGTATGGGTTTAAGGTTTGTGGCAAGCGTTATGACACTTGTCACTTGCCATATACCTTATACTCATGGTTCCAATTGTCTTTTAATAACTAATCCATTTATCTCCCAATCTCCATGCCAATTGTCAGTCAATTTCCATGCCCAGGACATGACATACGATCGTCGCCTGCATGTGAGGGTCGTGATAGAAGGTTTAGATCTGGCCCATGATCGTGACCTGTGGCAAACAGATGCACAGACATTAAAAAATGTCAGGTTTTGATGAATTTTTCTAACCTTTCGAACCTCAAAAAAATCCTAGGGTTGCTCAAAACACAAAGTATATTTAAAGAACAAGACAAAAAGGATAAGGAGAGCTTTTGCATTCCTAAAGAGAATTCATTGAGAGAATGAGGAAGAGAAGAAGGAAGAGAGAAGAGGAGAAGAAGGTAACTCGATGTACTTCCCAGATCAGGAGTTTCTTGACATCGTTGCCTCCCATCATCCATTCAGATTGCATTTCTATTTATGTTCATTTTTATTATTATATAGAATTAGATTGAATAGTTGATGATAGGATCTTGAATGATGAGGATGTTCTAAACTCACCTTCAGAGTTTTATCTTTGAATTAATGAAATCTGATTGTTTATATGGTTATTGGATTTATTATGGTTTAATTCTACGGGTGCATAATTCAAAAATAAATTGAAAGAGTGAATCGAATAAAAAATGAATAAGTTGGGCTAACGAGAGGTAGATGATTTAATAGAACAAGAATTAAATCAAATCGGTAAATTATGAGAAGAAAGATCTTGTATAGGTTTCCAATAGTTTATTAGAGAACTTCAGAACTAATTAAGGTTTTGGATAGGTTGTTAATTGAGATATTGTGACAGAAGAACCAGAATTGGCCCACAATCATGATAGAAGCCCAGGACATGGCCCACAATTCTGGCTTGTATGCCTTATCATGACAAAAGGCTTAGATGTGGCCCATGATTATAGCCTTCAGGGCTGACACTTAGACATTAAAAAACGTTAAGTTTCGAGTGATTTTTTGAACCTTTCAGACGCCAAAAAATCCTAACGTTGTTTAGTTAACAGTTAATAAAGGATATTTAAAGAACAAAATAAAGAGGTAAAAGAGATCTTTTGCATCTACCACTTTAAGAAACCTTAGAGAGAATTCATCAAGAGATTAAGGAAGAGAAGAAGGAAGAGAGAAGAGGAGAAGAAGCTAACTCAACGTACTTCCTAGATTAGGAGTTTCTCGACGTCACTACCTCCCATCATCCATTTAGATTGTATTTCCTATTTATATTCAGTTTTATTATTGTATAGAATTGGATTGAATAGTTGATGATAGGATCTTGAATGATGAAGATGTTCTAATCTCACCTTCAGAGTTTTATCTTTGAATTAATGAAATCTGATTATTCATGTAGTTATTGTGGCTTAATTCTGCAAGTTCATATTTTGATAATAAACTTAGAGGGTGAGTCGAATAAAAAATGATTAAATTGGGCTAACGAGAATTAGGTGATTTAATAGAACAAGAATTAAATCAAATCGGTAAATTGTGCAAAGACAGATCTTACATAGGTTTCTGATAGTTTATTAGAGAACTTCAAAACTTTAGGGTTTTGACTAGGTTGTTAATTGAGAGATTACAACTTCCATAATCTAATTAAGGTTTATGATTTAGGGTTAATGGTTATAATTAAAGAGAGAGTAATCAACCTATGATCGTCTAGAAATAACAATATGGTAATTCATAATCAGTTAGGTTAGCATTAAAGATAGGTAAAATTCCCTTTCTCTTAATTGGTAATTTCATAGGTTGATTCTTGGGTGTGTTTTGCAACTGCTGAATAATTAATATTTTCGATTCTTAATTTGAATGATTGAATAAAACTCGTTTTTAGTTTTGTAGATTTTGAATTTTTGTCATTTTTGGCCTTAGATTTTAGGATTAGATTAGCCCTCCTTGTGGTATCGATACCTTAGGTAATATACTAACGAATAGTGCAGTTGCGGATTATCGAGGGTTATTAATTAAAACTTACACACATCAAACACCTGATAAAAGGGTAAAACTAAATGAGCTCTGTAAGTGTAATCAGTTTACTAAAAATTAACTTTTTTATATCAACATAACTGAATTATTCTCATACAATCATAAAGTTTATGGTAAAATAATTGTCATAAAAATTTGCTCATGCATCATAAAATATGGTAATAAAATAACATGTCATAAATCATAACTTCATTTTCTTGAAATTAATATTTCAAAATGCCTTTTTGAAATCAAACTCATAATATAAGATTTTCCTTTTCCCTTTTTCCTTTTTCCTTTCTCCTTAATAAATAAATAATGGTGACAATAAGTATTCTTATAACTTTTATATTGCAAATAAGCCAACCAATCAAATTGGTACCATACGGTGCCTCTCAAACTACTTTTAAAAATAAATAGTGGTGGCATTATACAATATAGCCCACCAAAAACTTCTTTACACTATGGTACCCTTAGGCATAAGGTCACGAAGCTGGTTTTGCATCGCTGACCCGTGATTGGTTAACCACTATTTATGGAGCTTGCTCTACATTGCTTACTCGTAAAATGTTAACCATTATAGACCAGCACTTATAGAGTTGGTTTCGCATTGCTTACCTCTAACAAGTCACAGAGCTAGTTCTACATCGCTTATCCGTAATAGGTTAACCACTATAAATATACTAGTATAATAACATATATAAACCCTAGTATTGTACCATAGGCAAAAGCAACTCTTGTGTTTACGAGTCATCTTATTTTCTAAATCAAGTATAGGAGGATTCATAATTGAATTATTTCAATGTAACTCTCAATCATATACAGTTCAACTTTCAAATTAAAACTCATATATTGCCGAAGGATACACTTATGCTAGCTATATCACTTGTAAAATATCATTTGCATAAAAATTAGCATAAATATTCATTTGATGATCAAATGAAAACCATTTGCATAAAATTAATTTAAAGTACACTTACAACTTGCTAGTCTCCACAAATAGAAACCATTTGGATAAATTAAGTTAGAGAACACTCATTTGTTATTAATTCTTTTGCAAAGAATTTAGTCATATAAAACACTTAAAATACGCTCACAACTTTGCAAACTTGTCTCCAAGCACACTTATATGTTTTGTACCTCTCCTTTACCTATATAAAGAACATTTTGCTTGGGCCTTCATTTCCAAATTAGGAAATAAGGCATTAAAACTATATATTCTGTTTAACTAAATTCAAGATCTATATCTAATCATGTAACACATACGCTAATCATATTTTTGCTTACTTCTATAAGCTAACCTATTGGTCTTCTTTTCCAAATATGACTTCAAAAGTCACTAAAAATGCCATATTTTACCCATTTTAACTTACTAATTTCTTCAAAACACTCTTATGAAATTTAATTCACCATATCAGGATTATGCATGATGAGTCATGGCTATGACCCACGTTTAGAAACCATACCTCCATTTGTTCCTTAATTTTCATATAGAAAACATTCAAATTAGGTTTTGAGGTCTTCTAGACATTTATTCCCCTATATCTCTAGTTTCCATAAAAATCATGTCATTTCAACTTCTATGTCATGAAAAATGTATCAAATAGCACAAGCTACTTCAAAAAAGGGGCAGTATTAGGTTACCATTTTCAATCTCAAATTTCGATATCATTCATCCCGAATTAAATCTAGGCTTCTTCTACAGATTTTTAGTACTATGTCTGAGGTTTCAAATCCAATTTTAATCACCCAATTTAGAGCTCTTTCCAATTTATGGTCAAAACAATGCGTCTAGTTTAAATTATCCTAAGACAGAATTCCATTACACATTCCTCTGTTGTCACATTGAAAAAAATTCTATGCAAACAAACGTCAAAGTACTACCAAGACACCATTAATCTTAAAAGACTCCATCTCAATCAAGAAAACTCATAAAAATTAGAAATTTAAGATAGGAAACTTACCACTTTGTCTTCAATCTTTTGAGTATTTGATGAATACTTCAAGATATTTCCAAATCACCATCAAATTCCATAAAAAATGACTACACTCTTCTTCCTCTCTCCTTAGCCGATGTTCACCCTTGACTTCTCTTCTTTTCCCTTTCTGTTTTTTTGTATCTCAAGTTACTCTCTGATCACTCTCACATTTATGTTGAATGAATAAAGCAAAATGTCTTAAGTTTTGCTTTTTATACTTATTTAATGGATTAGAATGTCACCTTCCTATTTTTCATCACTAATGATTCATAAAACATATGTCATCATCTCATTGGTAATATTTATTAACTCATCAATCCACTAATATCATGTCAAAAGACCAAATTACCCTTAATTGGTACAAAAAGACCAAATTGCCCTTTAACGCATTTAATTGACCAACCAACTGAGTTAAATCCCAAAACATTCCACAACACTCTTATTTTCAAATTAACCATGAAATATTCTAATTAGGTTCAATACTTATTGACTGGATGCTTTTAAAATTTTGAATGGGTTTAAAATCATCAATACCCATTATTTTCCAAAAAAGGCATTTTAGTGCAATAATTTTGGACTACCCCAAATTCTATTCAAACAACCTCTGTTTTGACCTGTTTCAGTTTGTATGGACTCCAATCCTAATGTTGGAGCTTTTCATCATATTTTGAAATTATTCAGTAACTTTTTTGTTGCCCAAAGAATTGTCAGATTGAATCCAGAAATCACTAAATGCCCAAAATTGTCCAGATTTCATTCATAGCACCTAAATCTCCAAAGCACCTTTTGGGGCTTTTAAAGCTCGTTCAGATTCATTTCATAGCTTTGTGTAGTTTTTGGAATTTTTTTAAGAAATTTTCGATCGATCCCAAAACCGTCTCTAGTTTATCCATAATCTCCAATAGAGCCTCAATAATACATTCAAACGCTTATATTACTATAGTACACCATAAATAGAGCATGATCCATAAATTGAATATACAACACATTACAAAATACAATAATTGAACTAGGATATTATAATTTCTCCCCTTCTCATAAAAATTTCATCCTTGAAAATTTAAACAAACTTAATCATATAAAAAATATGGATATTGACTTTTTATCCATTCTTAAGGCTTCCACTTTGTTAATCACTTCATAGGGACTAATATATTGTGGGCTTAGCTTGTCACATTGTCTAAAACATACTATTCCTTTCCATGATGGTATTTGCATAAATTCTTTGATTTTTCAACTTTAAACTCCAAATTCTTCCTCCATTTCCAAACTTAGCTCTACTGTAGATTTTAGGTATTATCACTTTGATATGCATACTTTTGATCTTATGTATGGTTATCTAAACTAGTTCAACCTAACTAGTTTGCAACTTATCTCTACATGAAACTCTTTTGTAGAAGTCATTGCTCACTAATAATCAATTTAGTCACAACCTAGCTAACTTAACCATAAATGAAACCATCCATTTAACACTATCATGATTCACATTTACTTAGATTACTACTAATGAAACTTTTGATTAGGTTTCTCACAAAACAATTGATCTCATATACTTTTGAATAATAAACAGTTCCTTTCCCAATGTCTCAATAATATTTTTCTTGTATTTCTTATGCCTCATATAGGCTCCTTAGCTTTCGAATCTCAAATCCACAACCACTAGTGAACTATTTATTGTACCTTTGTCATTTACCATCATATTTTTTGGAAGCAAATCAATGATTAAGATCATATCATAAGACATTAACATAATATCCTATTCAAATAAAACCTTTCAACTTCCTCAAAGTTTAAAATTTACTATCTTATAACACAATTTCAAGCTTATCAAACCTTAATCTCTTCAAACAGGGACTATACCTCATACTTCCACTGCACAACTCTGATGTTCAATAAAAATATCTTTAATTTTCCATTTCTAATACTACAAAACACTTACGTGATTTTAGGTACCTTAGAAAGCAATTTGGGAATTTTATTCATCTAAAATCTCCACGTTATACTTGTTCAAAGGTCACATGCATAATTTTTATCATTCTCCCTGTCTTGAAATATAATCATCTATAATATAATAGCTCTAAATTCTAATGAGAACAATTCTCTATTATAGATTAAAACTTATCACTCACATTTCCTTAAAGAATTTACCACCATTTTCACTCATCTAATTTTCAAGAAATATAACAATTGACTTACATAGAAAGAAACTTAAAATAATGAATGTTCAATACTTAGAATTGTTGTACTAATAGACATATAATTGGAAGCTTATATCAAATTGAACATCGCTCCCAAAAATATTGTTCAATCATCATTCTTGATTAAAGATTCCCTCAGAATGTCTTCCATAACATTATTTGGTATGAATCCATAAATCACCGTATAATCAAAATAAACTTGACATTGTAAACAAAATTTTATGCTGAAATTGATGAATCAATCACTCTATGAGGTCATAACATTTAAACATATCAGAAGTTAGTCACCATTTACTCGTATCAATAATTATTCCTCACCTAATTCAACTATCATAAGCAATTTCATCCTTTAGATATATTCATAAATTACTTTCCTAGTATTAAAATGCTAAATAATCTCATAAACTTCTGTAGTTATTGAGTCATAAAAACTAAATAACTTGCGTACTCAATTCTTAATACTGTTTTAGCTATCATGGCTAATATACTAAAAGATGGGAGCATGCTATCTTTCCTGCTGAATACTATATCTAACTTCCCTTATGTACCAATCTTAACTTACTCTAGACACAATCCACATCGACAGAATGTACTATTAGTCAATTTCTTTCTTAGTATGACTTCATAGTCATTCTAATAAGATTAAACGACTATGTAGCTACCTCTATGCTACTGATGCTATTTTAAGTCTAACTACTTTATAGCTACCTCTACGCTCATTGTCTTAATGAAAGTAGTTATTATCATACGACAATCTAAAAGCTCCAAATTCACACTAATCTGGCTAACACAATCTTTTATCACATACAAGTGCATTGTTCTAGGATCAATCTCAATGTATTCATCACCAGTGCCTATCACCATATTGGATGTATCCTTAACATCCTGTTGGGTTATTGCAATTATCCTAGCCTATGCCGATGGTCTCCTTCTATATTAGCTACACCTCGATATTAAGCTCCTAGCATTTTAAGAGTTTCTGGACACTATAGGTGGCCTAATTGACCTCTGACTAGTTGATATTCCTCATCTAATCCTTCTATCACCAAAACATTTGAATTTATTATTCTTATCCTGATCCAACTAAATTAGGCACTTTTGATATCTCTACTCTCATCGAATGATTTTGCGCCTAAGTTATAAATTCACTTAATCAAACTCCCCAACATTATTAGGGCCTCTCAGGGCTAGCGCATCGCTGTTACCCATATTCGTATTGTTCACTCAAGAAAAAAACAAAATTCCACTAGTGGTTTTGCTAATGTTAACTGTTTTGAATGGGGTTGATACATAAGAAAAGCATTATTGAACCATCCTTGTGCTCGACTTGCCGAGCTGAAGGTATTTCAAGTGTCAGAGCCTCTAGTGTAGCTTTGAGACTCCTAAGATTTCATCGGTGCATAATGATGTGAACTCAAAGACAAACTATATAACACTAAAAACTAACAAAACTTTCTGGGTTGTCTTGTTCGCAAAACCACATAAAACCACATGCTATGAATCGTAACATGTATAGAGACAACCTTATTTCAAAATAGGCTCTAGTACCACTTGAAATAACCTAACCCAGAGTTCCCCTTCTTCCAACTACCCACGGTAGCCCTCCAATTAATATCTGACTCAATCGAAGGCTTCTCACAAAGCCAAGACGTTTAACTATTTAAAACCTTTTATACTTTAATAATTAAAAGCCAGGAAATAGTGGGAAAATTCTATCATTTTACTGAAAATTTTGGCAGCACAACCACTGTATTTTAACATTCCCAAAATTTTCAAAAGCCTACATAACACATTTTAAAGCACTTCTAATATTTCATATACCATCTCAACTTTTGAAATGGGACCTCAGGTCTGCATCACAAGCAATCACAAACATATAATTCTCAAAATTTTTAAAACATCATTGAAGATCAAAGCCCTCATAGTTCAATAAGAAAAAGAGATTTACAATCCCAAAGATGTTTACAAGATCACACTTTTAAACCCGTTCCAAAAATACTTTACAACATATATACAAGCAGCTAAGCCAATTTAAAGCAAAAACATATATATGAAAGATAAGACAAATACAACAGCACCCGACAACGCAACTAATCCTGTGGTGGAGTCCCAATTACTATAACTCCTGCATACATGTGGTTTATTTAAAAACATAAAAATAGGGGTGAGCTAAACGAGCTCAGTGAGTGTATTAGCTTACTAAAAGTTAACTTTTTATAACAGCATAACTAAAACATTCTCATACAATGATAAAGCTTATGGTAAAATAATTTTCATCACAATTCACTCGTGCATTATAAAATAGTAATAAAATAACATGTCGTAAAACACAACTTCATTTTCTTGAAATTATTATTTCAAAATGCCTTTTTGAAATTAAATTCATAATATAAGAATTTCCTTTTTCCTTAATCAATAAACAGTGGCGACAATAAGTATTCTGAAAACTTTTATACTGCAAATAAGCTAATCAATAAAGTTGGTACCATACAGTGCCTCTCAAATTACTTTTAAAAATAAATAGTGCCGATATTATATGATATAGCCCACCATAAAATTTTTTACACTATGGTACCCTTAGGCATAAGGCCATGAAGCTAGTTCTGCATCATTTACTCATGATTGGTTAACCACTACTTATGAAGTTGGTTCTGCATTGCTTACTCGTAATAGGTTAATCATTATAGACTAGTACATTCAGATTTGGTTCCACATCGCTTACCTATAACAAGTCACAGAGCTAGTTTTACATCGCTTAACCACTATTTATAAAGCTGGTTCTACATCGCTTATCCGTAATGGATTAATTGCCATAAATATACTAGCATAATAAAATATATAAACCCTACCAGTGTACTATAGGTAAAAGAAACTCTTTTATCTTATTTTCTAAATCAGATATGGAAGGATTCATAATTGAATCATTTCAATGTAACTCCTAATCATATAAAATTCAACTTTCAAATTAAAACTCATATATTGCCAAGGGATACACTTATGCTTGAAATATTCACTTATAAAATATCATTTGCATAAAAATTAGCATAAATATTCATTTATGATCAAATGAAAATCATTTCATAAACTCAATTTAAAGTACACTTACAACTTGCTAGTCTCCACAAATAGAAACCATTTGCATAAAATCAAATTAAAGAGCACTCACATGTCATTAATTTTTTTGCAAAGAATTTAGTCATATATAACAATTAAAATACACTCACAAGTTTGCGAACTTATATCCACACTCACGTATTTTGTGCCTCTCCTTTACCTACATAAAGCACATTTCACGTAGGCATTTATTTCCAAATTAGCAAATAAAGTATTAAAACTATATATTCAGTTTAACCGAATTCGAGATCTGTATCTAATCGCATAACACGTATTATTCTTCGTTTCCAAATATGACTTCAGTGTCACTTAAATATAAAATTTTACACATTTTAATTTACTAATTTCTTCAAAACACTATCTCATCCAATTTAATTCATCATATCACGATGCATGATGAGTCACGGTTATGACCTATGTCTAGAAACCATACCTCCATTTGTTCCTTAATTTTCACATAGAAAATGTTCAAATTAGGTTTTGAGGTCTTCTATACATTTGTGCCTCCATGTCTCTATTTTCCATATAATAAAAAATCATGCCATTTCAACTTATAAATCATGAAAAATGTACCAATTATCACAAGTTGTTTCAAAATAGGGATAACTTCAGGTTACCATTTTCAATCTCGAATTTAATATCATTTACCCCGAATTAGGTCTAGGTTTCCTCTTGAGGTTTTTAGTACTATGTCTAGGGTTTCAATTCCAATTTGAATCACCTAATTTAGAGGTCTTCAGGCCAATTTATGGTAAAAACAATGCGACTGGTTTAGATTAACCTAAGACAAAATTTCACTACAAATTCTTCTCTTTTCACATTCAGCCAATTCTATGCGAGAAACATCAAAGTAATACCAAGACACAATTGTTGTTAAAAGTATCCATCTCAATAAAAAAACATAAAACTTAGAAATTTAAACTAGGAAATTTACCACTTTTTCTTCCAATCTTTTAAGTATTTGATGAATACTTTAAGGTTTCTCCAAATCACCATCAAATTCCATAAAAAATGACTACACTCTTCTTCGTCTCTCCTTGGCTAATGTTCACCCTTGACTTCTCTCCTTTTCCCTTTTTTTTTCTACCTCTCACGTTACTTTGTCATCACTTTCACATTTATGATGAATGAATGAAACAAAATGTCTTAAGTTTTGCTTTTTATGGTCATTTAATGGATTACATATGTTACCTTCCTATTTGTCATCACTAATGACCCATTAAACATATGTCATCATCTCATTGGTCATCTCTAATAACTCATCAATCCACTATTATCATGTCAAAAGAGCAAATTGCCCTTTAATGCATTTAATTGACCAACTAACTAAATTAAATCCTGAAACCATTACACAGTTGTCTTATTTTCAAGTTGACCATGAAATAATCTAATTAAGGTCAATACTTATTGATTGATTTTAAAAATTTTGACTGGGTTTAAAATCATCAATACCTATTATTTTCTAAAAGGGCATTTTAGTCCAATAATTTTGGATTACCCAAATTCTATTCAAATAACCTTTGTTTTCATCTGTTTCATTTACTATGGAGTCCAATCCTAATTTTGGATTTTTCATTGTATTTTTGAAATTATTTAGTAACTTTTCGATTTTTCAAAAGAATTTTTAGATTGAATCCAGAAATCACTGAATGTCATGAAATCATTCAGATTTCATTTAAAAGTGTCACCTAAATCTCCAAAGAACCTTTCAGGGCTTTTAAAGCTTGTTCGAACTCATTTCGTTTTTTTTTGGAGTTTTTGAAAATTTTTCGTGAAATTTTCAATCGAGTCCATAACCGTCTCTGGTTTATCCATGATCTATGTTATAACCTCAATAATACATTCAAACGCTTACATACTCTAGTAAACCATAAATAGAGCATGCTCTATAAAATGCATGTATAACACATTACATCGAACAATAATCAAACTAGGATTGGTAAGAACCATGACAATAATAAACTTATATGTCTTCCACGATGAAGTCATGGAAGTAGGGAGACTGCAATCTAGTATAATCTCCCAAGTTATGACACTTAGCTCAAATACTGAGAGAAGGTAAATGTTGTGTGTGTTTTGTTATTATTCACTAACTTTTGCAAGTTGGCAGCCATCCAAACAATTGATGTTATCACACCCATTAGTTCACCAAGCTGAAGAGCTGATAGGTTACACAGATCTGGAATCCGTTCTCCTCCACATTCATCCAAGGAGTTTGGTTGCGATCTTCACAGATGTCATTCGATCACCTCCACTCATGTACCATATGAAAACAATATGCTAGAAACCAATGTTAGGAAGACAACACTCTATTGTCTTTCTAACTTGCCTTACCACCACATAAGGGAGTCCTAAATAGCCATTAAGCTGAAGGAGACTACTACTCGCTTGGAGCAATTATTGTCAAACTTTCCATTTGTTTATTGAGTTGTCCTATCCTTGTATATGTGATTGTTTGTTGTTGTGGATCTTGGTACTTTAGCAGTACCTTTTGGTGGAAGCTGAGTGGTGGTTGACTTGCCTCATTGGCACTCTCCCACCTTGTACATACTTTTGATAGATTTATCAAATTACTGATTTAGCAAAAAAAAAAAAAAAACTTATATGTCATGAAACATATGCACATGGTAAGTAGATGGTAGGACCTACGAGTGATATGTATAGACTAAGGAGTTCCCAACAAGCCACAACATTAGGAGGAGATGCACATAACAGAGTGGCCACCACAATTGTACTCACTACCATCCTAGATTGGAGGAGCAACATGTGGGGAGGAAAGTACTGAGGTAGCTTGACTGGAGAGGTGAACAAGACAACTCATGGGTACTCAACGTAGTATTTAGGTGCAACAAGTAAAATAGGGGAATGGATAAGCCAACTTGAGACCTTTGTTAGATGGATGGGGGATATACTATTAGCAATGGAAATTCATCAAGGCATAACTTTCTAGCCTCCATCATCTGGCACAAGTGCATCATCATTAGCTCCTCTATTTTTGAGGATCAATAACCCAAGGACCCTCCATCGATGGACAAGCCAAAGTTACAATAGGATGAAGATGCTTAAATTTGGTTTTTCTTTTATTTTCTTTCTTTATTTATGTATTTTTAGTATTTTTTATTTTGTCTAAACATTTATGCATTATATTTCCATATTTTTTAGTTATTTTTGCTACTTTTTATTTTCTTTTATATTTTACAAGGATGATTGTATCTAGTATTAGATGGATCCCTCATCAAAATTAGACTTATGAAATTCTTATTACTCAAGGAAGTACCAAATTCCTCCACTTTTAAACTTTTTATTTGTATGTGCTTATATTGTTTATATTAAGGACAATGTATAATTTTAAATGTGGGGTAGGAGATTATAATTTCTTAAGCATATCATAGTATTTCTTATTAAATTTTATTAGTTGATATTCTACATTAGCCGAAATTTGTGTTAAATACTTTATTTTATTATTGATTTTTAAATTAAATTAGAATGCAAAAGGACGAAAGTTAGATTAAACTTGCTTTTTTAAGTCATATGTTTAGTAATCATTAAAATAGTTAATTTGAATGAAAATTGCATACTATTTACACACATAAGATCTCCCTTTCATAAGCATTTGAGCCTAAGAGCAAATTACATCACATTTAAACTCTTCTATTTATTTCGTGTGTGTTATCATGTATAGTTTTTTCATGTGATCGCAGGTATCCGATATAAAAAAGCTTTAATAATGAACATCGATAACTTCGTAAGCATATGGGTCGTTTGCATAGTACCTAAGGTGTTGATCTTATGAGGAGGATTAATCTAATCCTAAAATCTAAGGCTAAACTCAATTCGCAACAATTTAATAAACAAAACTAAAGCAGAAAATTATTTCAATAAAACAAGTAATTCCAATAATCAAACTCGAAAATATAAACAAGATAGTAATTGCAATACCAAATCAAGAATCAACCTAAGAACTACCAACTGAGAATTTTTATCTGACTTTAATGAAATCCTAATTGATTATGAATTTATTGAATTACTAGTTCTAGATGGTCCTAGGGTGGATTACTCTCTCTTAAGTTATAGTCTTTAACCCTAATTTATAAACCCTAATTAGATTATGGAATTGTAACTTCTCGATTCACAATTTACCCAAAACCTAAATTAAATATGAAATTGTCCAATAAATTACCGAAAACTTATGTAAGATCTCTCGTTACACAAATTTACTGGTTTGATTCAATTTTTGATCAATTAAGTCACCTATCTTATGTTAGCCCAATTTAGTAATTTTCACTCGGTTTACCCTCTCAGTTTGTTGCTGAATTATGAAGTGTAGAAATTTATCACAAATAATTCAATAAAAATGCAATCAATCAACTTTCGTTAATATCAAAGGCAAAATTCCCGAAGGTGAGTTTAGACAAATCCTTATCATTCAACAAATCTATCATTTATGGCCTATTTAGCCCTTTGTTACGCTAAGCTCTTAGAGGCTGAATCAAAGAATTCCAAGAATTGCACTATAGGGTACAACCTCGGGTTGTTTACTTAACCGGAACATAAACAATTGAATCTAAATTAACCTATACATCATGCTATGCAAACTAATTTGGAGGAAAAGGGGTTTTTTATTTTCGAGCTAATTGAAACGTAAAAACAAATGTTTTTGGATTTTAGGGAGATATAAAGCTGAAAATTGAAAAACAGAAAGACTATATAATGATAAAGTCCTCTTGAAAGTGAGTTTTGGCCATTATTGTTCGAAATGATTAAAGAGAGAGTAGAAATCACTAAGTTTAAAAAATGTGAACCTTGAAAGACTTTTCAAGTCCAAGACCTTAATCAATGAAACTCCATTTTTTAAAATTCTATTAAGTGCGCTTAGTGTGTGTAGATGGATTAGCTAATGCAATTGGTCAAATGTAATCTAAAATCATCTCAACATCAAACACGACCATGTAGGATAATAAAGAATCAAAAAGATTTCAAATGGACATATAAGAAAATTCATACATTTAAGCTCAAAGTTCTACATAACCAATCCATTCAACACATAATGAATATCCAACACTTGATTAAGACTATAATCAAATAGCTCATCTACAAATCATAAATCCTAAACCTAGGATATATAAACTCATAGCTAAACTATGGATCAAATTACTCCCCTTTTTCAGCCCATTGAACTCCAGACATTGCTGCACCTTCAAGAGGAGAAGAAACGCCTAGCCGCTCATAGAACTCAGAAACTTCACAACCCAGAATGCTCCTGAATCACCCATGATGGAGGTTTGACAGTGGAAGAAAATGTAAGGAGAAGGAGATGTATTTTTCAGAGAAATTGATGAAGGAAAAGTGTAGGAATGTGTTCTGTCAGTTGACCCCCCTACTTATCCCAAAATAGGGGCTTTTTTTAATGATATTCAGGTCGGGTCATAAGGATGGGTGAATGGATTTTCTAAAAATGACTTGGGTTTTAGGTTGTTGTTTTGAAGGTTTCATCGCGGAGAAGAAAGGAGCTAACCGCGGCCAAATTTTCTTAAAGCGTCTGAGCTATTGATTTGAAGGTTTCGTCGTGGAAAGGTGATAGGTTCGCCGTGGCCAAATTTTCCCGAAAGCATTTGGTTGTTGATTCACATCTTTCATCGCAGCGAAGTAAGGAGTTCGCCGCAGGTAACTTGTCCCGAATGGTTCTCTTCTTGATTCAATATCTCAGCAATTTCTTTGTCTTCACTCTTGGCTTTACTTCTTGAGTGTCCTGCAAAGAAAAACAATAATTTGCAATATTAATTGTCCTATAAATCAAGTGAGTGAAATTACTAATTAATTATGACAATTTTACCCTTAAACTCTGTTAATTCAAAATAAGCACACTTGAAATAAATTAGGCATAATATCCAATAAAAAGAGCCGAAAAGTACAACAAAAATATAAAAATGCCACTAAATAATAATGAAAATTTGGGTTCAATCAAATTCCCCCACACTTAGACCTTTGTACTCCAGGACAAAGCTCATCAAAGTCAAAGGAATACAAGTGCAAAAGGAAATACTGACCATACTTAAAAATGAGAGCAGAAAATTAATTAAACCATTTTCTCAGAAATAAACTAAAGCAGGTTAAAAGAATGCCAATAAGATCAACAACACAAGTATTTGAGCTGAGAGATTGGGCAAAAGAGACTTATCTCAGGGAAAATTGTTTAGCTCTCAACTCACTTATCTTGGGGTAATTTTCGCTAAAAAATCTGCTTAATTTATTCTCTACCATAGGCTTATGATAGTTCTACCTTTCAACCATAAGAACTATAATTTTGCAAATCAAGAGGACTTTTAAGGTTGTAATCATGAATGAAGTCCAAGTGAGTTGGATGAAGTAAAAGAAACAAAATGAGTGACATGCATCACAGTTATATCTCATGAAATGAGTGTCAGCTATTCCAAAGAAAAGATTTAAAATTCTAACATAGCGGCTTTTTTTTGCTGCAAAACAATTGTGAAAGACAAATATCATAATCAAAATCAAACCAAGTTCCTCAAATGTTAGAAGGAACTACTTAAGACACTTAAAATTGGTGCATTTAAAGTACCAAAGTTCTAACTATTTATTCTTTACTGAAATATGGTTGTAGCACACTATCGCACTAGTTACACTGCTTTTTTCTTTCATGAATTCTACTCACAAACACTCAAACTGAGAAGATTGGAGCTAAAATATTTACATCAATTATAAAAATGTGAATGTACTCAAAAAGATGGCTCAAGAGGGCCAGTAATGGTAAAGTGTATATAGGGTTTGTGTTTGGGTGAGAAGGGTTTTGCAAAGAACGCCTCTTTCATTTTCACAAAATTTAGCTCATCAAGCTTTGATTAAGAATTAAAACAAGTTCTAGAGAGATATGAAATTAAACAGATACACACAAATGAAAGAATTCAGGCCCAAATATCCTTCCAACATGGTTAATGTCTCAATTAAGCAACCTTAAGGTTTAAAAACGTACAGTGCACCTTCCTTAACATACCCTCACTTACTTTTTGTTGAAAACATTAAAAATGAAATTAGTTAAAATTCAACTAACATTTAAAAGCATGGATAGTTTTCCAAAAGCATATGTACAACTTTGAATTTTTCAAAATTTCAATCACAGAAGTATTAAGATCTCAGTGTGGGAGCATTTGTTAAGTGGTGGCCGCAGTGAAGTGATTAGTTGGAAAATTGTCACCGTGGTGAAATCAAAAGTTGGCCGTAGCGAAGTTTGTTCAAAAATTTTTTTGCCGTGGCAAAATGTGGCAAAAAAAAATGTTAAAGTGTTGGCCACGATAAAGTGATGATATGGAAAATTGTCACCACCGCGAAAGTTTACAGAAACTTGGAGAAATTAGACAAAATGCATGTAATTTCAATTTTGCTTCAGGGGCCACTTTCAAAACTTAAAAGATAACACATTTATGACAATTAAGTGGCCCAAATGTTGCATGAATAAATTGTTTGGTTTCTTCCCCCATACTTAAACACAATATTGTCCGCAATATTGACAGAATTAAAGCACAACCATTTAGAGCAGATGATAAACAGTGGATGAACAGATATCATATCTCTATAGCCAATGAAATAATTACAATATTCAGCAAAGGCTAGATTAACCAAGAAAAGACATCAAAAGTTTATCTAGTATCCTAGAAAACTACGACTCAAAAATAAAAGAACAAAATAAAATACAAATGACTCAATCATTGATCTCGTACATCAAATGTAGACCTAGACTGTCCAGACCCAGATGGACATGCTCCAGATGTGCCCTCCCCAACTATGTCAGTGCCATGCAAAGGATCATCCTCATCAGAGGGCAACTGGAACTGTAGGCATTCAGCCAGTAAAGCATCCATGCAGTGACGATAGGGCATGTCCAGATCATATATGGCCTCTCGAAGAATTTGGTGCTGGATCTTTCCCATGAGAGTGTGACGAAGTTGGCCTAGATCAGCAGAGAGTCCATCAAGCCGAGTAGTAAGAGTTGCCAAAGTGACAACTGCAGGGACCTATGGAGCTGGCTCGTATTGCTCAATAGGGGCGTTAGTTGCGGAGGTTGTACCAACTTCAGAGACATGGACAGGAGGGGGTGGTGGTGCAAAGGTAGGTTATTTAAGACGGTCATACGTAAAGAATGGAGCCGGGTCAAAATAGCTATCGTTGTCGAGTTTAAGGACATTGTGTGCTCGAAAGATGTCGGAAACAAGGTGGGGGAAGGCTATTGCATTGGTTAATTTAGGTGCTTGTGCGGGGTTATGTAGGGTGAAGGCAATAGCATCAGTTATATTTACTAGGCGGCCAGTCATTAGGAGGTAGATATATAAGGCTTGGCATTTGGTGACATAGGCGAGGTAGGTGGTTGAGGTGATGTTGTTACACACCAGGTGCAACCAAGGCCAAGCCTCTGGTCATAATTTAGAGTGTTTAAGGTATGTCTCAGTATATCATGGCTGATACCACTCAACGCCCTCGTGACAGAGGGTGTGAGCAACATCGGTCAGAGGATAATCGTGGATTAATTGGTCAAAATGATAGTGGTCTGGCATCGATTTTCTCATATAACTCCTCAAACGTGAACTCATTGTCTGAGTAGTCAAGTTCATTGGAGGGTGTAAGGTTTTTAGTTTGAGTCATTTCCTGCAGTTGAACAAATTAATTAGAAAACAAAATAATTCAACCTTCGCCGTGGCGTACTCCACTCTGCCGCGGCAAAACATACCAGAGAATTTTATCCAACCTTGACCGCGGTGTACTCTACTTTTCCACGACAAAACATACCAAAATGGGCGATATGTCCATTGGTCTGCCCTAACTAACTACAACATATACGATAAAATAAATGGATGAAAAAGGAAATGAGACAATTACCCAGACGAGAAGGAAGTTGTGTAGCTAGAGAATGGAAAAATGGCGATGATTAGGCAAGAAAACAACAAGTGGAAGTATAAAGACGAAGAAATGTTGCTGTCGTGAAGTAGAAAATAGGGAAACACACGCGGTGAGTTTAAACAAATATGAAGGGTGAAAAGATGAAAAGAGGCAGAAGGCAAACGTATCAGGTGGACGACATATGGGGGTAAAACGGTAATATAATAATAAAAAAAATGATAGTGTAGCCTGTGCAAATTCTATCTTTGCTATGGAGAAAGTTGGATTTCGCCTCGAGGAAAACATCTTAAAAGAAAAAATAGAAGACAAAAGGATACATTGCGTAAATAACCCGAGAGAAAATGGAACAAAAAAGTAATGCGTCGCTGCGGCGACGTGGAACACATGTCGCAGCGAGAATGTCCAGAAAGAAAAAGACTAAGTGGAGACTGTCGCCGCGGCATTGTGATGCACTATGTGGAAAAAGTAACCCTAACTCAAAGAGCAACAGATAGAACATTTTTCACAAAAAAATGAAAAACATGATAAAGAAACACAAAACACAGGCTAGATACTTAGAAAAACTTTGCAAGGTACTAAATAAGCTCAAGAATGAGATTGCATCACAACCAACAATACGCAACTTCTCCAAACTTGAAGATAAATCATGCTTTAAAATTATCAATCACAGCAAAATGGAAGCAATAGATAGAACTAAAAGGGGATATTATTGAATTGAAAATTACTATCAAACTAAAAACTAAGCTACTTTTCCTACTGGGTTGGTTTCTCCCCCACACTTACTCAACAAACTAATGCACAAAACATGTCATGAACAATCATAAGGCAAAGTAAGTAAATAAGTGAAAGAAAGAAACATCCTGGGATTTACGGAGATTTTTGATTCTCATGATAGAGCTTCAAGAGTTGTCCGTTCACCTTAAGCTTAGTGCCAGTCTCTTCTTGTAGAAGCTCCACTATGCCAAAGCCGTGCAATTTTGTGATTGTATATGGCCCATCCCAACGAGTATTAAATTTTCCTTGCTTGAAAGTGAAATAAGCCTTAAACAGTAACACTTTATCTCCCTCTTTGAAGACCTTCCTCAAGATGCCTTTATCGTGCACAAACTTGGTCTTCTCTTTGTAAAGTCTAGAGTTTTCATACGCCACTAGCCTCAATTCTTCCAATTCTTGCAACTGCAACTTTCTCTCCATACCGGTAGATTCTAAGTCCATGTTGCATTGCTTGACTACCCAATAAGCTTTATGCTACAACTCCACTAGTAAATGGAAAGCCTTTCCATAAATGAGGCGGTATGGAGACATCCCGATTGGTGACTTGTAGGTGGTCCGATAAGCCCATAATTCTTCTTCTAAGCATAAACTCCAATCTTTCTTTGATGGTTTTACAATCTTCTTCAAGATATGATTCGCCTCTCGATTAGATATCTCAGCTTGACCATTGGTTTGGGGGGGATATTCAGTGGAGACTTTATGAGTCACTCCAAATTTTGAAAGCAGATTGTCAACTACCCTAGTACAGAAATGTGTACCCCTATCACTCATCACAGCCCTTGGAATGCCAAACCTATAGAAAATGTTAGAATTAAGAAATTGGGACACTGTTCGGGCATCATCTTTCCTAGTAGGCACAACCTCTATCTATTTTGATACATAATCTACAACTAGAAGGATATGTAAAAAACCAAAGGATGGAGGGAAAGGACCCATGAAGTCAATCCCCTAAACATTAAAGATTTCACAAAAAAGTAAGGGTTGCTGAGGCATTTCATGTCTTTTTCCTAACCCCAAAAATGCTGACACTTGTCACAAGACTGACAAAATGTAAAAGAATCTTTAAAAATGGTTAGCTAGTAAAAACCAAAGTCTAAAATTTTTTTGGATGTTCTCCTTGCACTGAAATGCCCCCCCCCCAACCATAGAATGACAAGTTGAAATAATGGTATCACATTCTTCATTAGGCACACATCTCCTTATGACTTGATCACTACACATTCGCCATAGATGAGGAGCATCCCAAATGTAATGCTTTGCTTCACTCCTAAGCTTTTGTGCCTGCGAATTAGACATAAAAGGTGGGGTGAGTCCGGTTATGAGGTAGTTTACAATCTGTGCACACCAAGGCTCTTTTAAAAATAAAGCACATAAGATTACATCGGTAAAAGAATCATAGGTAAGCTCAAAAGAGTCTACTCCCTTTGTATCCTCTGGTAGCCTACTCAAGTGGTCGGCTACATGATTTACTGCTCCTGGTCGGTCATTTATCTCGATATCGAATTCTTGAAGGAGTAATGCCTATCTTATCAATCTTGGCTTAGATTGTGGTTTCTTAAGAAGGTACCAGACAGCTGTATGATCAGTGAACACAGTGACATGAGAATTTAACAAGTAAGGCCTAAACTTTTCTAAGGCAAAAACTACTGCAAACAGGTCTTTTTTTTGTTTTTGTGTAGTCAATTTGAGCTGCTTCCAGCGTTTTTGAGGCATAGGCAATTGCTCTTGATATTTTCTCCTCCCTTTGGCCTAATATTGCTCCTACAACACAATTAGAAGCATCACATGAAAGCTCAAAAGGTAAGTTCCAATTAGGGGCAACAAGAATAGGAGGGGAAATAAGTTGAGACTTTAACTCATCAAAGGCATTCTTACATGAATCATCAAAGTCAAATTTAACATCTTTTTGTAAAAGCTTTGAAAGAGGTAATGCAATCTTGCTAAAATCTTTAATAAAATGCCTATAGAACCCTGCATGACCCCAAAAATGAAATCTTTAATAAAATGCCTATAGAATCCTGCATGACCCCAAAAATGATCTTATATCTTTAACATAAATAGGATAAGGCAACGAAGATATTACCTCAATCTTAGCTTTATCAACTTCAATTCCCTTGCTAGAAATCAAATGACCTAGCATTATGCACTTATTAACCATGAAGTGACATTTTTCAAAGTTCAAAATCAAAATTTTTAAATGTATCGTTTCAAAATTTTTTCAAAACTAGCAAGGCAATTATTAAAAGAACCACCATACGTAGTGAAATCATCCATAAAGACTTCCATGCATTCTTCTAAAAATTCATAGAAAACAACCATCATACAACGCTAGAAAGCCCCTGGGGCATTGCATAGTCCAAAAGGCATCCTTCGATAAGCAAAGGTACCAAAAGGACACGTAAAAGTGGTTTTATCTTGGTCCTCTAGTGCTATAGGTATTTGAAAGTGCCTAGAGAAACCATCAAGAAAACAATAGTGGGATTTGCCTGCAAGTCACTCTAGCATTTGGTCAATAAAGGGAAGGGGAAAATGATCTTTTTGTGTGGAATCATTTAATTTCCTATAGTCTATACACACACGCCAGGAATTTTGCACTCTTGTAGGAATTAGCTCATCCCTATCATTTTTAACCACAGTGACCCCACTCTTTTTAGGAACTATATGGATCGAACTAACCCACTCACTATCAGATATGGTATAAATGATCCCAGTGCTCAAAATTTTGGTTATCTCTTAACCACATCTAGGATAAGTGGGTTTAATCTCCTTTGGGCTTGTCTAACTAGTTTGGAACCATCACTCAGTAGAATCCTATGTGTGCAAATAGCTGGACTAATCCTAGGAATGTTTGCTAAAGTCCACCCTATAGCTTATGCTCTCTCAAAACCTTAAAGAGTTTATCTCCCTCAGTGCTAGATAGGTAATCGGCAATTATAACAGGTAATCGCTCTTTGAATCTAGGAAAGCATACTTTAAAATAGGGGGTAGGGGTTTCAATTCAGTTGCAGGTGGTTGTATAATAGAAGGTATTAATTCATGAAGTTCAAGAGAGAAAATTTTTCTTCCCTGATTTTCAAACAATGGTGAGAGAGGTTCCATGCTATGTCCTTCAATCTGAGATTCTTATTGCAGTGAAATGAATTCATCACCTCCCTCTTCTGAGTGCTCCTCCTCGATGCCAGAATCACCTGAAACATTAACATAAAACCTTTCCCAAAGGGTGTTATCACTGACAATAGAATTAAGTGGACACAATTCAAAATCAAAGGAACTTTGTTGCAATTCTAATGTAGAACAAGCATCATCAACTACAACATCAATCATGTTAACACCCAAAAGTGAATAATCTTCATATGGATGTTTCATTGCTTCATACATGTTAAAACAAACTTTTTGATCACCTACTTCCATAGTGATTGTACCTTCTTTCATGCTAATCATGGTACTAGCAGTCCTTAAGAAGACCTAGAATCAAGGAAGTATCCTGCACAACTTCAGAAGACATATCAAGAACATAAAAATCAGTTGAAAAAACTAAATCCTTGACATAGACCAAAATATCCTCTATAATGCCCATAGGATGCCTAATAGACCTATCATCCAATTGGAGAACTACAGATGTAGACTTAAGATTTCTAATTCTCAATGATTGATAAACAAACTTAGGCATAACATTAATGGCTATCCCTAGATCTAATAAGGCTCTCCCTATAGTGAGTTTACCTATAGTGCAAGGGATAGTGAAAGATCCCTGACATTTTACAGGGATTGGAGGCTTGAATAAGGTGGATACATTTGAGCTTACTTTGACTCTTTCAATAGGCCTAAACTTCCTCTTATGGGTACACAAGTCTTTAAGGTATTTAGCATAAGTAAGAACCCATTTCACAAGATCAAGCAAAGGAATATTAACTTCCACTTTACTAAACAAATCAATAATATCTTTTTCATACTTAGTGTCAGTCATTCTTTTGCTCATCAAATAAGAATTAGGAAAAGGAAGGTCTTTGAGATTTACCTCCTTACCATTAGCTTTATTGGCTCCATGCTTGTTTGACTCATCTTGCTTCCTTACTGTGGCTTGTTCATTGTTGCTCTCAATATTTATTTCTTTGTTATTCAAAATTGTGGACTTCTTTTCAACCAATAATGCTTTCTCTTTAGCACTTTCAGAATTCATCGTCTTTCTCGGTGTGGAAGAAAACTCATCATATTCAATCTCTCCCTCAACCACTTCCTCATCTGAATCCTAAAATTTCACTTGCTTCCCACTTCAAAGAGTGATGGCATTCAAACCCTTAGGATTTATAATAGTGTTTGAGAAAATAGTGCCACTGCTCTTTGCTTGTTGCTCACTCATATTATTAGATAACTGAGTGAGATAGGAGTTAATATTTTCCGTCTTTATTTCCCATTGCTCCATCCTTTTCTTTAAAGCATTAAATCTAGCAGCATTCTTGGATTAGTCTTGTTAGATCAGAGAGTCTATAAAGTTGAACTAGATGTGATTAGAAGTCCTCTCATCTTTCATCAATGCCATCATATTGTGCAAGAGTTGATTTATGTCTTCCTTTTATGGAACAGTCAAAGCTTTTTATTGGTTCGGGAATTGGTTAGTAGATGGACTGGCCCCTTTACTTCTCTGAAATCTGTTTGAAGGCCCACTCTCGTCATTTCTCTAACTAAATCAAGGGTTTGCTTTCCATCCCTCATTATATGTATTAGAGTATGGGTCCCACTTATGATTTGGCCTCCCCTGATAAGTAGCAGATAACTCTTTATATCGATTAGGGCAGACACTAGTAATATGCATCACAGACCCACAAGTTTTGCAACTTGGTGTAGTAAGGTCCATAGGTGTTTGTGGATGATGCACACTCATATTTTTTAACTCCGCAATAATAAGGGCTAGTCATTTTTTTTCCAAAAAGTCTACATTAGACTCAAGACTTTCCATTTTTCTAAAGTTTACTGTTGAAGCTCCCAACTCATGTACACCTCTAGTTTCTCTTGCACTGTACTATTGGTGATTCAGAGCCATCTTTTTAATCAGATCCCAAGCCTCTTCAGTGGTAAGGTCTATCAATGAACCTCCTGAGGCTGCATCTAACATACCCTTATCTTGACTCTTCAGCCCATCATAAAAATATTGTACCAACTGCTCGTCTGGTATTTGATGGTGAGGGCACTGTGACGATAGATCTTGAAAGCAGTTCCAATAATCGTAAGGAGACTCATCATAGTCCTGTCGAGCTGAGTAGATTTCCTTTCTTATTGATGAAGTCCTAGAAGCAGGAAAATACTTCTCTAAGAATGCCTTCCTCAAATTGACCCAACTGTGATAAGCGTTTGCTACATGTCTCAGAAAACTCATATACCACACCCTAGCTTTTCCTTACAATGATAGATGAAAAACTTTCCACAGCACTTGATCTAAAGAAGCTCCTACCGGTTTCATGCTCTGACAAATCATAGACAGTCATTGCAGGTGAATATACGGATCTTCTCCCTTCAAACCATGAAATTTAGGAAGAGAGTTAATAAGCATTCCTTTTATCACAAAATTCACATCAAAATTAGGGCAAGCAGTAGTAAAAGGATCATAATTAACATCAGAGGTTGTAGCTTCCCTAATGGTCCTTCTTTTAAGGTTGCCATTATTCTCACCAATTCTCTCTTGCTCTCCATTACCTCTATTATCTCCATTTCTAGGTTGGTTGGCATCAAGGTGTTGGTTTTGCAAATTAACTAGGTTTTTAGCCATTGTCTCTCTTTCTAATGACTCACTCTCACTGCTTGATAAGCAAGACTCCACTACCTTGCTTGTCCCTTTCACTCTCTTTTCCTTCCTAACTTTTCTCAGGCTTTTCTTAATTTCAGGGTCTAAGGGTAAGAGTGTGGTTTTTCAGGGCATACAAAGGAAAAATTCAAAAGAAATTTAAAATGAGCAAAATTGACTTGCAAGTTCATAAAATCACGTAAAAAGATGAGATATGATGGATGCAAATGTGTGTGTATCAAAGTATAAATGCACAAGTAAAGAGCACTTCAGAGCTATGCAGAAGAGTTGGCTGCAGTGAAGTCTGAAGTTCGCCGCGGAGTAAATTTCCCGAAAGGGATCCTCGTAAGATCCTGAAGAGTTGGCCGCGGCAAAACAAAAAGTTGGCCGCAACGAACTTACACCGAATGCAACAAATAGACTCTAAACTATGCAAAAATAAAATGCTAAGTATGGAAATTAAAAATAAATCAGTATCTATATTGTGTTTGCAAAAATTCAGATGCTAAACAAAATAAAAACCTATGCTATTAACAAGAGTGAAACTAAACTATCTAGAATGCAATCTAAAGAGTCTTAACTATCCTCAACAGCAAATATGACAGAAGTTAACCAAGAGAACCAATTACTTGGTTCCCCGGCAATGGAGCCATTTGATTTAGACCTTTGTTACGCTAAGCTCTTGGAGGCTGAATCAAAGAATTCCAAGAATTGCACTATAGGGTGCAACCTCGGGTTGTTCACTTAACCTGAACCTAAACAATTGAATCTAAATTAACCTACAAGTCATGCTATGCAAACTGATATGGAGGAAAGGGGGTTTTTGATTTTTGAACTAATTGATAGAACTAATTTAAATGAAAAAACAAATGTTTTTGGATTTTAGGGAGATATAAAGCTGAAAGTTGAAAAACACAAAGACTATATAATGATAAAGTCCTCTTGAAAGTGAGTTTAACCATCATTGTTTAAAATGATTAACGAGAGAGTAGAAATCACTAAGTTGAAGTAAATCACACGTTAGTATAGACTTTACGTACAAGAAACTTGATACACAGAAGGGGGAGTTGAATGGTGTATCCCTTTTCATAAATACGAAAATCTTGTTAAGAACTTCTTTTTCTTGTTAAGAAGATATCACTCAGATTATAAGAAAGTTATTATGTAATGAAACCACAAAATAACTTCTATAAAGTAAAGGATAGAAAGTAAACATTGGGATTTTTATACTAGTTCAACCCAAACCATGGGCTACGTCTAGTCCTTAGAGTTCATCTGAGTGTTCCACTATACTCCAAACAGTTACAAGTATTCTTTTGTCTTCCAGAGTCTCTTCAGGTCTCTTACACTAAGTATTCTTTCAGCTATCTTAACCTCTCCAGGCTATCTGCCTTCTCTTTCTCTCACTAGAAAAAGATATCGTGAGCCATTATTACAGAATGTTTAGCTCTCTTAGTATCACACTACAGAAATTCTCTTTTTCTAAGTAAGCACTCAAAGATCATAGATTTCTCAAAGTTGTAAGACTTGTAAAGAACAGTCGTTCATCTTCTCAAAAGCTTCGACTAAGACTAGTATTTATAGCCTCAGTCTTTAACTGCTTCTTGATCTTTGATAACCGCTTCTTGATTCTTGATAACCATCATTTAGTTGAGTTTTGTAACTAACTCCAACTAAGTAACCGTCTGATGTGCTACTATATCATCTTACGTCTGTATATTTGCATCTACATTGACTTGTGTCTGCTTCGTCTTGCGTCTATGTCTTTGTGTCTATTTCTTTGTGTCTATGACTTTGCGTCTATTTCTTTGCGTCTATGTCTTTGCGTCTATTTCTTTGCATCTATGTCTTTGCGTCTATGTCTTTGGGTCTATCTTTTTGCTTCTATCTTTTTGCATCTATCTTTTTGCGTCTATCTTTTTGCGACTATATCTTTGCGTCTATGTTAGCTTCCTTCTATATTGACTTTTGAGTCTATGTTGTCTTGCATATATGTTGACTTCGTCTGCACACTTAACAAACTTGTCAAAGCGTTCATTTGTTTATAACATTATTATTGTTTGATTGTCATCAAAATTGATCATCGTAAAGTCCTTTTGACTTAACAATCTCCCCCTTTTTG
>JAOSBN010000008.1:25708284-25761595 GCA_027563595.1 Erythroxylum suave | reverse complement strand
TTATCGAACTTTATGTTCAAGCATCAGGTACACATTAGCTTTACCGGGAAATACTCATTTGTACAATCATGATCTTTTAGTAATTCTATCCATTTTCTCAGTCTTATATTTAATCCATTCAAACCTAATAATTACCTCAACTTAAATGATTTGTATAAAATCTGAAATGTCTTTGTACATGTAATATCTCCAAACTCTCAAACCAATTACTGTTGCATCAAGTTTCAATTTATGTATCAAATAATCAACTCGTGAGACTTTAGTTTTTTCTAAGCACATGAAATAACTTTATTTTGCTACACTAGATTCCATCCTAGTCTCTGATGTGAAACATTAGTAAATACTACGTGCTCTTTAATTCCAACTGATATAAATATCATTGATGTTATACTTCCTCAAAATTCACTTTACATTCATCAGTAATATGATTTACATGTTTTTCCTCTGACATTTTTGTCAAAAGGCTGAGATCAATAAAAACTCCTTAACAGGGTTTGGAAGTGTCCAATATACAACTTGTTCTAGAAAGCTCCAGATCTCTGATAAATTCCTTAAAGTTTCTCACTTCGTCATTACCGCTTCTTTCTCTTTGGATCTCTCAATATTCCGTGTTCAGATATGATACAACCCACATTTTGTTTGATCACTCTAAGATCCATTCTCCTTAAACTTGGCATATAATTGTTTCTACGTTCATGATATGTAAGAGGTACCTCAAATATTTGAAATATTCTCCTCAATTCTTTTAAACACATTCAATATATCATCTATGATCACAGTCAAATAGGAAAAATTTGCCTAATTTTAAAGAGTTTACCGCGGCGAACTCAGCTTCTTCTTCATGCTTACCGCAGCAAACTCAATTTCTTCATGCTTGCTGCGGCGAACTCAACTTCTTCTTCATGCTTGCCATGCCGAACTCAACTTCTTCTTCATGGTCACCGCAGCAAACCAAAAAGAGTTAGCCGCGGTGGACTTTTTCCTTCGCCGCGGCGAACTCTCAGAGAGAACTTTACTGCTATCCATTCCCAGAAACTCTACGAATTCATTACTATATTTGAGGCTTTTAACATCAGAATTAAAATTTGGTCTCTTCATGGAAAATATAATCATATATCTCTATATTAATTCAGATCAAGAACCAACTCAATTCAACAACTCTAGCACAATTTATGGCTGAAACACTAAAGCATATGCAGTTAACATTCTCCACATTTTCCAAACTTCCAACATTTACGTCTTATACCTAGATTATCTCTTCCATTTCATTTCCTCATCATCCTATATCCAATTCAACTCGATAAATCACTCACAAACCAATTCATAAGCTATACTTGTTCATCAATCAAAAAGATCAAAACATTTTCATATCCAAGTTTTTAACATGTTTTCATCCCCATTTCATGATCTTTCAATATCTAACTATCATCATGCATGTTTCACTCAACAATTTAAGAAAAATAATAATATGCCACTTACTTATTTAACTTCAGGCTCTTCAAGGTAACACTTAGCCCTAGCTCTCCCATCTTCATATGATTATTCCCACTTAAAGAGGAATGAGATAGGTTTTTTGTAACAAAGAGGAAGAAGAAGACTATAAGAAGCTTGAAGAGACAAAGAAAAGGGGTTGAGGAAAATCAAAGATCATGAGGGTTGTAAGAAGAGAGTGTCGTCGCTTTGAGAGAAGAAGAGAGGAATGAAGAAATGAAAAACAAAGACGAAACAAGTATAGGCAACGAAAATGATGAGTGAAAGACCGTCTCATGGTCTTTTACTTAGATATTTTCATGGAATTGATGTGTGGCAAGTGGCATGACACATGTCACTTGCCACATGTCTTATCCCTATGTATTTAGTTACTCCCATCTTTAATAACTAATCAATTTGTCTCCAATTTCTAGTTCAATTGTCTCCCAAATTTCATTGACTATTGTCATTAAATACCAAAGTGATATATACAAATTTCTACTGTCATCTGACATTTACTTCTACTGCCATTCATCGATTGTTCTGCCACTTAGCATTTTTCCTAGTTCAAAAATAACCTTAAATCCAGAAAATTTTTGAATTTTTGTCATACATTATAATTCACTACTTATCCACTCCAACTCAATTGATAACATATATAATTCACAATTCCTAGTATAATCACATTAAATATCATTTATACTCGGAATTCGTCAATGAATGCATGTACAAATATTTCCATGTGTGCCAAATTTAAATTCACATGTGTGTATGTTAACAATATGCGTAAGCATGAGATACATTTTTCTTAATCTTTAATTGATCTCACATGTACCATATGTTAGGGTTCTAATCCTTAATATGGGGACAGGATGTTACATTCCCCCTAGTTAATTTCATCCTCAAAATTATTATCTGTTTGTTCAAAGAGACAGGGGGATGTTTCCTCATGTGCTCCTCTATTTCCCATTTAACTATCATGACTTGAAAACTTTCTTCCACTAGACTATGGTCAATGGAATCAATTAATTTTCTATTCGCTTATTCAGTTATCAAACTATCTTAACTGATTCCTCAATTATTTCAGATTACTCACAATTCCATTTTCGGTCTCAATAACACATTTATTAGATCGTAACGATATTTCCTTATCATATCTATGTAACATTATGTGAATCTAAAACATCTTTCATTGACAATACAATCCCATAAGTCAATGGTCCTATTTTTTCAATAACTTCATATGGACTAATACAATTTGAGCTCAGTTTATCCATTTTCCTAATTTGTGCACACCTTTATCTCTATCTAAGCACATCTTGGCGAGGTGATACTCTTAGGAATATTTCATCTTTCGCATGATATTTCCCAACTCTTTAGTGTCAATACAATTGACTCTTATATTTATCTCACTATTTTCCCATCCCTTCGGTGTTGATCCACCTAACTCATTCATCATTATCTTGGATCACTTAGCTCCTATTACAGATTCATTTCACTCATCAACAGTATTTCGAATAAATTATGACCTTTATCCATTTTTAGGCTTTATTCATCACAGTATAAAGATGGATCACTATTTCTATTGTATAATGCCTCGTACGGTATTCTAATATTATCACTATGATAATGATTGTTACGCTTAAAGTCAAATAAACTACACGTTGATCTCATGCTTCTATGAACTCCAAAATATAACTTCTATGCCTATCTTCAACATGTAAAACTATTGGTAATTCAATCACTTAGTCACTTGATTCTACACTCTTAGCTGTTAAGCACTATTTCGGCGTATTCCTACTAGGATGTATAGCTTCGGTATTCTCAATGCTTTCTCCAATAATCTCTCTACTCAATCATTGTTATCGGGTACATATACTTCTCATTTCAATCACAAGTATCATTTTCCAATTAAAAATAAAAATTCAAATTCGATTTCAATTCCTCAATTAGATTTACAATTTGGGATCCTCACTTCAGGCTTTGTTAATCCTTTTGTGAAAAACTGATCTTAAATTTCAATGCAATCAATTCTGCTTCATTTTGCTCTAAAATTTACTCGACATTTTATTATCTTTATTGCATTAGGTTTGGTAACCTGAATTTCTGAATTTATGTCATTCCATTATCGAACTTTATGTTCAAGCATCAGGTACACATTAGCTTTACCGGGAAATACTCATTTGTGCAATCATGATCTTTCAGTAATTCTATCTATTCCATTCAAACCTAATAATTACCTCAACTTAAGTGATTTGTATAAAATTTGAAACATATCTGTACATGTAATATCTCCAAACTCTCAAACCAATTATTGTTGCATTAAGTTTCAATTTATGTATCAAATAATCAACTCATGAGACTTTAATTGTTTCTATGCACATGAAATAACTTTATTTTTTTGCATTAGATTCCATCCTAGTTTCTGATGCGAAACATTATTATATACTACGTAGTCCCCAATTCCAACTGATATAACTATCATTGATGTTATACTTCCTCAAAATTCACTTTACATTCATCAGTTATATGATTTACATGTTTTTCCTCCAACATTTTTATCAAAAGGCTAAGATCAGTAAAAACTCCTTATACAACTTGTTTTAGAAAGCTCCAGATCTCTGATAAATTCCTTGAAGTTTCTCACTTTGTCATTACCACTACTTTCTCTTTGGATCTCTAAATATTCCATGTTCAGATATGATACAAACCACATTTTATTTGATCACGCAAAGATCCATTCTCATTAAACTTGGCATATAATTGTTTCTATGTTCATGGTATGTAAGAAGTACCTCAAATAATTGTTTCTATGTTCATGATATGTAAGAAGTACCTCAAATATTTGAAATATTCTCCTTAATTCTTTTGAAGACATTCAATATATCATCTATAATCATAGTCACTGATTGATCCAAATAAACTTGGGACACTTTATTCTTCAATACCATAATATTATCGGGGGCATTGTTAACTCAAACAGAGATTGCCAAAATTCAATATGCCCTTTTTTCTCGTAATTCCTTAAGTAAATAATTCCTCAATGAGGTAATATCATCGTCTGTTATTATCAATTTCCCTAATTGACTTCTTTTCTTGAATGATTGTCTCTATTAACTCCATTTCCTCTTATGTCACATGGATTTATTCTAATGCCTACTCAACCATTCTAGTTTCTCCACATATTTCAATTTAATTGCAAAATTAACTTCTTATGTTGGTAACACATTCATCGGTTGTAATTTGTATCTGCCAAACAAATTTGCAAATAATATGATGTGAACCCTAATTCTCCTTATCTCAAATTTCAAAAATATCCTCACATAATTGGATGCTTTACCTCAAACAAAATGCATACACTCTCAGTAGCATTTTCTACCTCATGCTTGAGTCTTCACTAGGGATATCACTCCAATATTCACTTTTGATTCATTCCTTATTCATTTTTGACTTGTTGTTTCATTGGTCATTCTTAAATTGAGTCATCTGGTTTGTTGAACCTATCTCAGTGAAATCTTTCTTTGAAAGAAGATTTCTTACTACTATTATCAATACTGTTCATATAGCCCTTATCAATCAACTGTCTTTATCATCGCTTATCAATCATTCCTAATACCTTAAAACGATCAATTTCTATCATTTCTTACATGGTCATAATGTTGTATTCATCACAACTCAATGATGTAATAATCATGATTACATATGCTTAGGTGTGTATCATCAAGGTCATCCTATTTTCTCTAAAGATTTATCTCCGACCATTCTCTAGTTTATGTCTTACACATATGACACTTTGATCTCAATTGATCTTCGACAACATTTCTCTCTTTATTCATGTCCGCAATCGGGGTATCCCTATCATGATCAGGACAGAAACTTATTTTTTTGTCAGGCCACTATCGCGCCCTACATTTTCTTCCTCGCGCTAACATGTATACTAACATCAATTCTACTCCAATGTTTCCAGAATTTTACCTATTCTAATGCTGCATAATGTCATAATAATTCCACCACCATATTGATTGCATTCACTCTACCCATTTAATTCATCATCTTTTTCTTAATCTCATGCATACATAAAATCCTATCTTATATGAATTTCTAACTTTCTCCTTTTTCGTCTGTCCTCAATCGCGGAAACTCTGCCACGATCGTGACATAACCAATTAGTCTTAACCACGATCCTTGAATCCATCACACATTTTAACTTCATTTACTCTCTCAATCTATCCCCAACTGACCATCATAAATGCTTTCATGCAGTACTCTGATTTATCTCCTAAGTTTGACTATGGGGACTAAGACTCAAGAACATTTAATAAATCATAGATCACCTCATTTATCTTTCCCAAGTAATTATTACATGAGTGCTCAATAACATTACTCACCAATGTGATCCCATTATCATATATGTACGCGTAATAACTAATCAACTTAAACCTTGAGAGCTTCTATACATATCCATGTAATTTATCTCATCTTCCCGTTATCATTCATTCCATCTTACATATGTATATTTTCAATCAATTCATAATTTGTAGAAGCATTGTCATCATGAAGGTCTGTTCTCAATTCCACTGACATATTCCTACACTAAATCACAACTCTCTTCATATTATTCAATTAACCATTTCAAGTCCAATTTCAACCTCTTTAGGTTATGGAAAGAATTTGATTTTCATTCATCCCTGCTTGTAAACTTTAATTCTTGTCTTTTTTTTTCATATCTCCTCTTTCCTCAATCACTTCTCAAAGATGTATCCACATCTATATCACATTCAAGGGTATACCACTATAGTACGTTATTGGTGTCATATTCAATAATACAACCTCAATCTCAAATGCAATGAATCCTTATCTATCATAACCAACCATACATTATTTCTCCTTTCTAAATATCCACAATAAAACATTGATATCATATTCATTGGTATAACCACAATTTCAATTACACGGAAACTCCATCAATTTTACATCGTAATAAAGACTATTTCTAGATATCCACGTAGTACCATTTCTAACATTATGATAAATCATCACTCTTCTTACTATTTCTATCAGCTTAAGCACTTAACACATGCTCATGCGTGTGACTCATACTCATGCGACTCAGACTAGGGATCAGTTGCTACTATCTGCTATGATAAGACAAAAATGCATATACCTTGACACATTTTTCAAAAAAGGCCCATGTAAGATAGTAATTTTGGGCTCAACATCACATATGTAACACCCCACCCTCTCGGAACTCGTACCTGACATTCTTTGTGATGCTGACAACTTGCACCACAAGGGTGGCATGCTAGAGCACTTATTCAGTCAAATTTCTTTACAAAAATCTTTTTCTTTTCTTTTCAAAACAATGCACACATTTGCGGAAAAATCAATAATGAAATCGGGCCCATTTGAATCCTAAAGTTTTTCAATCACATATATATTAATTGCACTCAAAGTCCGTTTCATTTACACCCCTTACCATTTTGGAAAGTTATTACAAAACATAAATTGATAAATAACATGATACAAAATCTCAGAATACATTATTCCATACAATCAAAAGAATTAATAAAAATAATTGTGTAGACGCCAACTGATCCCGACCTCTATCTTTCACTTGCATACAATAGGTATACTCTTGTTTGCCTCACGGGGTATTCTTCTGAGCTCTGAAAAGTATTTGCAAATTTTGGGTGAGTTTTGCGAACTCAGTGAGGTAACCATCATCCATGGTTCACTCAATTCATGGAACACATCAGTTTCACATAACACATATTCACATTGGATCACATACACTTAATCCATCATTTCACATAACATATAATCACAGTGTTGCATATTTGACCACGTTTCACATTTTCACTTAAACATAGGCAAATTATGCATTTCAATCAATCAAACATACATAACCAAATGCAGATGAAATGATCGTGAGACTCTTTTCTAATTATTACGTTGTTATGACTAAGTGCCCGAACTGTCCCGTATCCATTTTAGATACCGGGCTTATTAATAATTGTCCCTTATCCGATGATGATATAGGGCTTATTTCACATTGAGCTTGAGGCTCTGAAACACTTGTGAGCTTGAGGCTCATTTTCACTCATTGAACTTTAACTTCTGACCGTTGGCTACTCTAGTCACAACTTCTATTATCTGATTATGCATTCATGAATGGAATGCATGTAATACAAACAATCACATTATATGGCACATAGGTCTTCACATTCCCCATACAAGTAGCACTTCAATATCTCAATCCTCATTCACATTCATCGGACCTTCTATTCGAAATCCACAATCAAACACATTCATTTCACATTCATTTATCGTTCATAGCATAACTTAAACAAACAAATAATAGAGAGAAACCATCTAGGTTACTTACAGTATGCTCCAGATTAGCACTAGCTTCAATGATCTGGAAACGTTTGAATGCAGACGTTTGTCCTGCACATCAAAATTATGCAATACACAGAATGCACACACACATTAATAACTTTGCACAATTATAAGCATTCATATATGCACATATGTGTATATGGGATATGTACAATGCATGTTCATGACAAATCCCGGGTATCTTTCCATTATTTTCGTCACATCATAAATCATATATATAAACTCACTTAAGTACAATTTGTATGTAGGTTTTATACCTCAAATAAACACTTTGAACCCGATTTCATAACCCAATGAATCATTTCAGATTTTTCTCCAAACACTGACTTTCTGGTCTACTATTTCTGTTCATTTAGACAATTAAAATGAAGTAATTTGGCAACACTGTCTTTTGTAAGAATTGTCCTTCTATCTCATAAGTTTCTAATGACACCAAAATCATTCAAATTAGTTTAGTAGTGTAAAAGTTGTACTCCAAATATTTTCAGACTGCTTTTATTCTAAGACAGTACCCTATACTCAACTTCCACCCAGAATTTGAAATTCTTACAATCCGATTCAGAATTTGATTTCTCCAGATAATTTGTAGCCCTATGTCTCTAGAATAGGAAAATTTTGCCTGATTTTAAATAGTTCACCGCAGCGAACTCAACTTCTTCTTCATGCTCGCTATGGTGAACCGGAAAGAGTTGGCCTCGGTGAACTTTTTTCTTCGCTGTAGCGAACTTTCACAGAGAGCTCTACTACTATCCATTATAAGAAATTCTTAGATTCATTCCTATATTTGAGACTCTTAACATCAGAATTAAAATTTGGTCTCTTCAAGAAAAATATAGCTATGTATCTCTAGATTACTCCAGATCAAGAACCAACTCAATTCAACAACTCTAGCAAAATTTATGGCTAAAACATTGAAGCATATGTAGTTAACATTTTCCAGATTTTCCAAACTTCCAACATTTACATCTTATACCTAGATTATCTCTTCCATTTCATTTCCTCATCATCCTCTGCCCAATTCAACTCAATAAATCACTCACAAACCAATTCATAAGCTATACTTGTTCATCAATCAAAAAAATTAGAACATTTTCATACCTAAGTTTTTAACATGTTTTCATCCCCATTTCATGATCTTTCAGTATCTAACTATCGTCATGCATGTTTCACTCAACAATTCAAGAAAAATAATAATATTCCACTTACTTATTTAGCTTCAAGATCTTCAAAGTAACACTTATCCCTAGCTCTCCCATCTTCATACGATCATTACCACTTAAAGAGGAATAAGCTATGTTTTTGGTGGCAAAGAGGAAGAAGACGATAAGAAGCTTGAACAAATAAAGTAAAGGGGTTGAGGAAAATCAAAGATCATTAGGGTTGTAAGAAGCGAGTGTCGTGGCTTTGAGAGAAGAGAAGAAGAATGAAGAAAATGAAAAACAAAGAAGAAACAAGCATAGGCAACGAAAATGATGAATGAAAGACCATCTCATGGTCTTTTACTTAGATATTTTTATGGAATGGATGTGTGGCAAGTGGCATGACACATTTCACTTGCCACATCTCTTATCCCTATGGATTTACTTACTCCCATCTTTAATAACTAATCCATTTGTCTCCAATTTCCAATCCAATTGTCTCCCAAATTTCATTGATTATTGTCATTAAATCCCAAAATCATATATAAAAATTTCTACTATCATCTGATATCTATTTCTATTGCCATTCATTGATTGTTCTGCCACTTAACATTTTTCCTAGTCCAAAAATATCCTTAAATCTAGAAATTTTCTGAATTTTTGTCATACATTATAATTCACTACTTATCCTCCCCAACTCAATTGATAACATATATAATTCACAATTCCCAATATAATCACATTAGATATCAATTATGTCTAGAATTCGTCAATGAATGCATGTACAAATGTTTCCATGTGTGTAAAATTTAAATTCACATGTGTGTATGCTAACAACATGCATGAGCATGAGATGCATTTTTCTTAATCTCTCATTGATCTCACATGTATCGTGTGTTAGGGTTCTAACCCTTAATATGGGGACATGATGTTACATTTAACAGCGGAAGAAAATATAAAGAAGGTAAGAGTTGTTCTTCAGAGAAAAGATGAAGGAGAATGTAAAAATTGTATGTTTCTGCCGCCTCCTAGCTATTTATCCCAATTTTTAGTGATATTCGGGTCAGGTCTTTTGTATGGGTAAGTGAGGTTTCCAAAAATGACTCGGGTTTCAGGTTGTTGCTTTAAAGTTTTTGTTGCGGCGAACAATTCTCTCGAAAAGTCTAAGCTATTGATTTCAAGGTTTTGCCGTGAAAAAGTGAGGGGTTTGCCACGACATAATTTGAAAAGGATTTGGGCTGTTGATTCACATGTTTTGCCACAACAAAGTAGTGAGTTCGCCGCAGCTAACTTATCCCGAAGGGTCTTCTTCCTTGATTTTATGGCTCAACAATTTCTTGGTCTTCACTCTAGGGTTCAGTTCTTGAGTGTCCTGTAATGAAAAGCAATAGTTTGCAATATCAATTGTCCTATAGACCAAGTGAGTGCATTTACTAATTAATTATGATAATTTTACACTCAACAAAGTTAATTCAAAACAAGCACTCTTGAAATAAATTAAGCACATTGTCCAATAAAAAAAGCTGAAAAGTATACAATAATTATAAAAATACCACTGAATAATGTAGAAATGTTGGGTTCAGTCAAATTCCCCCACACTTAGACCTTTTTACTCCTGGAAAAAGCTCATCAAAGTCAAAGGAATACAAGTGCAAAAGGAAATACTGATTATACTTAAAAATGAGAGCAGATAATTAATAAAACCATTTTCTCAAAAATCAACTAAAGCAGGCTGAAAGAACGTCATGAAGATTAACACCACAAGTATTTAAGCCGAGAGATTGAGCAAAAGAGACTTATCTCAGGGAACACTATTTAACTCGCAGCTCACTTGTCTTGGGGTAATTTCACTGTAAAATCTACTTAATTCATTAAGCTTATGATAGTTCTACCTCTCCGCTACAGGAACTATAATTTTGCAAATCAAGAGGACATTCAGGGTTGTAATGATGAATGAAGGCCAAGTGAGATGGATGGAATAAAAGAAATAAAATGAGTGACATGCATCACAATTATATCTCATAAAATAAGTGTCTGCTATTCTAAAGAAAAGATTTAAAATTCTAACATAGCAGGTTTTTTTTTCATACTATACTGCAAGACAATTGTGAAAGACAAATATCATAACTAAACTCAAACTAGGTTCCTTAAATGTTAGAAGGAACTACTTAGCACTCTTAAAACTGGTGCATTTGAAGTACCAAAGTTCTCACTATCTATTCTTTATTGAACTATGGTAGTAGCACCCCATCACACTAGTCTGGTAAGAGACATTGCTTTTGCTTTTTTTTTTCAACCTATGAATTCTACTCACAAACACTAAAACTAAGAAAACTGGAGATAAAATATTTAAATCATTTTATAAATGTGTGCATGCACTCAAAAAGATGGCTCAAAAGGGCTAGCAATGGTAAAGTGTATAGGGTTTGTGTTTGGATGAGAAAGGTTTTGCAATGACCACCTCTTTCACTTTCACAAAATTTAGTTCATCAAGCCTTGGTTAAGAATTAAAACAAGTTTTAGATAGATATAAAATTAAGTAGATACACACAAATGAAAGAATTCAGGCCCAAATATACTTCCAACAAGGTTATTGTCTCAATTAAGCAATCTCAAGGTTTAAAAATGCACAACGCACCTTCCTTAACGTACCCTCACTTACTTTTTGTTGAAAACATTGAAAATGGAATTAGTCAAAATTCAACTAACATTTAAAAGCATGGATAGTTTTCCAAAGGCATATATAAAACTTTGAATTTTTCAAAACTTTTCAATCACAAAAGCATTAAGAACTTAGTGTGGGAACATTGTTTAAGTGGTGGCCGTAGCGAAGTGAAAGGTTGGCCGCGGTGAAGTTTTTCAGAAAAAATTTTAGCAGCGGCAAAAAGTGGCAGAAACGAATGTTTAAGTGTTGGCCGCGCAAAAATTATGAGTTGGAAAATTGTCGCCGCCACGAAAGATGACATAAATGTGGAGAAAATAGACAAAATGCATGCAATTGCAATTTCACCTTAAGGACCACTTTCAAAACTTAAAAGATAACTCACAAATGACACTTAAGTGGCCAAAATGTTGCATGAATAAACTGCTTGGTTTACCTCCCCCATACTTAAACATAATATTGTCTGCAAGATTGAAAGAATTAAAGCACAATCATATAGTGCATATGATAAATAGTAGATGAACAGATTTACAATATCTCAATAGTTAATGAAAAAAATACAACATTCAGCAGAAGCTAGATCAACTAAGAAAAAGACATTAGAAAAGTTAACTAGTATCCATGGAAACTCAAGACTCAAAATATAAAGATGAGAAGATAAAACAACTGGAGAAAATACATATGACTTAAGATTGATCTGTAGGGGAATCAGCTGTGGACCTAGACTGTCTAGACCCAAATGGACCTACTCCAGATGTACCCTCCCCAAATGTGTCAGCGTCGCTCCATAGATTATCCTCATTAAAGGGCAATTGGAACTGTAGGTGTTTAGCTAGCAAAGCATCGATGCGGCGATGATAACCCATATCTCGATCATATATGTCATTACGACACGTCCGGTGCTGGATCTCACCTAAGAGAGTGAGACAGCATTGGTCAAGATTAGCAGAAATTCCATCAAGCCTAATAGCAAGGGTTGCTAAGGTGACAGGTGCAGAACTTCCAGAGTTGGATAGTCGTGCTCAGAAGGGGCATCGGCTACGGACGTTGTGCCAACATCAGATACATCGATAGAAAGGGGTGCTGGTGCAAGGGTATGGTGTTTTAGGCATTCATACCTAAAAAGAGGGACCGGTTCAAAATAGCTGTCTTTATCAAATTCAGGTACATTATATGTGCGAAAGTTGTCGGAAATAAGGTGAGCGAAGGCTATGGCATTTATTAGTTTGGGTTTTTGGATGGAGTCATGGAGGGCGGATGCAATAATGTCAGCTATACTTACTGGACGACCATTCATTAGGAGGTAGATATATAGGGCTTGGCGTTTAGTGACATTGGCGACGTGGGTGGTGGGAGCGATATTATTATACACTAGATGCAACAAAGGTCGAGCCTCTAGTCGTAACTCGAAGCGTTTAAGGTATAGCTCGGTATATCATGGGTGATGCCAATCAGCTCCCTCTTGACAGAAGGTGTGAGCAACATCAGCTAGAGGGTAATTATGGATTAGCTGGTCAAAATGAAAGTGGCGACAGGGAAGAAGATCAAAACGGTGGTGGATGTTAGAGGTGGTGAAGGCATAGGACTCTCTAATGCCACAAAAGTCAATAGCTAAGCAGTTATTGATACGAGCATAAGTATAAAAATGACGAACAAATTTTTCATTGCTTAAGGTACGCTCCTTAATTAAGCCAGTTAGTTGGGATGCATGAAGTTGTTGAAAAAAAGGGATGTTTGGGGTCGGTGAAAGGAAAGAGTCATTCTTTGATAAAAGGTCTAGCATCAACTTTTTCATATAAATCCTTAAATGTAAACTCATTTTCTGGTGAGTTAGGTTCACTGGAGGGGGTAGGGTTTTTGGTTAGAGTCATTTGCCTGCAGATGAACAAACTAATTAAGCAATAGAACAAATCAAACTTTACCACGACGTACTCCATGTCGCCACGGCGAAACATTCCAAAGAGAACGATATGTCCAACTTGTCTGCACTAACTGACAAGAACATATAAGATTTAAAAAATGGATAAAGAAGGAAACTGAGATACTTACAAAGACGAGGAGGAAGCTACGTAAAGAGAATCGAGAGTGATGATGATGAGGAAAGAAAACAAAAACTGAGAGGAAGGAGGCTAAGAGGATTTTTGCCACGGTGTGCTAAGGTTGGGAAAGAGGGAAACAGACGAGCAGTGAGTTTAAGAAAATAGTAAGATGAAAAGACAAAAGGAATAGGAAGCGGAAATAAATGGTCGAGGGCATTTGGGGATAAAATGGTAATATAATAAATTAAAATTGAAGAAATGAGAGGGTAGCCTACACAAATTCTATCTTTGCAGCGGCAAAAACATCCCGAAAGGAAAAATGGAAGACATAGGAATGCGTTGTTGCAGCGATGTGACATGCACACTTTGGCGAAAATAACACGAGAGAAAATGGAACAAAATAGGAGTGCGTCGCCGCGACGATGTGGAATACATGCCGCAGCGAGAATTTCCAGAAAGAAAGAGACTAAGTGGAGACTTTTCAAAGATGAACAGATAGAGAATTTTTACAAATAAATGAAAAACATGATAAAGAAACACAAAACATAGGCTGGATACTTAGAAAAATTTTGCCAAGGTACTGAATAAGTTCAAGAATCAAAATGTAACACAATCATCAATACGCAATTTCTCCAAACTTGAAGATATGTCATGCTTTAGAGTGATCAATCACAGCAAAATTAAGGCAACAGACAGAACTAAAAGGGGTGTTATTGGATTGAAAATTACTATTAAATTAAAAACTAAGTTACTTTTCCTACTGGGTTAGTTTCTCCCCCACACTTACTCAACAAACTAATGTACCAAACATGTCATGAACAATCATAAGGAAAAAGTAAGTAAACAAGTGAACGAAAGAAATAACCTGAGATTTATGGTGGTTTCTGGTTCTTATGGTAAAGCTTCAAGAGATGTCCATTCACCTTAAGCTTAGCTGCTCCTTTTCAAGTAGAAGCTCCACCATGCCAAAGTCGTGCAGTTTTGTGATAGTGTACGGCCCATCCCAATGAGGATTAAATTTCCCTTACTTGAAAGTGAAACGAGCCTTAAGCAGTAACACGTTAACTCCCTCTTTGAAGTCCTTCCTCAAGATGCCTTTATCGTGCACAAACTTGGTTTTCTCCTTGTAGAGTCTAGACTTCTTATACGCAGCTAGCCTTAACTCTTCCAATTCTTGCAACTGCAACTTTCTCTCCATTCCAAAAGATCCTAAGTCCATGTTGCACTGCTTGATTGGCCAATAAGCTCTATGTTCCAACTCTACTAGCAAATGGCAAGCCCTTCCATAAATTAGGCGGTATGGAAACATCCCGATTGGTTATTTGTAGGCGATCTAATAAGCCTATATTGCTTCTTCTAAGCACAAACTCTAATCCTTCTTGGATGGTTTTACAATCTTCTCCAAAATATGCTTCACCTCTCGATTAGATATTTCAGCCTGACCATTGGTTTGGGGATGATATGTAGTGGAGACTTTATGAGTGACTTCAAATTTTAAAAACAGATTGTCAACTACCCTATTACAAAATGTGTACTCCTATCACTCACCACAGCCTTTGGAATCCCAAACCTAAAGAAAATGTTGGACTTAAGAAATTTAGACACTATTTAGGCATCATCTTTTCCAATAGGCACAGCCTCTATCCATTTGGACACATAGTATATGGCAAGAAGGATATATGTAAAACCAAAGGACGAAGGGAAAGGACCTATGAAGTTGACTAAACATCAAAGGTTTTGCAAAACAGTAGAGGCTGTTGAGGCATTTCATGCCTTTTACCTAACCCCCCAAAATGTTGCAACTTGTCAGAAGACTGAAAAAATGTAAAAGAATCTTTAAGGCTAGTAAAATCCAGAGTCTAGAATTTTTCTAGATGTTCTCCTTACACTAAAATGTCCCCCATAAACCATAGAATGGCATGCTGAAATAATGGCATCAAATTCTTCATTAGGCACACATTTCCTTATGACTTCGTCACTGCATATTTGTCATAGATGAGGAGCATCCCAAATGTAATGCCTTGCTTCGCTCCTGAGCTTTAGTGCCTGCAAAGTAGACATAAGAGGTAGGGTGAGTCCAGCCATAACATAGTTAACAATATGTGCATACCAAGGCTCTTTTAAAAATAAAGCATATAAAACTACATTAGGAAAAGAATCAATAGTAAGCTCGAAAGAGTATACTCCCTTTGTATCCTCTGGTAACCTACTTAAGTGATCAGCTACATGATTTGCTACCCCTGGCCGGTCCTTTATCTTGATATCAAATTCTTGAAGAAGTAATGTGCATCTTATCAATCTTGGCTTAGATTGTGGTTTCTTGAGAAGGTATCAGACAGTTTCATGATTAATGAAAACAGTGACATGAGAATTTAACAAATAAGGCCTAAACTTTTCTAAAGCAAAAACTACTGCAAATAGCTCTTTCTCTGTTGTTGTGTAGTTGATTTGAACTACATCCAGTGTTTTTGAGGCATAGGCAATTGTTCTTGACATTTTCTCCTACCTTTGGCCCAACTTAGTTCCTACAGCACAATTAGAAGCATCACATGAAAGCTCAAAAGGTAAGTTCTAATCAGGGCCAACCAGAATAGGGTGAGAAATGAGTTGAGACTTTAACTCATAAAAAGCATTGCTACATGAATCATTAAAGTCAAATTTAACATCTTTTTGAAAAGGCCTTGAAAGAGGTAATGCAATCTTGCTAAAATCTTTTATAAAACACCTATAACATCTTGCATGACCCAAAAAATATCTTATATCTTTAACACAGACAGGATAAGGTAACAAAGATATTACCTCAATGTTAGCTTTATCAACCTCAATTCCCTTGCTTAAAATCAAACGAACTAGCACTATGCCCTCATTAACGATGAAATGACATTTTTCAAAGTTCAAAATGAAATTCTTCTCAATACATTGTTTCAAAACTTTTTCTAGACTAGCAAGGCAATTATCAAGAGAACCACCATACACAGTGAAGTCATCCATAAAGACTTCCATGCATTCTTCTAAACTTCATAGAAAACAGCCATCATATAACTCTAGAAAGTCCCCGGGGCATTGCATAATCCAAAAGGCATCCTACGATAAGCGAAGGTCCTAAAAGGACATGTAAAAGAGAGTTTATCTTGGTCCTCTGGTGCAATAGGTACTTGAAAGTACCCAGAGAAACCATCCAAAAAACAATAGTGGGATTTGCCTGTAAGTCACTCTAGCATCTGGTCAATAAAGGGAAGGGGAAATGATCTTTTCGTGTGGCATCATTTAATCTTCAATAGTCTGTGAACATACACCAGGAATTTTGCACTCTTGTAGGAATAAGCTCATCCCTATCATTTTTAACCACAGTAACCGCACTCCTTTTAGGAACTACATAGATCAGACTAACCCACTCACTATCAGATTTGGGATAGATGATTCCAGCACTCAAAAGTTTTGTTATTTTTTTCTTAACCACATCTAGGATAAGTGGATTTAATCTCCTTTACGGTTTTCTCACTGGTTTGGAACCCTCACTCAGTAGAATCCTATGTGTGCAAATAGCTGGACTAATCCCAGGTATGTCTGCTAAAGTCTACCCTATAGCCCTCTTATGCTCTTTTAAAATAGTAAAGAGCTATCTTCCTCACCGTTAGACAAGGAATTAGCAATTATAATAGGTAATTGCTCATTTGACTCAAGGAAAGCATACTTTAAAGTAGGGGCAAGGGGTTTCAGTTCAATTGCAGGTGGTTGCATAACAGAAAATATTAATTCATGAAGTTTAAGAGAGAACAGTTTTCTTCCCTTTAGTTCAATCAATGGTGAGCAATGTTCCATGCGGTCACCTTCAGTTTGAGATTCTTTTTCCAGTGAAATGACTTCATCAATTTCCACGTCGAAGTGACCCTCCACGACACTAGAATTACCTGAAACATTCACAGAAAACCTTTCCCAAAAGGGGTCATCACTGACAGTAGAATCAAGTGAACACAATTCAGAATCAAAGGAACCCTGTCGCAATTCTAATGCAGAGTAAACATCATCAACAACAATATCAATCATGTTAACACCCAAAAGTGAGTAATTTTCATATGGATGTTTCATTGCTTCATACATGTTAAAATAAATTTTTTTATCACCTACTTCCATTGTGATGGTGCCTTCTTTCATACTAATCATGGTAATAGCAGTCCTTAAGAAAGGTCTACAAAGAATCAATGTGGTGTCATGTGCAAGTTCAGAAGACATGTCAAGTACATAAAAATCAGCAGAAAAAACCAAACCTTTAACCTGGACCAAAATATCCTCTATAATGCCCTCAGGACACCTAATAGACCTATCAGTCAGTTGGAGTACTACCATGGTAGACTTAAGAGTTTTGACTCCCAATGAAGTGTGGACTGAATTAGGCATGACATTAATAGCTGCCCCCATATTTAACAAAGCTCCCCCTATAGTTACTTTACCTAACGTACAAGGGTTGGTAAAAGATCCAGGGTCTTGGCATTCCACAGGAATTTGAGGTTTAAAAAGAGCAGACACATTTGAGCATACTTAAACTCTTTCATTTAGTCTAAACTTCCTCTTATGTGTAAACAGGTCTTTAAGGTATTTCGCATAAGCAGGAATTTCACAAGATCAAGCAAAGGAATACTGACTTCCACTCTACTAAACAAATCAGTAATATCCTTTTCATGCTTAGTGTTAGTCATTCTTTTGCTCATCAAATAAGAAATAGGAAAAGGAAGGTCTTTGAGATTTACCTCCTTACCATTGGCTTTATTGGCTCCATACTTGCTTGACTCATCTTGCTCCCTTAATGTGGCTTGTTCATTGTTGCTCTCAAGATTTGTTCCTTTGCTATTAAAAATTGTGGACTTCTTTTCAGCCAATAATGCTTTCTCTTTAGCGCTTTCAGAATTCTTCATCTTCTCTGACGTGGAAGACAACTCATCATATTGAATCTCTTCCTCAACTACTTCCTCATTTGAATCCCGAAACTTCACTCTCTTCCCACTTTGAAGAGTGATGGCATTCAAACCCTTAGGATTTATAACAGTGTTTAAGGGAATAGTGTCGCTACTCTTAGCTTGTTGGTCACTCATATTATTGGATAATTGAGTAAGATAGGAGTTGATATTTTCATTCTTTGTCTCCCATTGCTCTATTCTTTTATCTAAGTCATTGAATCTAGCAACATCCCTGGATGAGTCTTGTTTATTCAAAGAGGCTAAAGAATTGAGTTGGTTTTCATTGGAAGTCCTCTCGTCTTTCATCAATGCCATCATATTATGCAAGAGTTTATTGGTGTCTTCCTTTTGTGGAACAGTTAAAGCTTTTTGTCAGTTTTGGAACTATTTAATAAACAGACCAGCCCCTCCACCTCGCTGGAATCTATTTGAAGGTCCACTCTTGTCATTTCTCTAACTAAATCGAGGGTTTGTTTTCCATCCCTCATTGTAAGTATTAGAATAGGGCTCCCACTTCTGATTTGTCCTACCCTGATAAACAACAGATACCTCTTCATATCGATTGGGGAAAACACTAGCAATATGCATCACGGACCCACAAGTTTCGTAACTAGGTGCAATAAGGTCTATAGGTGTTTATGGATGATGCACACTTATATGTTTCAACTCCGCAGTAATGAGGGCCAGTTGAGTAGTCATTTATTATCCAAAGAGTCTTCCTTAAACTCAAGACTTTCCATTTTCCTAGAGTTTACTGTTGAAGCTCCCAACTTATGTATGCCTCTAGTGTCTCTTTCACTGTACTGTTGGTGATTCAAGGCCATTTTCTTAATCAGATCCCAAGCCCCTTCAGTGGTGAGGTCTATCAGTGAACCTCTTGACGCTGCATCTAACATACCTTTGTCTTGACCCTTTAGCCCATTATAAAAATACTACACCAACTGTTCGTCTGGTATTTGATGGTGAGGGCATCTTGACAATAGATCCTAAAAACGGTTCCAATAATTATAGAGAGACTCATCAAAGTCTTATCGAGCTGAGAAGATTTCCTTTCTCATTGATGATGTTCTGGAAACAAGAAAGTACTTCCCCAAGAATGCCTTCCTCAAATTTCCCCAGCTGTGATAGGCATTTGCCCCATGTCTCGGAAGACTCATGTACCATTCCCTGGCTTTACCCTTCAATGATAAATGGAAAACTTTCCACAGAACTTGATCTAGAGAAGCACCCACAGGTTTCATACTCTGCCAAATCATAGATAGTGATTGCAGGTGAATGTATGGATCTTCTCCTTTCAAACCATGAAATTTAGAAGAGAGTTAATAAGCAATCCTTTTATCTCAAAATTCACATCAAAATTAGGGCAAGCAGCAATAAAAGGATCATAATTCACATAAGATGTTATAGCTTCCCTAATAGTCCTCCTTCTAAGGTTACGATTATTCTCACCAACTTCTCCTACACTTCATTACCTCCATTATCACCGTTTCTAGGATGGTTGGCATCAAGGTATTGGTTCTGCAAATTAACTGGGTTTTCAGCCATTGTCTCTCTTTCTAATGATTCACCCTCATTGCTTGATAGGCTACACTCCATTACCTTTCTTGCCTTCTACTCTCTTTTCCTTCCTAAATTTTCTTAGGCTTTTCTCAATTTTAGGGTTTAAGGGTAGGAGTGTGGTTTTTCGAGGAATGCAAAGGAAAAATTCAAAAGAAAATAAAAATGAGCAAAATTTGCTTGCAAGTTCACAAAGTCAAGTAAAAAGGTGGGATGTGATGGATGTAAGTGTGTGTGGTGTGTGAAAGTATATATGCATAAGTAAAGAAAGCTTTATAGCTGCACAGAAAAGTTGGGCGCGATGAAGGTGGTAGTTGGCCGCGGCGTAAATGTCCCAAAAGGGATCCTCGTAAGATCTTGCAAGTTGGCCGCGGTGAACTTACACCAAATACGGCAAACAAAACTCTGAACTATGCAGATGTAAAATGATAAGTATGGAAGTTGAAAAGAAATCAGTATCTTTGTTTGTTTTTGCAAAATTCAGGTGCTATGCAAAATGAAAATCTATACTATTAACAGGTGTGAAACTAAACTATCTAGATTGCAATCTAAAGACTTTTAACTATCTTCAGCAGCAATTATGACAGAAGTTAACTTACAGAACCAATTGCTTGGTTCCCCAGCAATGACGCCATTTAATTAAACCTGGAACGGTAAGCTCTTGGAGGCTGAATCAAAGCATTCCAAGAATTGCACTGTACGATGCAACCTCGGATCATTCACTTAACTGAAACCTAAACAATTGAATCTAAATTAACCTATATGTTATGCTATGCAAACTAATTCAGAGAAAATGGGGGTTGATTTTCAAACTGATTGGTAGAACTAATTTAAATGTAAAAATAAATGTTTTTGGATTTTAGGGATATAGAAAACTAAAGGAAAAAAAACGCAGAAGACTATGTAGTGATGAAGTCCCCTTGAAAGTGAGTTTTGGCTATCATTGTTTGAAATTGATTAAAGAGGGAGTAGAAACCACTAAGCTTAAAAAATGTGAACCTTGAAAGACTTTTCAAATCCAGGATCTTAATCAATGAGACTCCATTTTTTAAAATCCCATTAAGTGCTCTTAATGCGTGTAGTAGGACTAGCTAATGCAATCGGTTAAAAGGAATCTGAAATCATCTCAACATCAAACACAACCATGCAAGACAAGAGAGAATCAAGAAGATTTCAAAAAGACATATATGAAACATCACACATTCAAGCTCAAAGTTCTACATAAACCAATCCATCCTACACATAATGAATATCCAACATTTGATTAAAACCATAATCAAATAGCTCACCTACAAATCATAAATCCTATACCTAGGATGTATAATTTCATAGCTGAACTATGGATAAAACTACTCCCCTTTTTCAGCTCATTAAACTCCGGCTATTGTTGCACCTTCAAGAGGAAAGGAAATGCCTAGCCACTTATAGAACCTAGAAACTTCACAACTTGGAATGCATCTGATTCACCTATGGTAGAGGTTTAATAGTGGAAGAAAATATAGAGGAGGTAAGAATTATTCTTCAAAGAAAAGACAAAGGAGAGTGTAAAAATTGTATGTTCTGCCGCCTCCTAACTATTTATCCCAAAATAGGGTTCTTTTAGTGATATTTGGGTCTACTCTTTTGTATGGATAAGTGAGGTTTTCAAAAATGACTTGGGTTTCAGGTTGCTGCTTTGAAGTTTTCGCTGCGGTGAAGTGAGGAGTTCGCCACGGCCAAATTTTCCCAAAAGGTCTAAGTTATTGATTTGAAGGTTTCGTCACGGAAAACTTGGGTTCAATCAATGGGTATTCAAAAATAAGCTAGGCAAATCAGGAAAAGTAACCCGTAACAAAGCTAGATTAGTAACTCAAGGCCATAATTAACAAGAAGGAATAGACTATAATCAAACATATAGTCCTATAGCTATTAGGATTTTGGTTGCATATGTTGTTGTTCATAATATAAAATGGTTTCAAATGCATGTGAAAAGTGCATTTTTTTAATGGTTTTATAGGCGAAGAAGTTTATGTAAAACAACCCCCAGGTTTTAAAGACTTTGATAAACCAGATTATGTGTATAAACTTCATAAAGCTTTGTATGGATTAAAACAAGCACCTCATGCTTAGTATGATTGTTCGAGTTCGTTTTTCATTAAAAATGAATTTATTAGAGGTCAAGTAGATAAAACATTATTTAGAAAAAATATTTAAAATGATTTTATCCTTGTACAAATATATGTAGACGATATCATCTTCGTTGCAACTTCTAAAAAGTTATGTTCAAATTTTGAAAATCTTACTAAAAGTGAATTTAAAAGGAGTATGATGGGTGAATTAAAGTTCTTTCTTGGTTTACAAATTAAACAAATTGAAGAAAAGATTTTATTCATCAATAAAAGTATATCAAAGAAATTTTAGTCAAATATAAAATGGAAAATGTTAAACCAATATAAACTTCTATACATCCTTCAATCGTCTTAACTAAGGATGAAGTTGGTAAGAAGATTGATCAAACTCTTTTCAGAGGAATTATTGGTTCTTTTCTTTACCTAACTGCAAGCAGTCTTGATATAATTTTTAGTGTTTGTTTGGGTGCAAGATTTCAAGCAGATCCTAGAGAATCTCATTATGCTGTTATTAAAAGAATATTGAGATACTTGGCAGGTTCTACTGATCTTTGCTTAATGTATGAGAAAGGTAAAGATTTCAGGTTAATTAGCTACTATGATGTTGATTATGCTGGAGATATGATTAATAAAAAGAGAAAAAGTGAAGGTTGTCACTTTCTTGGTCATAATCTAATTTCTTAGTCAAGCAAGAGGCAAAGTTTAATTGTTCTATCTACTGCAGAGCTGAACATATGTCAGCTACAATATGTTGTTTATAGATGTCATGGATAAAGTATCGGTTAGAGGATTATTCTATCCAAGAAGATCAGATTCCAATCTTCTATGATAGCATAGGCGCTATAAATCTATCAAAGAATCTAATACAACACTCAAAGGCAAAGTATATTGAAGTTAGACATCATTTTATAAGAGAATATGTACAGAGAGGGATCATCAATCTACAATTGTTGAGACGAATGAACAACGGGCAGATATCTTCACCAAACCCTTAAGTGAAGATAGATTCAAGGAAATCAGACAAAGCCTGAATATGGTGATGTTAAATGACCACTCGTTTGAAACTTCATGATCCAGACGATTCGTCCTGAAGATGCTAAAAAATCATAAGTTTTCAAATTAAATAGTAACAGTAACTTTCACTCAGTAGTTTCAATTTCATGATTACCGGTGGATCAGTTAAAAATGTTACAAACGGTAGCTTTTCTAGAGTGTATATAAAAAGAAATCATCACAAAATTTGCAACACTTTACAATTTAGAATTTTATTGAAAAACTTTGAAACCAACTTGTTCAAAGTGCTCTCAACAAAGACGATCTAAACCCCCTATTCTAAACATCAAATCCTTTTCATTTCATTTCATATCTTTCTCTCAATTTTTTCTATGTACTAACCTTGCTTCTTTAAGTGAAATACATTTCTATGTTTAGTGTTTATCTTTTACAAATTTAAAAAATTCCAAAATCTCTTGTCTATCGAAGACTCGTCGATTTCACTTCCCTGAAGAATGATTGGATCAATATCGAACCTGAGATTGAAGCAGTTGGATGGAAGAACTTCTTCAATATCCGAGAGGCAGTGTATCTAAATGAAACATATGAGTTCTGGAAGAATGTGAAGGTGGCAGACAACACCTTGGCATCGATGGTAGATGGGTTGTTGGTAATAATCACACAAGATTATATTGTGAAGGCTATTGGGGGTCCAAATGAAGGAGCAGAATTGTTTAACACTACAAATTGGATCGCTCAAAGTCATATAGATGAAGCTAATATCAATTGACAGCCATATGGATCCAGTAATCTAGGAGTCAGGAAGTCTTTAGCCATTATTCTGAAGGCTAAGGTTCTTCACTCACTTCTTCTCCACTGTATCCTACCAAGAACAGGATCAAAGGACATGGTGACAATAAATGCTGAACATTGTCTGTTTCATCTACTCACTCACCAAATTGTTAATCTTTTGTTCTTGATCGTAAATACATGATAAAGGCTATGGAGGATTATCATATGAAGAATGGTTCTTTACCTTATAGTATGCTATTAACAAGATTCTTCAAAAAATCTAGAATCCTACTTGATAGAGGAAGTAGAGTAAAGATGAATGTTAAGAGTGTTATCAATTCCTCTAATATTCACAAAATGGGGATCCATACTGAAGTCAAAGCAGATTTAGATTTCACACCAAAAGCACAGTCTAAGGGGGAGCTTTTAGTAAGATGAAGCAAGAAAGAAAATTTTCCATCTAAAATACAAGCAAAACCTCGATTGTCCGAAAGCAGAGGTAAAGATTGAACAATCATTTGATGAGTCAATATAAGCCAAGACATTTCCAAAAAAGAAGGAAAGCAAGTTTGAACAACCAACCCGCCAAGTGTTGTTAAAGAGGAAGGTGAGACGCTCTAATCAGAAAGGCCAGAGAAGTCAAGAAAGTCACCAAGATTAATGATCTTATGACAACAAGAACAGAAGAAACAGAAAGTTCTGATTCTTGGTAGAGATTCTGAGGGTCAAAAGGAGCAGGAACAAGAGCAACAACAACATCCTACCAATCCAATTATCTCTATCCCTCATACTCAATTAGAACAACTATCTAGAGAGATAAAAATAAAAAGAAAGTTAGTATTTGAGAAGAAGAAGCCTCGATAACAACTCTCTTCCAAATTATTAGAAGAATAAAAGAAGATGAAGCCTATTCAGAAGAAGAAGGTTTCATCATTTGATGTTCCACAAAAGACATAGACTGTTGAAAAATAGCGATTAACTTACAACCCTCCTCAACTATTAAAGAAAGAAGATTTGAAGATGAAGTTCACAGAAGAATAAACACATGATCGTAACAGAGGTTTAATTATCATCAGAAAAACTTCTAGACAGAAAGTGAAGGTTCAAGTTGAACCTATAACAGTAAATGATCAGACGGTACATCTTCTAAGCCTTAAAGATCGAAGACTATATAGTATTTTGCAAGATGAAAAGACAGAACCATATCCATTTAAAAATATAAAAGATCCTTATACAATCTATCCAGTGACAAGAAAAAGGACAATCAAGATTGTACCAGATGTACAACCTAGACATATAGCACCGTTATTCAACAAAGAAAAAGGAAAGAACAGGAATTTTCCTGAAAGCCGAGAAGATCTCACAAAAGAAATTCAAGTGGTAGTGAAGAGCATAGACGATGTATATCATGCAGCTCAGCTTGTAGGCGTCTATATATCACATCATATATCAAGGGAATCGGGAGCTAATTTTGGAGCATCTACCAAAGAAAAAAGCTTTAAGGTAGTTGGCACAATATAAGAAGAAAGGTACAAAAGTAGCATAATTGAAACCTTTGTGCATTTGCTCATACATTTCAAACCCTTAGGTTTCATTCCTTTAGTTAAAGCTATTTTACACCTTATAGGGCAACCAATTTACAAACTACCCAAACCTGATGATCTTGATATCTCTGACGGAAAATAACCTTTCAAATTACCCTCAATCAAAATTATAAAATTAGACAATTCAGCTGGAAAACCATCTGTCTTTGATTATATTCGTCCACTTAGTGAAAAGCTAAAAGATCCTACCTTTAATTCAGAGCTCTTAAAGAATTTCATCGAATGGACTGAAGCTAGTTACAAGCAGACGGAAGTTTAGGAAGCCTTAGCTAAAAATATTGAGAAACTTGATACTAAGTTTGATGAACTAGGCGATGCAGTGGGTGATTTTCATGAGGAAATAGCACTTCTATGTGTTTCTATAGAACAAGACCTTAAGACAATCCTCACTGATATTCAATAAATGTATTCTGAAATTTTGAAGCGTCGAAAATGAACGATCTTTTTGATTAATAATAAATAGGGGGAGAACAATAGAAAGGAGAATTAAACAATTAGAATTTTTTTGTTTATCATTGTATATTTTTCTTTATTCGTCTGAATATTATTTTTACCTTCTAATATTATGATTATTTGTTATCATCAAAAAGGGGTAGATTGTTAAATCAAGAAGTCTTCACTTCTTCTATTGATTTTAATGAAAGTCAAATAATAATAATAATAGAAGTGTGTGAACTATTGATGAATTTGTTAAGTGCGCAGATAAATATAAGTGGCACAAATCATCAAGTCAAGATGACACTTAAGTAAAAACTAAATAAGATGAAGTGTCTAAGATGGATCAGACGAAGTGATCAAGTCTAAAGACACCAGACGAAGTATACGAATCTAAGAAAAATGATGTAATTGAAGAATATGTTAGAACATCAGTTAGTTAGAGTTAGTAATAGGACTTAACTAATAAAAAACTATAGAAGATTCCACAAGCAGATATCTCAGGTAGAACGTTGGAGATTTAGGTTACAAATATTAGTTATATTCATAAACTTAAAAAAAAGGGAGAGAATTCTGAATGTACGAAGCATATTTACAGAAATTCTGTAGATCATGGCCTCATTAAAATAGGCTCGCCCTCGGCCACGATCATAGCCCTATAAGTCACGATCGTGACCTCCTTAAATTAGGCCATATACACTTGTTTTTCATCCGATCTTTTGTACATTTGACCCTTAGGTTCTTGGTTAGTTTAGGCACTTGAATTAATTTTTAATTTAATCAAATCAGGAAGTTTTTCTTAATTCTAATTTGTTGTGGATTATCACATGAACTCTTCAATAGTTAATTATCCAACTTATGAACATTTCCATAGACAATTACTTTAGAGCACTACTCTAACAAACTCCCACTTTCACTAAAGTGAATCACCTTTGTATCTAATACCATAGGTGAGTATACAAGAATCAAATTTCACTTGAGGAAGTGGCTTAATCAAAGGATCAGTGATTTTCTGGTCTGTGGTCACTCTCTCAATCTTCACATCACCTCTATCAATTATCACCTTAAAAGGGTGATATCTCCTAAGTACGTGCTTGGACCTCTGATGAGACCTAGGTTCCTGGGCTTGCATAACAGCCCCATTTTCATCACAACACAACAATATTGGGTCTACTATGCTAGGAACTACTCCAAGTTCCATGACAAACTTCTTAATCGAAACAACTTCTTTTTTCACTTCTGTAGCTACAATGTACTCTGACTCGGTCATTGAATCTGTAGTTGTCTCTTATTTAGAACTTTTCCAACTGACTGCTCCACCATTCAGTGTGAAAACATAACCTGACTAAGATTTGGGGTCATCCTAGTCAGGTAAAAAACTAGTATCTGTATGTGCGTTCACTACGAAATCTCCATTTCCATATATCAAGAATACATCCTTAGTCTTTCTCAAGTACCTCAAGATATTCTTGACAACCACCCAACGACCCTCATAGGATCAGATTAATATCTGCTCATAACAATGAAACCATATGATATATCGGGTCTTGTATATAACATAGTATACATGATTGACCCTACTGCCGAAGCATATAGGATCATACTTATGCTAGTCCTCTAATCTTGCATCTTAGGATACATAGATTTCAAGAGTTTTATCCAATGAGTCATGAGAAGGAACCCTCTCTTGGAGTGCTTCATGCTAAACCTATTTAACACTTTATCTTTCTATGTTGATTGTGAAAGATCCAGCAACTTCCTTGATCTATCTCTATAGATCTTTATTCACAATATATAAGTTGCTTCTCCAAGGTCTTTCATCAAAAAATTCTAGAATAACCAAACTTTGACTGATTGCAAACTTGAGACACCATTTCCTATTATTAATATGTCTTCCACATATAACATAAGGAATATGATAGCAATCCCATTAACCTTCTTATACATATATGGTTCATCAGGATTTTGTGAGAAACCAAACTCTTTGATTGTCTCATCAAATTGGATGTTGTAACTCCTTCATGCTTGCTTCAATCCATAAATAGATTTCTGAAGCTTACATACCTTTCCACCATCTTTGGATGCGAAGCCCTCAGGTTGTTTCATATATACATCCTCAATTAGGTTTCCATTTAGGAAAGTTGTCTTCACATCTATTTGCCATATTTCATAATCATAATAGGCAGTAATGAATAACAGTATTCTAATGGATTTAAGCATGGCTACGGGGTTAAATGTCTCATCATAGTTGACTCCTTGTCTTTGATGATAACCTTTAATGACTACCTTCACTTTACAAGTAATGGCATTACCTTCCATCTCAATTTTCTTCTTGAAAATCCACTTGCATCCTATGGGTTTTAACCCTTCGGGTAGGTGAACCAAAGTCCATGCTTGGTTTTCATACATGGAATCCATTTCAGATTTCATGGCTTAAAGCCATTTTTTGGATTGTGAACTCTTTAGAGCCTCTTTATAGGTTGTAGGCTCATCATTTTCTATTAGCAATACATCATCTTCTTTATTTAAGAGAAATCCATATCTCTCTGGAACATTACGTATCCTACTTAACCTATGAACATTTTGTGTGTCAGAAGGTTCAACTATTTTTTCGTTTCTCTGGACAATGGTTTCGGGTTCAGGTTCAAGAAGTTAATCTGCGTTTGTTTAAGCATTAGGAACTTAATCAAGTTCAACTTTGCTACCACTTTCTTCTCATAGAAGAAACTCTTTTTCTGAAAGGACAACATGCTTTGAGACAAAAACCTTTTGCTCTAAAGCATTATAGAATCCTGTAAATAGGCATTTATCAAATTTCACTTCAAGCTTGTCTAATTGAAACCGTTTCACATAATCCAGACAAGAATTTTATATGAGAAAGATAAGGCCTTTTGTTAATCCACATGTCATATGGAGTAACTTCAACTGCCTTGGAAGGGGTTTTATTTTTCACATAAATAGCAATCTCGAGTGCATAACCTGAAAGGATTTCAGTATATCTGCTAAGAACATCATTGACCTTACCATTTCCAACAAGGTTTGGTTTCTCCTTTCAGTCACACCATTATGTTACGGTGTATAGGTTGGAGTCCACTAGAACCATATCCCATTATCTAAAAGATAAGTTAGAAATTCCTCATTTAAGTATTCACCACCTCGATTTGATCAAAGTGTCTTAATACTTTTACCGAGTTAATTCTCTACTTCTTGTCTAAATTGTTTGAACATTCAAATGCTTTAGACTTGTACCTCATTAGATACACATAACCATATCGTGAATAATCGTTGATAAAAGTAATGAAGTATACAAAACCACCTCTGGCATGAATGGATATTGGACCATATACATCCAAATGTATTAGGTCTAATAACCTATTCATTTGTTCACACTTTCCTTTAAAATGTAATTTATTCAACCTTCCTAATAAGAAAGATTCACATGTGTCATATGATTCATAATCAAATGACCCCAGTCTACTATTCTTATATAGCTTAAACATACGTTTCCAACTTATATGGCCAAGTTGACAATGTCATAAGTAAGATGATTTTAGATTATCTCATTTTTGTCTTTTATTCTCATTGATATTTAAAATTGGATTGGACATATCTAATATATAAATTCCATTGCACAATGTAGCAATACCATACAACATTTCATTCAACTTAATTGAATAACCATTGCTTGAAAAAGTTAATAAAATCCCACTTTATTAAGACATGAAACATATACAATGTTTTTAGTCACAACGGGTACATAATAGCAATATCCAAAGTTAACTCTAGCCCACTAGAAACATACAAAACATATGTTCTTATAACTAATGCAGCCACTCCTGCTCGATTTCCCACATGTCGGTCCATCTCTCCCTTCTTAAGCAGTCTACTATCCTTGACATCCTGCATATCAACACATGTGTGTGAGACCCATCCGATATCTAATACCCAAATGTTATGATCAGAAATAGTATTAAACTCAATGAAAAATATCATACCTAAAGTAGACAGTGGGGCATTTAATGCCTTCTTCTACTTTAGTGACTCCAGATAAAACAAAAAAGAAACCTTGAGGTGTCGAACCTTTCAGATTGAGCTTGCTTATCAAACAGTTCCCTTAGATGGTAGACTATGGTATGAACATCTATAGCCTCATACTGCTTTTATAGTTTTAGTGACATAGAGGCCAGCATTATACAGCTAGCCAACTCACTATCATTCAATAGCTTCTTGTAACCTTTTCTTGTTAACTTTCTTATCTTCATCAAATGCATCAGCAATAGGGGGAACGGGAAGTGGTTCATCTAAGACATATCTTAGTTTTTCAGATTAGAGAACAATTCTCAAATTCCATAGCCAATCCAATAAGTTTGGTCTCGTGATTTTGTCAGAATTTAGTAAGGAGCGTAGGTTCACACTAGATGACATCGTGCAATTCAATAACCTAAAAGAATGAGAGAAAAAGTTACAATAAACACTTAATGTATATCGATAAGGACTTTAATCATATGCATCTAGGTCCCACTATAGCTCTCACTATGAATTCGAGAAAACTTACAATTTTCTAAATGGGTCGATATCTGATATTACCATAAATGACCTTAGTTTTGCCCAACAAGCCACCTTAGGTCAATCAGTAGGTATCATTCATGCCAATTGCATTCAATTATGCAACTATTGACTTGCGCCATCAACTGTTTATTTAGCACACTAATTGGGTCATCAACTCTTGATTTGTATACATCCCATATATTTAACCTAACTATGCCTCTGTCCACGTTGACCTTGGGTTTGCCCAACAAATCAATGCTTCCAGTTAAGATGAACCTGTTAATCCAAAAATCTAATTTCCATGGTTTGAAGATATTCGTGTAGAGCGGGCTTGGGTTTTCCCAACAACCTAACTCTAAAAGAACTCTAGTTCTTACCATATCAATGGAAGGCGTAAGTCTTAACATTTTGGTTGAGGGATTTGTTCTTTGGTCTCATCAATACTTGGATGATCTTGAATATGTATATCATATATATACATTTAGATTAAGGACAACTCAATTAAATTAAGCCTATGTCTATAACTACCCTTAAAATGCATCGAATGCATGTATCACATAAAGGAGGCTTAATTTTGATTGTTATATGATTATGTATCTAAAGAAAGTGATTCGATTCAATTTTTGAACGTAATCAGGTACTAGTGTTAGTCTTGGCTAATCCGAATTATAAATTTGATTCGATTAGTAAAATCCAATTATTTTGATGTCCAAACGAAACACTTTAATCCTTATGTTTATGCCTTTCAATAGTCACACTAGAAATGCTACACTCTACTTGGATTAATTCTAAATTAATCCCTAGGGTTTCCAAAATTTCCGTACACCAATTTGTCCTCTATAATATGCCTAGGTCTTCTAAAATTTACCTAAACAATTTCAGCATAAGCCAAAATTATCTTGACGGTCAAAATCATTAAGATAAATGAGTTAACCTATTAAACACTAAAGGGATCGATTCAATGTTCAAAAAATTTCCAGAACCCTAATTTCAAGCACATGCACTAATCATGTTATTACCATCAAAATAATACATTTATTATCACATAACAACCTTATTTAGGTCTCATAACCGAAATACATACATTATAAGTCATTAAGTAAGTCAACTCCATCAACTTTCAAAAAGTTGACCAATATTGACTTTGACTTTATTTATCAATTGAATCAAATTCAATTAGATCTGAAACAATTCCAAACTCTTATAAACATTCTAAATGTGTCTACTAAAAAATTACAGAACCTAATTCTCAGGAATTATTTCTTAATAAATTTTAATAGGTCAACACATTATATTTGTATGACACTTGTCATATTACTTCTAACATGAATCATACATTACATCATGCATGTATAAGATAATCACTTTAACAGCAAGTGTCATGCATCTCATACACGTGGAAACATCTGATCCTGCATATGCATGCATAAAATTTATAGAAACAATTTTTATAAAATTAATATGGAATTTTCACGCATGCATGCTCATCACATTCCCAGAATTTCCAGAACTTCATACATGCATCAAACTAAAACTAAATTAGTAACAAAATAGAAAATGACATTCAATTGTATTTTGGTTTTACACAAACAAATATAACATCGTATAAACATTTTTGTGAAAGAAAAACAGAAAATCAATTTTCTATAATTATTACGAAATTTGCAAAATCAGCACATGCAATCAGTTTTCTAGAAAACCGCAAAAATCAACATATGAACAGTCTAGATATAAATTCGAAATAAAATAGCAAATGACATTAAATTGAAATTAAATTCTACATAAACATAATATAACATCTTATAAATATTTCTAATAAATAAAATCAGAAAAATAATTTTTTAGAATTTACATGAATTTTTCCAAATCAACATGCAAGTCAATCATAACCTAGCAAACACTTTGCACATGTTCAATACATCATCTAACACATGCACAAACTTGCTCTGGTACCATTGTTGGGTTAGCAATGGTTACATGCATCACATGTAAGTGGATGCAGCAGAAGATTCTGAGACCATGACAAACCGAAAACTACAGAATCTAACATGCATGCACATATGCGTATAAAGGAACCTGAAATATAAATTTTTTACCTTATGTATGTCCTCATTTCTTGTTTCTTCTCCTTGTTTAGGTTATTGCAAACACCAAAACATTCCTTGATCACCCGAGAATATGCAAACAAGTAAGATGAAACAATGTATAAGGGTTTTAGAACACCAAGTAGATGGTCAAATGGGAGATAGAATAAGGTTATCTTTTATGGCCTCTATTATGATCGTGGCCCCTTTAAAATAGGCTCACCTTCAGCCACAATCGTGGCTTTATGAGTCATGATTGTGGTCTACTTAAATTACACCATACATACTCATTTTTCATCTGATCTTTTAAGCGTGTGGCCATTAGATTCTCAGTTATTTTAGGCACTTGAATTAACTTTTAATTCAATCAAATTTTGAAGGATTTCATGATGTCAATTTGCCGATATATATGTGGATTAACACTTGAATTCTTCAATAGTTAATTATCCAACTTATGAACCTTTCCATAGAAAATTACTGTGCAATTCGTCCTTTCACTATACTATACCCCACTTGGTTCAGAGTATGGGCTATGTGTCAACTACCACTAGGCTGACTACGTCACATCTAATCCAAACAATGTTAGTTCTTTAATTACTTTATAACTAATTAAAGATTCTATTCATGACACATAACTACTCTAGCCAGAGATTCCCAAGTAATGACCCTGATAAGAGGCTATGGGTATTATCTCCTTCTATCAGGAGTGATGAATCCTTTATTAGCTACCTAATTACCTTCTAATACCAATAGTTATACCCAATCGCCACCCTAAGACTGACCTCATGTTGAGGCAACAAGGAACGATGTCAAGGCATAGGATTAGTGTCTAAGATATCCTTGAGTATATCAAGTATAAGGATATTTGCACCACTACTATAATGAGATTAATCATTGAAATTCGATAGAACATCCATATGGTAATCTTATAGCAGGCCATCCAATGTACTTACTACCCTTAGTAAGCATCCACATGTTAACTCTAAACATCTCATGTTTACAGTTTACAAGATCCGCCACTTGATCAAATCAAGAAGTATAGCATGTGCTAGTCTATCTATATTACTAATGTCCTATGTTATTCCATATGATAGGAATCTCATTATCATGATCTCATAATGATTTCCTTCACGCTATGTTTTGTATCATGGACTTCATTAATTTGATTTAATATCAACATCAATTCATATATAAAAGAATATCAAATTAATGAAAAATGCCTTTCACTTTATTAATCAAAATAAATTCAGTTCAAAAGTGCTAAAGGTGATTGTTTTTAGAGCACTACTCTAATAATCTCCCACTTGCACTAAAGTTAATCACCTTTGTATCTAATACCATTTGCGAGTACACAAGAATCAAATTTCTCTTAAGGAAGTGGCTTAGTCAAAGGATTAGCAATGTTCTAATATGTAGGCACTGTCTCAATCTTCGCATCACCTCTATCAATTATCTCCCTAATTAGGTGATATCTCCTGAGTGCATGCTTGGACCTCTAATGAGACCTTAATTCCTTGGCTTGAGCAACAACCCTATTGTTGTCACAATACAACAATATTGGGTCTGCTATACTAGGAACCACCCCAAATCCATGGTGAACTTCATTATCCAAATAGCTTCTTTTACTGCTTCCACAGCTACAATGTACTTTGACTCAGTTGTCTTATCTGCAATTTAAAAAAGTTCATGGACTAAACTGAAAAAAATCTAAACCTAATAACATATAGACACGCATGTATGTGACTATGTAAGTCCACAAAAATACACAATGCCTTACACAATCATATACATGCTCGTGTAAGTTGACACATTCACCATATCTTAGATAGTCATTTACACACCTGTGTATAAGATCATGTATGTTACTAATAACTAATTATGATTACCAATGACATATATATTCAATTATGATTATGTTATTCAATTAAAATTATGAATAACATATATTTATATATTGATTACTTCAGGTCAATGAGTGTATTCGTTCCGTAGAGAGTTATAATGCAATAGTGGAGACAAAGGTGAAAAATTCTAATCGTGTATCAATTAAAAATAGAAGTCCAACTTAAAGTCAATTAGAAAGTGAAATTTGGAATCGTTTCAAAAAGATTAGATCAATGGATGGAGTAGGAAAAAATATAATGTAAGTATTGTTAGAGGATGCTAGTTGAGTGTTCAAAAGGTAGAATCCATCATTTAATGAGACATATGGATTCGTGTAGTGGAAAAAAGATGATATTAAGAGGTCAAACATTTTTTACTTCTAAGCTTATGAGACGGAAGAATGTAATGATTGCAACATCTTGTGACAGCAACACATTAAGATTTTTAATAGCTTCTATAATAATTGGTAATGAACATCAGTTGATATCAAAGATTTCAAATGTTTGGCAACTCACTACAACCGCCCTTTAAGGTTCTAACTCACAATATGTTGAGACAATGTGAAGATATATAAAGACAAGAAGAAAGAAATTTTAAGAACATTTTTTAGTATTAAAGGACAGATTGTGATTACAATAGACTTGCAAATAGTCGATAATCAAAAGAAAGGTTATTGGTAGTGATGACACATTATGTTAACAATTACTAGAGTTTATGCAATAAAATTTTGAGGTAATTTATATTTTAAAATATTGTTATCATTTATTTCTCATTATGTTATGATTGATGTTAGTAATATTTTTACATTATAGGTTCATTTATGCATGTTGGACCCCAAACTTTTCTTAGAAGACTAGAAATAATAAATGAGAAATGTAGAGAGGTTCATATTTTTGCTTTGGTGCTTTTAGTGGATAAGAGATCTTGAAATGGAAAGAATTAAGGTGAAAGTGAGAAGTAGAAGAAAACAAAAATGAAATTGAATTTGTGTAGGAAGTTGATGAAGAGTATGCACATATGCGTATGTTTTGTTATTGGTGTTCATGATTGCGTTAAAGAAAGATTGTGAAACAAAATGGGTGGTTGATTTGGAAATTTTTTCAAGGAGTATGCTGCAGTCCTTTAACCACAACTTTTTCTCTAGTTATCCAAACGAGATGATTCTTAATTTGGATTAAACTAGAAATATATGACTGTATTTCTTATGCAAACATTGAATTTAAATTTTGTCTTTAAGAATCACAAAGTTTGTCATGATATTAAGAACTGGGTGTAGTACATTGAATGAATGTAAAAATTCATATTTTGTATTCCAGGGGAAAATCTGTATTAATCTAGGTTGATTTGGAACTTCGGATGGAAAGTTAGGGTCCTTAGGAAGGGGAATCCATAGGAATGTAAAGACGTATCGTATGTGATGACATTACACCGTCTCTAATGATTTCATATCGTATTAAGAGTTGCATCGTCTTAAGTTGACTTTGCTTTGTCTTAAGTTGACCACCTAAATCGTCTGCTTGGTGCATTTATCTATCGTATGTAAAGATGTATCATCTGTACTGCATCATCTTAAGTTGATTTTGCTTCTTCTTAATTTGACCACCTAAATCGTCTGCTTAGTGCATTCGTCTATCGTCTGTGTTGCATCATCTTAAGTTGACTTTGCTTCGTCTTAAGATGACTACCTAAATCGTCTGCTTAGTGTATCATCTATCATCTGTAAAGACGTATTGTCTGTGTTGCATCGTCTTAAGTCGACTTTGCTTCGTCTTAAGTTGACCACCTAAATTGTCTGCTTAGTGCATTCGTCTATCGTCTGTAAAGATGTATCATCTGTGTTGCATCATCTTAATTTGACCACCTAAATTGACTGCTTAGTGCATTCATCTATCGTCTGTAAAGATGTATCGTCTGTGTTGCATCATCTTAAGTTGACTTTGCTTCGTCTTAAGTTGACCACCTAAATCATCTGCTTAGTGCATTCATCTATCATCTGTAAAGACGTATCGTCTGTGATGCATCATCTTAAGTTGACTTTGCTTCATCTTAAGTTGACCACCTAAATCGTCTGCTTAATGCATTTTTCTATCGTCTATAAAGATATATCATCTGTGTTGCATTGTTTTAAGTTGACTTTACTTCATCTTAAGTTGACCACCTAAATCGTCTGCTTAGTGCATTCGTCTATCATCTGTAAAGAAGTATCGTCTGTGTTGCATCGTCTTAAGTTGACTTTCCTTCGTCTTAAGTTGGCCACCTAAATCATCTGCTTAGTGCATTCATCTATCATCTATAAAGATGTATCATCTGTGTTGCATATCATCTTAACTTGACTTTTGCTTCGTCTTAAGCTGACCATCTAAATCGTCTACCTTCTGAAGAACTTCGTCTACCATTTTGCTTCATCTACATTCTAATGAGCTTTGTCTATCTTTTTGCTTCGTCTACCTCCTGACGAGCTTTGTCTACCTTTTTTCTTCATCCACCTTATGAAAAACTTCGTCTACCTTTCTGCATCATCTACCTTCTGTCGAATTTCGTCTACCTTTTTGCTTTGTCTACCTTCTGACGAGTTTCGTCTAAATTTTGTTTCATCTATTTTTGCATTCGTCTGCTTTTTTCTTTGTTTGTTTTATGCTTCGTCTACTTTTTTCTTCACCTGCTTCTTGCACTCGTCTGCTTTTGCATTCGTCTTCTTATTGTTTCATCTACTTCTGGCATTCGTCTGCTTATTGCTTCTTCTGCTTATTGCATTTGTCTGCTTTCTGCCTTAGTGACCGAGACTTCTTCTTCTTTGTACTGTTCATTTTATATTGTATAGTCCATCTTTGACCCTTCAGATGATAGAATTTGTTCCTAAGTCTTCAAGAAAGCTGTAGATCTTGAAGTTCTCCATCGAACCATATAAAGAACACCTCAATCAGATATCTGTAGGGAAAGTTATAGCAATTTTCCCATTTCGTCTACTTTTCATTTGGCTTCATCTAAACCTATCTTCTGTTCCATTTTTTATCCTTCAGAAGATAGAATCTATCTTTGAGGTCTTTAGGAAAGTGATTTTTAAAGCATCAGATTCATAACACGTTTCTGTATCTCTCAATGAAAGATTATGACTTCTGGTGCTGATTTGAAGAAAAAAGATGGATTGAATCAAAGGGTTCAATAGAAAGAGAGGGAATTTGATATTTTACTGAACATACTTCAGTATTTTGAATATATCTGGATCTATAGGATTCCAAATGAGATGGTTCTTTTCTTTTTCAGGATAAACTAGAGACATGAAGCTACAAAGTGTATGTAGAAGTTGAAATCTATTTCAGTCTCTAGGACTTTCAATTTTTGGATGGAAGTTAGGTATAGTGTATTGTTTCAATCTAAAAATAGTCTGAAATATTTAGGCCCTAACTTTTAGATTTCTGAACCGAATTGATGGAATTTGGTGTCCTTAGAAATGTAAGACAATAGAGAAGATTTTTTCTAGAATAAAGTGTTATGTCAAAATGTTCAAGGGTGTTTTTGGCAGGACACTTAAGTATAAAACACATAAGGCATAAATGGAAGGACAAATAAGACATATCTCAATCATTAAGGGCACAATTGGAAGAAGAAGTGTTGTCTTACATTTTAAAAAGAAAGAAGAACGAAAATTGAAAAAAAGAAGAAGTGTCATAAAAAAGAGAGAGAAATATGAAGAGAGGAGGAGAAGGGGAGAAAGAAGAGAAAACAAGCTAGGGTTTGATTTTTCTTAATCCTCAAGAGAGATTTTGAGATTTTTCAAAAAAGGAAACAAGTAGAGGAAGAGAAGAGCTTCCCTTTGAGCTAAAGATCCCTTCACCTGGTGAAGAATGAAGGGATCAAAGAGGCAAGAGGAACAAAAAAAAAGGCATGTTTGAGCAAGGCTATAAGCAAGGAAATCAAGGTGGCTACATGTTTATAACAGAGTAAATAAGCCACTAAATGTGTTCTTTGAATGAAGAAAGTTTAATGATTTTATATTGCATTTATTGCTTTTGGAATGAAATGAAAAATTGTTATATGTTTGCTACATATTTTGTTTATCATTTGGGTTATTGATTTATGAAAAGACTTTGAAAATGATTATTTTTGGAAAAGATACATGTTTATGAAATCATGTTTTCATAAATGGATTTTCAAGATAAATATAGCAAGCATATGAAAATGCAAGTTTTGAAGAAAATGTGCCATTTTGGGCAACAAGTTTACAAGATTTTGAAATATATGTGTTATATGGGTTTGGTTTGGTCCCTTAAGTATATCAAGTGCACTTTGACTAAAGGCTTCTCCCACCTGCTCGCTAATGGCACAGAACTCCTTCACGGACTCCCATAAGTTGACGGCTACGTAAAACCATTTTATGGGAATGCGTTAGTACGTTCGACTCACGGCTATAGAGGACCTTTAGGCAAAATGTGTAGTACGTTCTGTTTTGGACCTACCCAAGCCATTCTGATGTGCTTATGTGTTTATGATTTGTGAATAAGTTGAAAGATGCATAAATTGTATCGTTTATGATTTTGATTACTTGACAAGACAAGAATTTTGAGAAACATGTATTTTATAGACCCAATGAAAGTTTTCTATAGCTAGTAAAATGGTTTCAAAAGTTTTTGCTTATCTTTTTATTATAAATTGTTGCCCACGAGCTTTCAAGCTCACCCTTTTCTGTCCCTACCTCCAGGTGATGAGCCAGACATGGAGCAAAAGAGAGTCAAGGCAACACTCCAAGTTTGCTTATGTTGTATATTTTGAGTTAGTTTTGGAAAACACATGGCATTAGTCACATTTTAAGAATTTGTAGTTCATGTAACTTTTGTATTTTAAGATTCAGATTACCTTGTAATGTGGCTTGAAAGGCCATTATAGGTTTGTAAAACCCTTTGTTTTAAGGGTTTTAAAATGTGAATGATGAAAATTAGTTGTAAGTAATGTATTAAGGAATATGATGAAGTAAAGATTTGAGAGTCTTATGATATTCCGCAAGAGTTGGACTTCGCATTTAGAAATAGGGTCTAACATTTTGTGGTATCAAAGCGCCAATATTAGGATCTTACATGGGCTCAATCGTAAGAGCGATTGTTAAGAGCTTGGATATGTGTTAATCGCAAGAGCGATTGGTAAGAATTTGGGCCATTATAATTTGTGAGAAAAATGGTGCCTTGGTTGAGTTTATGGTAAGGAAAGTTTATAGATATTTTAGCAATAGGAAATATGGCGTAGTTCAATATGTTAGACATAGATTCACTATTTGTGATTATGTTAAGGAGTATGGTGACGAAAATTTTATTGTGGATACGTACTTAAATGATACGAATGTGAAAATATTTCCGTGACTTGACTGAAGAAGAGATAAAGATAAGGTGAAAATGACAAGATGTAAGGTGTACAGGCAAAATGGAATTGAAAGGTTGAACTCGGAATTTATGATCAAGTATAAGATTGTGTTAGTGAAATTGAGATTTGAATTTCAAGATGGCTATATGTTCATGCTCCTAAATTGATTAAGAATGTATGTATGGAAAGTGAAACAAAGGATAGTGATATATGTAGAGGTTTTAAAGGTTATGTCGACCAGTTATTATGAGTACATATATGATAATGTGCTTAAATTTGTGAATAATATGACTGAGTACATATGAGACCTATATTTGGACATGGATAGGAGATAATCAATGATCCCTATGGTTAAAGATCATAAGATGAATCGGAGTAACGAGATGGAAGAGTAGTATAGATGATTGTAGCAAGAAAACTTATTTCGAAGAAGAATTGTTTTGAATTAGGTTAAGCAGATCAGGTAGTTTATGTTAAGAATGATTAATAAAAGAATGAATCAGACATGAATATGTAATGAATTAGAACGGAATATTGGAGTCATATCCTTAGTGGAGACTCAAGCATAACAGGTAAAGTATGCTAGTAAGAATGTATATATTTTCGATGAAAAGTATCCAACTACATGAGTGGATTTTAGGAAATTGAGAATCTTATTAAGGAATTGAAAATGGATCTGAACTCAGAGTTTAAATTGGAAGATGAGGCTTTATGATCGAAAAGGAGAAATATGTATACCTAATAAAGAGATAAAGGAGTTAGTGGGTCAATACCGAAAGTATAGAGCAAAGTGAGATAAACATAGGAGTAAAGCGTACTGATACTAGAGACATGTGAACTATAAAGCAAAAGATGAAATGTTTCTGAGAGTACCACCTTCTCAAAGTGTGCTTAGAATGAGTGCAAATGTACTCAAGCTAAGATAAAGAATCAACTAAGCTTGAATTGTAGTGGTCCAAATAAAGATATTGAGAACTGGACCATTGACTTATGAGTTAGTATTGCCAGTAAAGATGTCTTCGGTTCGTAATGTGAGTACGTTAAGAGATATCAATATGATCTGATATTGAAGTTATGGACACAGGAAGTGAGAAAAGTGTAAGCAATCCAAAACCTATTGAAGAACTCGTTAAGAAAGTGAATGATTAAAATGAGTGATTGAAAGACCAAGTGAGTCTTTTAACTGTGATCATTTGAAGGAAATTATTCAAGTGAAGAAGTTACTAGGGAGACTAAGGAAAATATAAGACAACGTTACCTCCATTTGGTTGATCACTCAGGTAAGAACTTTGAGGACGAAATTCTTTAAGGGGAGAGAGTTGTTGGACCCCGAACTCTTCTAAGAAGACTAGTACTAATAAATCAGAAATGTGGAGACGTTCATATTTTTTCTTTAGGGCTCTTAGTGGATAACATATTTTGAAATGGGAAGAATTAAGGTGAAAGTTAGAAGTAGAATGAAAACAAAAATGAAATTGAATTTTTGTAGTAAGTTGATGAAGAATATGTACATATGTGTATGCTCTGTTCCTGGTGTTCATGATTAATCGTGGATTAAAATTTCCTTATAAATGATATTGTTTTGAAATGGAGATGAGAATGAGGAATAAATGAAGTAGAAAAGGTGATCTCGGTATGAGTTGTGTTAAAGAAAGGTTGTGAAACAAAATGGGTGGTTGATCTGGAAAATTTTTCAAGGAGTATGCTTCAGTCCTTTGGCCACAACTTTGTCTCTAGTTATCCAAACAAAATGATTCTTAATTTGGATTAAACTAGAAGTATATGGCTGTATTTCTTATGAAGACATCAAATTTAAATTCTATCTTTAAGAATTGCAAAGTTTTTCATGAAGTTAAGAACTGGGTGTAGTATATTGGATGAATGTAAAAATTCATGTTCTATATTAGAGGGGAAAATCTGTATTAATCTAAGCTGATTTGGACCTTTGGATTGAAAGTTAGGGTCCTTAGGAAGGGGAATGTGTAGAAATGTAATAACGTATTGTCTGTGATGACGTTACATCGCCTGTGATGATGTCATATTGTCTTAAGAATTACATCGTCTAAAGTTGACTTTGTTTCGTCTTAAGTTCACCACCTAAATCTTCTGCTTAGTGCATTTGCCTATCATTTGTGTTACATCCTCTTAAGTTGACTTTTCACCGTCTTAAGTTGATCACCTAAATCGTCTGCTTAGTGCATTCATCTATCGTCTGTGTTGCATCATCTAAAGTTGACTTTGCTTTGTCTTAAGTTGATAACCTAAATTGTCTGCTTAGTGCATTCATCTACTGTCTGTAAAGATGTATCGTTTGTCTTGCATCGTCTTAAGTTGAATTTGCTTCGTCTTAAGTTGACCACCTAAATCGTCTGCTTAGTGCATTCGTCTATCGTCTGTAAAGACGTATCTTCTGTTTTGCATTGTCTTAAGTTGACTTTGCTTCGTCTTAAGTTGATTACCTAAATCATCTACTTAGTGCATCGTCTATCGTCTGTAAAGACGTATTGTCTATATTAATCGTCTTAAGTTGACTTTGCTTCGTCTTAAGTTGACCACCTAAATCTTCTGCTTAGTGCATTTGTCTATCATCTATAATGACGTATCATTTATTTTGCATCGTTTTAAGTTGACCACCTAAATTGCCTGCATAGTGCATTCATCTATCGTCTATGTTGCATCGTCTTAAGTTGACTTTGCTTCGTCTTAAGTTGACTACCTAAATCATCCGCTTAGTGCATTCGTCTATCGTCTGAGTTGCATCGACTTAAGTTGACTTTGCTTTATATTAAGTTGGCCACCTAAATCATCTGCTTAATGCATTCATTTATCGACTGTAAAGACGTATCATCTGTGTTGCATCATCTTAAGTTGACTTTGCTTCGTCTTAATTTGACTACCTAAATCGTTTGCTTAGTCCATTCCTCTATCGTTTGTGAAGACGTATCATCTGTATTGCATCATCTGAAGTTGACTTTGCTTCGTCTTAAGTTGACCACCTAAATCGTCTGCTTACTGCATTCATCTATCATCTGTAAAGATGTATCATCTGTGTTGCATCGTCTTAAGTTGACTACCTGAATTGTCTGCTTAGTGCATTTTTCTATCTGTAAAGACATATCATTTGTGTTGCATCGTCTAAAGTAGACTTTGCTTCATCTTAAGTTGACCACCTAAATCGTCCGCTTAGTGCATTCATCTATTGTCTATAGAGACGTATCGTCTGTGTTGCATCGTCTTAAGTTGACTTTGCTTCGTCTTAAGTTGACTACTTAAATCGTTTGCTTGGTGCATTCTTCTATCGTCTGTGTTGCATCGTCTTAAGTTGACTTTACATCGTCTTAAGTTGATCACATAAATCATTTGCTTAGTGCATTCGTTTATCATCTGTAAAGATGTATCGTCTGTGTTGCATCGACTTAAGTTGACTTTGCTTCGTCTTAACTTGACCACCTAAATAGTCTGCTTAGTGCATTTGTCTATCGACTGTAAAGACATATCGCCCGTGTTGTATCGTTTTAAGTTGACTTTGGCTCATCTTAAGTTGACCTCATAAATTGTCTACTTAGTGCATTCGTCTATCATCTGTAAAGATGTATCGTCTGTGTTGCATATCGTCTTAAGTTGACTTTTGCTTCGTCTTAAGTCGATCATCTAAATCGTCTACCTTCTGATGAACTTCGTCTACCTTTTTGCTTTGGTTACCTTCTGACGAGCTTCATTTACCTTTTTGCTTCATCTACCTTCTGATGATCTTCGTCTACCTTTTTGCTTTGTCTACCATCTGACGAATTTCGTCTACCTTTTGACAAATTTCGTCTACTTTTTGTTTCGTCAATTTTTGCCTTCGTCTGCCTTTTGCTTTATCTGTTTTCTGCTTCGTCTACATTTGGCTTCGTCTGCTTTTGCATTCATCTGCTTATTGCTTCGTCTACTTCTAGCATTTGTCTACTTTTGCGTTCGTCTACTTATTGCTTCTTTTGCTTATTGCATTCGTCTGCTTTCTGCCCAAGTGACCGAGACTTCTTCTTCTATGTACTGTTCATTTTGTATTGTCTAGTCCATCTTCGAACCTTCAAATGATAGAATTTGTTCCTAAGCTCTGTAAGAAAGTTGTAGATCTTGAAGTCCTCTTTCGAACCATATGAAGAACACCTCAGTCGGATATTTGTAGGGAAAGTTATAGCAATTTTTCCATTTCGTCTGTCTTTTTCCATTTCATCTGCTTTTCATTCGTCTTGGTCTAAACCTATCTTCTGTTCCATTTTTGACCCTTCAAAAGATAGAATCTATCTTTGAGGTCTTCAGGAAAGTGATTTTTAAAGCATCAGATTCATAACACATTTCTGTATCTCTCAATGAAAGATTATAGCTTCTGGTGCTGATTTGAAAAAAAAACGATGGATTGAATCAAAGTAGGGTTTGGTAAGAAGAGTGGGAATTGGATATTTTACTGAACATGCTTCAGTATTTTAAATATATGTAGATTTATAGGATTCCAAATGAGATGGTTCTTTTTTTTTGGGATAAACTAGAGACATGGAGCTACAAAATGTATGAAGAAGTTGAAATTTATTTCACTCTCTAGGACTTTCAATTTCTAGATGGAAGTTAGGTATAGTGTATTGTTTCAGTCTAAAAACAGTCTGAAATATTTAGGCCCTAACTTTCAGATTTTTGAACCGAATTGATGAATTTTGGTGTCCTTAGAAACGTAAGACAATAGAGATGATTTTTTTCTAGAATAAAGTGTTATGTCAGAATGTTTAAGGGTGTTTTTGGCAAGACACTTAAATATAAAAGACATAAGGCATAAATGGAAGGACAAATAAGACATATCTCAATCATTAAGGGCATAATTGGAAGAAGAAGTGTTGTCTTGCATTTTAAGAAGAAAGAAGAACAAAAATTGAAAAAAAAAGAAGTGTCATGAAAAAGAGAGAGAAATACGAAGAGAGGAAGAGAAGTGGAGAAAGAAGAGAAAATAAGCTAGGGTTTGACTTTTCTTTATCCTCAAGAGAGAATTTGAGATTGTTCAAAAAAGGAAACAAGTAGAGGAAGAGAAGACCTTCCCTTTGAGCTAAAGATCCCTTTACTTGGAGAAGAATGAAGGGATCAAAGAGGCGAGAGGAACAAGAGAAGAGGCATGTTTGAGAAGGGCTTCAAGCAAGGAAATCAAGGTGGGTACATGTTTATAATAGAGTAAATAAGCCACTAAATGTGTTCTTTGAATCAAGAAAGTTTAATGATTTTACATTGCAATATAAGTATTGCATTTATTGCTTCTTGAATGAAATGAGAAATTGTTATATGTTTACTACATGTTTTGTTTATGATTTGGGTTATTGTATTGATTTATGAAAAGACTTTGAAAATGATTCTTTTTGGAAAAGAAACATGTTTATGAAATCATGTTTTCAGAAATGGATTTCCAAGATAAATATAGCAAGCATATGAAAATGCAATTTTTCAAGAAAATGTGCCATTTTGGGCAATAAGTTTATAAGATTTTGAAATATATGTGTTATGTGGGTTTGGTTTGGTCCCTTAAGTATGTCAAGTGCACTTTGACTAAAGGCTTCTCCCGCCTGCCCGCTAGTGGCACGGAGCTCCTTCACAGACTCGCATAGGTTCACGACTATGCAAAAATCATTTTGTGGGAATGCATTAGTACGTTATGTTCACGACTACACAGGACCCTTAAGGGAAATATGTAGTACATTCTGTTTTGGACCTACCCAAACCATTTTAATGTGCTTATGTGTTTATGATTGCGAATAAGTTGAAAGATGCATAAATTGTGTTGTTTATGATTTTGATTAGTTGACAAGACAAGAATTTTGAGAAACATGTGTTTTATAGACCCAATGAAAGTTTTCTATGGCTAGTAAAATGGTTTCAAAAGCTTTTGCTTATCTTTTTATTATAAACTCTTACCCATAAGCTTTCAAGCTCACCCCTTCCTATCCCTACCTCTAGGTGATGAGCCAAAGATGGAGTGAAAGAGAGTCATAGCAACACTCCAAGTTTGCTTATGTTGTATTTTGAGTTAAATTTGGAAAACACAAGGCATTAGTTAGATTTTAAGAATTCGTAGTTCATGTAACTTTTGTATTTTGAGATTTGGATTACGTTGTAATGTAGCTTGAAAGGCCATTATAGCTTTGTAAGACCCTTTGTTTTGAGGGTATTGAAATGTGAATGATGAAAATTAGTTGTAAGTAATGTATTAATGAGTATGATGAAGTAAAGATTTGAGAGTCTTATGATATTCCGTAAGAGTAAGACTTCACATTCAGAAATAGGGTCTAACAATGTGTCAGCACCACATATAAGTAAAAGTGACTTATAAGATTTGGTTTCACCCTACCTTCAACTCGAGTTTTGGGTAACAAAATGGAATCAGAGCTTAGGGCAGCCATCATGTTGTCGGTTCAAATCCTAGATCAATCAATGTAAGGATGGAATTTAGCTTGTGGTAGTATTGGCTGCCAATCACGCAGGCAGAGCGTGGTGGACTTATAAGATTTGGTTTCACCCCACCTTCAACTCGAGTTTTGGGTGGATATAATAAAGGAAGTAATAGATTCGATTTGAAATAGTGTCTAATATTGGAGTGTAACACCTAAAGAGTAGAGAAATTTGAAGAAATTGTAAGATAACTATGCATTCCAAGTACGAAGATGTTGATTTTGAATTGTCAAACCAGATGGAACCTAAAATTTATGATGTTGGAATCGATAATCCAATATGTTGATGTACTTACTAAAAAAGATTCTTAGTACACTTGCATGCATATAAAAATCCAACATGAGTTGGATAGATAACATTGTGCGAAGTTGGAATTATTTTATAATGTGACTAAATTATTCTCGAGGAACAAAATATCCAACTTCATGATGTTGCTTTATAACTATATGTGGGATATAAAAAGCTGCTTCTAATTAGATGTTTGATTTGATGAAGGTAAAACCTTATCTACTTGTTTTACGCTCAAAAATCACAAGTGAACAGATTGTGACTTGTCGTTAAAAAAGTAGATATCAATCCCATTGGGATTAATGCCTAGACCACCGCTTAATTTAGACACAACTTTGTTTAGGAAAAAAATCGTGTGCTCTTTATGTTCATGCACCTACAAATACACAAGGAAAAGTATCAAAAACTCTTAAATCAAAGTAATCTAAATTAAACACGATGCTTAACAATCAATCCCCGACAATGGTGCCAAAAACTTGTTGAAGGTAAAACCTATCTACTTGTTTTACACTTAAAAACCGCAAGTGAATAGGTTATGACTTATAATTAAAAGGGCAGATATCGATCCCACAAGGATTGATGACACTGCTTAATTTAGACACAACTTTATTTAAGAAACAAAACTATTAAATGTGAATAATCTAGAAAATTTAATTAACTTTAAAAGACTAATGCAAACAACAAACAATACCAAAATTGTAGAAAATCTTAATTCAAGAATCTAGATGCTAGAGATTGCTTTTTCCCTATGTTGTCTCCGTCCTATTTTATTGATTGAATCGTGTCTCACCCTAGATTTTTCAATGTACTAATTACCCTCTCTTAAGGTAGAACTATTTCTCCCTAATCGAATGAACGGGAATTGATTGAACGATCTCCCAACATACCCAATGACTCTATCACTCAACTAGTTATTAAGCTATCTTTTAGATGATCAACTGACTAGTTGAGATCTCTCTTCTAACTATTCAATTAATGTGACGATTGCTAGTCTATAGATCGCCAACTCTCATTGTACAATCCTACACAAATCTAATCTCATTCACTCTCTCGATTTTTTGCAAGATGACAATTAATAACAACAATCAACACAGACAATTGCATTCAATTCACTTAAATAGGAGTTCTAACAAAAGAGTTCAAAAGTAATCTCTACAACGAAATCAGCCTAACATTGTCTCCATATCATCATCAACAATCAAATAAACCATTTTTACAAAGAATAGAAGAGGTTAGAATGACTGAAAATTGAACCAAAAGTCTCCTTCTCTTCTTTGTCAAAATCTATAATTTAGGTGTTGATGTGTTATTTTGCCTAATCTTAATGATGATCCCTGTCTTCAATCCTTCCTAAATGCTTCAAACATATGTTCTTCACTTAAGGATGGTGTTTTTATAGGTAGGTGTTCTCTCCCTTATAGATGGAAGCTTAATTTTCTTTAAATATCCTAAAATTCCTAGGTTTATTGAAGCCTTGCAGATTGCCTTCGAATTACTGTTCCCATGTTCATGGGAACTTGTCTAATTTTCACGAGCGTGGTAATTGGTTGCAAAATATCTTCATTTCTTCTGTAATTGCCATGTCTAGTGGGACTTTGCATGATTCCCACGAACGTGGGAATTGGGCACAGAACCACTCTTCTTGTCTTCTCTTCTTTGATCTTTTGCTCAACCTCCAAGTTGCTCCCTCTTCTTTCCTACACAAAAATAGTCTATTCTTACCCTCAATTAGCGTCAAACACACAAGAATAACAATGCAAATCAAATGTCATGAAAACATACAAAATGAATCCTAAACTAGAACAATAAACAACAATTATACTGGAAAAACATGCCAAATTCCTATAAAAACATAACCTAATGCACACCTATCAACATCCCCACACTTTAATCTATGCTTGTCCTCACAAAAAAATAAATACAACCAATCAATTCTACAACTTCATTTTCACAAAGATCAAAGCACACAATCCCTCAAATTCATGTCAACTCAAATGTCAAGTTAATGCACATATCATAACTACTTTTTCATTGGTTCAAAAAAGCAAACTCACAATTGGCACAATCACTCAAAGATAAGTAAAGAAGTAAAATGAATTTTTCTCATGATTTTTTCTCATTTCGCTCAAGTTTTTAAGGATTAATGTCTCGCTCAAACTTCCTATAGGAAACTACACTACCATAGGCTTGCTAATACTCCAATTCTCCTCTACAAGGATTGGATGCATAGTAGATCAAAAGGACTTATTTGGGGTTGTAATATGGTAAACGTTAAGGTGGGTCAAAAAAAGGGCAAGGGTTAGGCACAAGCATTAGTAAAGTATAAAGCAGAAATAAAAATGGGATAACCAAACATAACTTTTAGACATACAAATGTAACAAATATTCTGTACTATTGATGCTACTCACTTATTCTTCCTTTTTCTACTTTTTGCTTTCTTTCTTTTTTCTTCATATATGGAAGAAATATGAATCAAAACTATCACTATATACAATGTAGTCTGAAGAAAAAAATATACTCATCTTAGTAAAAATTTCACATAATCCCAACTAATGTTTTACTTAATACTCTACCAAGCTTGTGAAAGGGTAGATAATGGGGTTTACAGTTTTAAAATTTAGGGTATTTTCACAATCAAAAGGTTAAGGCTTAACGAGGGTAGTAAGGGATAATTAACGGGTTGCTCATTTAAGCCGAGGGTCAATACTAAAAAGAACTAGATAAACTCTATTAACCATACATCCATTAGACTCAAACCGATTCAAAGTAAGTTCTGAAGATAGTGGCATATGGAAGTAACACTCAACAAAGAAATGAAATGACTATAGATAGAGTCATATGGCTTAATCCTCACTTTAGCTCAATTGAAAACTCATTATGCATCTTTACACTACCTTATTGTTCAAATGTCAGTTTGTGACTAAACTTATGTAACCAACTACTTTTTATCACTCTATATGGTTCACTTTTTAGTCAAGTAACCTAATCCGAGTTCAACCATGCATTCAATCTAATTCCAACTAACATGACAGAATCTTATGGAAATATTTATCAAAGTGATTCAAGTACTGTTCCATTGCTAACACAAAACAACATTGCCGACACTAAGCACATACAATATGCCTAAATATGCATCCTATTCAACAAAATTTAAGAAAAATGCAAGTAATAAGTTTGATGTCACCTCCCCACACTTAAAGATCACATTGTCCTCAATGTGACAAGTTAACCCCCAAGTGAGTGACAGTGGCATTAAACCAACTAAAAATGAAAACAACATAAACAAAAGAGAATGAAACTAACACATGATATTAAACCAAACAAAAGATACTGAAGTCAAACCGAAATTAAAGAAATTAGAACTAAACAAAAGATGTAGCACACTCAATTAATTAAAAAAATATGTGAAATACAATGCACTGAAGGGTAAGAAAAACTTATTTGGATGATGGTAGCAACGGTGATGGTGTAAGAGCTTCAAAGTTATTCCTTCGATAGAAATTGAGGAACCTTCTCTTTAAACTGTGTTGTTCCTTGCGAACTTGCCACATTCGAGTGTTGAGTTCATCGAGTTGGGATGTCATTCATTGTAGATTAGCAGCTATCTAGTCAGAAATTGATTGATATCGATTAACTGCCATTGGTTCCCTCGGTTCCTCCCCTACTACTTGATCCTCATATTCTAGAGCTGCACTGGATGTGGAGGTTTGGTCTACGACTGCACGGGCACCCCTACTGCTCCTCACTATAGTGTGTGTCTGAGGATTAAGGAGTTCCATAGATTGGACCTTTGCAATCTCAAGGCATCTCATACAAACTATGTCAAACATGTCATGGGGGCTAATATGCACAGTCTCCGTATGAAGATTATAAAATACACCCAATGTAGAAGCAATATGAGCCATCCTAAAAGATGAGTTCTTTTCATTAATCACACTCACTAGTGATCGAAAAATTCTGTAAGGTATGTTGATTTTAAGCTTTTATTAATTTCCATTTTATTAAACATAGTCAGGCACATAAATTTATGAAATAGCAGATGCTCAACACTTTGGCTTAGAGAATTCGGTGCAGTACGTGAATCAAAACGTTCTTCACCTGTGAGGGTGTTCCTATAAGCATCAACATCAAAATCTGGTTGATCTTCTAAAATTTTTGCATTCAATAAATTAAACAATTCACATATGATAGAATAAGCACTTTTTAAAACATTTCCACCTAACCTAAACTAAAAAAAATCCATTTTAGAGTTATGCCTAACTGTTGTGAAAAACCTTAAAGATAGTGTGGCAGAAATAAGTACATCGCATCAAACAAATCTATTCCACCGAATGTTAGTAGCTAATTGTTCAGGTCAGCATCTCACTCCTACATTTTCTAAAATGTCAAAATCGAAATACCTAGTAGTGACTATTTCTTTACTCCTAAAGTCACGAAAATGTGCACCTTCTTCTTCAGAGTAAATAAAAAATGGGGCCCGATAAGTTGCTTGTCCCTTCACCAGAAACTTGAAGACGGAACTCATCGATCAGTTGCTTGACCTACTCATCCATGGTGGAGCCATTGTGAGAAGAAAATTTTGCAAAAATGAAAGTGAGAGAGTGAAATTCGTATTTTATAGAGAGAATAAAATCCCACCTAAATCCTTGTGTTTTTAAATGATTGATGCATGAAAAAAGAGAAAGAATGCACGATTAATGAAAAGGGATGAAGAAAATACTAGGAATGTAGATGAAAAATGATTAGAGAGGATGAAAAGAGAAAATGGTGGGTTAGAGTGAGAGTGAGTGAAATTTTGAAAGTGGGTGAGAGAAGAAAAAGGGACCCTCCCTCTTTCTTCTCTCACCCACTTTCAAAATTGTTTCCCTTCCAGATAGGAATCCTACTCTTGAGGGAATCACTACAATTTCTACATTCGTAGGAATCACCACAATTCCTTCGAACGTAGGATTTCTCTCCAGAAACTTTTTGGAGAGATTTCCCACATTCATAGGAATCACTTCAATTCCCACGAATGTGGGAATTGGTGATCCTCATAACTTCAAATATTCTTACAAGTTTATATGTACTCCCCATGGTCCCAAAACCTACAAACACATCAAGATAATATCATCAACAAGAAATTTGAAAAAAGAAAAAATTGAGATCTAAACAAAATCAATATAAACATCAATCAAATCCAATTCAAACATGATCATAACTAAAGAATTCAAATACACCATTAATTAATTGAAACAAACAAAGGCTAGTTGACTCCTATGGGTTGCCTCCTATGGAACACTTCTATTCTCGTCGGTAGCTCAACTCTCCTTCTTACTCATTGTGGTTCAAATGATCAGAATAATAGTAGTGCATAAAATGATCTCAGATTTTGTATAAGGGTTACCTTATTTTGGGCTTCACCTTCTTTACTATTTTCCTTTCCTACCCTTCTCCTACAAGTTCATTTCTTCCTGAACGCATTCCTAGGGTATTTAATGTTTTCCCAGCCTCCTTGAAGTTTGGGTTCCTTGATGTTCATCGGGGATAGAGTAGGATGATAATTCTTCCTCAACGCTGTAAATGTTAACTGATCCTTTCTTACTCTAAGTATTAACTTGCCTCCATCGACATCAATAACCACACGAGCTATAACTAGAAGCGGTCACCAAAGAACTATCGAGGTTTCCTCATCTTCAATAATATCTAATATGTAAAAATCAGCGGGCAAGGTAAACTTATCGATGCCTAGTTACACATTCTTGATAATCTCCTTAGGTAGATGCACTGTTATGTTAATCGTTTTCACAAGTGTCTTAGTCAGCTCTAGCTCTTCTTAACGTAACTTCTGACTGAATGAATATGGTATCATATTGATACCTACTCCCAAATCCGCAAATGCTTGGTCTATCTTAACTCCATTTATACTATACGAAATGAAGAAGTCCCATAGATCTTCTTTCTTTTGTGCTATATGAGGACTGCTTTTTGGTATATGATTGTTAACCTTTTCCTTTCATGATTCCTTTAACATTAGCTTTGTCTGTAGTTGATTTGTTATGTTTGTCATCTTACTCAACTCCCCTTCCTTAAAATTCCTAGCTACTCTATTTGAAGATGGCTTCTACTAAGAAAAAAATTGATGTGGAAGCTCGAGCTGAAGCTTCTTAATTGACTTGCTCCCTGATCCACTTGAAAAGACTTCTAACACTATTTGTTCTTCCTGATTATTTCCATCTTTCTCCCTATGTTTGCATTTTTTCTCTATCCGAGTAACGATCATGATTCTTTCCTTCGGATTCACCTCAATATTGCTTGGTAGACTACATGCATTTCGTGAAGATAAAGCATTAGCTAGTTGGCCTACCTAAACTTCCAAATTGTGGATGGATGATGTAGCACCCCCTCAACGTAGCGTATACACCGGGACGCCCGTAGATCATCCCGATACATATCCTACGATAAGGGTGCACCACGAGCAATCACTACTAACACCTCACATGGCATCATAATAAAACATCAGTATAAAAATTCATAATAATTTGAAACCAAAA
>JAOSBN010000008.1:25686514-25699056 GCA_027563595.1 Erythroxylum suave | reverse complement strand
CCAAAATTCACAAATATAATAATTTCACTAGTCAATAAAATTTTCAATATAAATAAATTCCAAATTCACCAAATTTCGAAAAATCACATTTCAATCCAATTATACCCAAAATTATTCATGAATGCATGTACACTTAATTTCATGTACAGAAAAGTTTACTATTCACATGTATGAGCATGTCATATTATGTATGAACTTAAAAATGCATCTCTTGCCTCTCACTGAACACTCCTATTTACTATTCTAACCTTCCTATAGGTAATGGGTTGTTACAACCAAAATCCCAGCTTCTAAGTCACAATTTGCCTATCACTCCTCCACATAAAAATGACACTGCTTTAGCCCACATATCACATAAAACACAGCCAAAGACAACTACAATGGTCAAAACAAATCTCTAAAGATATTGTTACCTTAGATAGCCATTATCCCTAAGATAGATTATCCATTAAATCCCATCTTGATTACGATTTTAAACCTGATCAAACTTATTTTGGAAGAGTCTCACATAAATCCAACTAAGTCCAATTGTCAAATAATATCCAAAATTAAATAATAAGACATCATAACATATATCTTAACAAAAACAATTTTTAGTGCAGTGAACCTTTTATTATGGTAAAATTAAAGGACTAGGAGTGAAATATAAAGACACAGGAAAAAATAATTTAAAAGAGAGAATTTTCTCATTCGATATACTAGTGAAAACTACGAATTTTAATAATTACAAGACAAATGAAAATTCCAGTGTAAAGAAGAAAACAGTCAATCATTTTAAATATCAATAAAGAAAAAATGGGTTTTAATTATATCACAAAAAGGGGATGGAGTAGAAATATCAATATTTATATATTCTTTATTGATTTCAGCATACAATTATCATATAGTTGAAATGATTTAATAGAACGGTTATACACAGTCACACATCACACTATTTTGCAATAATTAATTAATTAAGAACTAAAATACCCTAAAATGGAATTCTTTTCATGCAAGCATTTGAAGACTACAAAAATTCCATATAGAAAGAAAATAAATAAAAAAAGATATCAATGGAATTTTAATTAGCAAAAAGTTAAGAAAAGTTGAAGTAAGAAAAATAGGAAGTTAAATTGGCATCAATCTTTGAGACTTCGGTAATTTATTCAAACTAGTTGAAAATGACCACATACAAGCTCAAATGAGATTCCATCTTAAAACCAATGGTGATAGGAGGAGTAACTCACTAGGCTTTAATGCATGATCAAGGTCATATATTCTTTCCTTGTGGGACAAACTTTCACTTTATATTTCAACACGCTCCCCTTACATGTAGGCTAATTTAAGGCCCAACATGTGACATAGTCTATCATATTAAGGTAGTGATGACTAACCCGAGAGCAAGCTACTCTAATACCATGTTAAATTTTGTAAGATTAAGCTCAAATAAACTAAGCAAATACAAGTCCAAATGAGATTTCTATCTTAAAACCAATTAGTGATAGGAGGAGTAACTCACTAGGCTTATATGCATGCTCAAGGCCACATATTCTTTCATATGGGACAAACTTCCACTTTATATTTCAACAAGCCCCCCCTCACGTGTGGGCTAATTTAAGGCCTACTATGTGACATAGTCTATCTTGTCGAGGTGGTGACGACTAACTTGAGAGCAACCTACTCTAATGCTATATTAAAATTTTGTAAGATTGAGCCCCAATAAACTAAGCACATATAAGTCCAAATGAGATTCTATTCTAAAACAAATTAGTGATAGGAGGACTAACTCATTAGGCTTATATGCATGCTCAAGGCTATATATTCTTTCCATGTGGGACAAACTCCCACTCTATATTTCAACACCTTAGAGCTAATAAAGCATAACACCATCAGGCAAACAAGCACCCATCAACTTCAACATATAGAGAGTTTCACTTTTCCACATATCACTCTCACTAGTGTTGTTTTTTTTATTCCAATGCAAGTAAGAATCGACTGAGGACTTTTAAACTTCTTCATACATATTCCAACATCAATTGTGAGAGTTTTTAGAGTGGATAGAGTTTTTCTTTTCTTTTCTTTTCTTTTTTGTATAACTGGTTTATAAAAGGACAAAAGCACTCTTAGTATATGAAGTACAACAATAAGAACAAAACCCAGTAGAAATTTTACTGAGATGTGGAGTCTGGAAAGGTTTAGTAGTACGCACCCTAACTTTTAACTAGTAAAGAGGCTGTTACCAAATCTTAATACATGAAGTGCTACAGATAACGAGTGTAGATTGGCACACATATATCTAATCTATTTGAAACAATGCTTATTAAATAAACTAAAAAAGATATAAATTGAAAAGGGATTAATGATTGACTTATAGGGATCCAAATTTATGAGGATACCTAAAACTCTCTTCTTCTTCTTTTTGCCTTGTGAGTCCATATCAAACGACTTCAATTAAATACCAATAATTGACATCAAATCTTTCGATATCAAATGAGGAACAAGAAAGGTAGCTCCATCAATTGATTTAAAAAAATTAACAAGAACCCTTACATAAGTCAAAAAGTAAGAAAGTTAGTATACAAAAATTCATAATTTTTTAGTTTATTTAACAAACATTGTTTAAATGAATTAGAGATTTAATTATTACATGATTATTTTTAAATTAGGAAATTAATCATTACATAATTATTTTTTCTTCAAGCAAATTGCATATGCTTTTTCTTAATCAAGATAAAATTTGGGAAAGTTTTAAAGTAAATCCTCTCGGTGCATCAAATTACTTTTAGGAAAATCTTGAAACAATTTTGGATTAAGTTTTTGCCAAAGGGATGTGTTTGATTTTTAAAGAAACTTGAAAGGCTAGTAAAAAACTTTTTTGGGATACATTGGTTGATCAATATGAGTGAGCAATTGACCAATGCCTTTTGAAAGAAAATAAAAATCTATATTATGAATTTATAACTACATTATTCGATATATTGGTTAATAATTAAGGTATAATAATCAAATAACATACTTGTATGGTCGAACAAGATATATTGAAAAATAACATACTTGTATGGTCGAACAAGATATATTGAAAAATAGAATTTCATATTTCACAAGCTTGTTGGTGTATTGATTGATAAATTGTTCAGTCATCATGCCAGAATGATCAACCGATGTTATTGTTACTAGTCATTGTAATGATTAATAACTATTTTAGGTTATTTTAAAGTATAAATAGACATATAAGAGTTATGGGAGGTTGATTGGGCATACTAAATAATGGCTAAGAGCCTTGAGTGCTAATAGAGTGCATGTGTGTATTGAATAATACATTTTGTGATGAGTTTTGGGAAGATTTAACTTATGTATTTCATTAAGTATTATGGCCTTAAATAGCCATGCAAAGTTACAAAGTGAGTAATATATCAAAACTGAAGATTACGAAAATATATATTCAGTAAATATAGAGAAATGTATAGCTAATATATCGTTAACACTACCCCTCAAGTTGGAGCACGCAAGGAACAAATGCCTAAATTGAAAGCAAGAAAGTCAAAATACTTTCGACCTAATGCTTTAGTAAAGATATCGGTGAGCTGAAGGCTAGAGCATACATGCGTAGTGGTAATAGAACCATCAGTGAGTTGTTCTCAAATAAAATGGCAATCAAGCTCAATGTGTTTGATGCGTTCATGGAAAACAGGATTGGAGGCTGTATGAATGGCGGCCTGATTATCACATAAAAGTTGCGTAGGTTGCTTATGGAACACACCTGAAGAAGATAAAAATGATTTTAACCAAATAAACTCACATGTGGTAGTAGTCATAGAGTGATATTCTGCATCAATAAAAGAGTAGGAGACCGTGTATTACTTCTTGTTCTTCCAAGAGATAGGAGAGGAGCCAAGAAGCACGAAATATCTAGTGAGAAAACGCCGAATTAGAGGAAAAATAGCTCAATCTGAGTCACAGTAAGCATACAACTGCAAATCTGAATCTGCACGTAATAATAAGCCTTGCTTGATATTTTTCTTAATATATATAGTAAATACAAAGATATGTACAACTAATATATCACTAGCGTATTGAGTTTTTATTTAATGGTGTAAATACAAGGAGTATTTAAGTTATATAATTAATGTAGCACGTAATATTGCTTAAGACTTACATTATGATAAATAAGATGTTACATGCTACAACTACTTGATGATTGTAAGGATTGTTCTTCACTCGTGACAAATAAGATGTTGCATAAAGTGTTACTCTTCACTCATTATAGAAAAAGATAGTGAATTCCTAAATGGAGCTTAAAGAATGAATATGTGTCAAAGATTGTCCAACTAACTACTATAAATTAGTTTATTCTCATTTGTTTATATAAAGTTGTTATAATCATTCTTTAAAGTCATTATTTGTTCATTGGTTTTGAAATAGAGTAAAAAATGAAAAAACACAACCCATTTCTCATGTGTCATTTAGGGATCAACAAAAAAGAAATGACACGTGAAGACCAATTGGAGAATAGTCAAAGGTTCCAAGAAAAACGCTTGAGTGTTTGCAATTTATTAAGAATCAGACTGATGACTTGTTTTTCCTGGAAAACTCATTGATGAAGAGGACCTTATTAATAGGATTCTTGAAGACACTAGCGATGAATACGAAATTATTAACAATGTAGTTAATACTTGTTCAATGCCTATCACCTTTATTGAAATTAATAAAACTTCATTAATAAGAAGTCATCCCTTTAACTATCACAAGCACCATCATCAAAATTTTTGACCTCAGTCAACCATGTCAAATAATGCAATAACTAATTTTGATAACCATCTCCTCTTTAATAATATCCTTTTATTTTATAGTCGTCTTTCACAATCAAAGACAATAATCCACCATTTCTTATAATGAGCAACCTACATCACATCCATATCTATGTAGTGCTTGAGGACATATTTCCAAGTAATGCTCCCTTTTTCAACTTGTTCCTGCCCAATCTTTATTGGTTCCATTAACAACATGTTTGTTATGTAAAATATCCCGATTCTAAATCTAGCTATATTAAATAACTCGTAATAGAGTAACAAAAAATAAAGAAAGAGCAAATAAATGGGACATTGAACACAAGGATTTATATGATTCGGTCAATATGACCTACGTCCACAGCCAGAGGGTGAGCCAAATTCACTAAAATATGGAGAATGTACAAAAGTACAAAAGACTGGTATAGAAGCTTTGTAACTACCACTACTTCCAAATAAATAAAAGCTTCCTACGAAAGAAAAAAGGAATGGAAATATAATGACTGAATTAAGAAGGAATGGCATCTTTAAAGCTTCATCAAACTCCTCTATTTATAGTGAAAATATTTGAGCTTTTTTTCAAGAAATTCTGTCAAATTTTCCAACCTCTCCCCAATCTTCGTGCAAGAAAAATTGATGTCAAAAACATGCTTGTTGACTTTTGGCCAGGCATAGCCAGAAAACTCTATCTTGGCCAAGAAAGTTTGCCAACAAAATTTGCCATCATATGGACAAATTTTAATGTTTTTTGGCCAATGTTTAACTCAGTGAAGGGGCCAAGAAACTTTTGTCAAAAAATCCCTGTAAAAATTAGTGATCTGCTCCACCTTCTACAGCGATATCCCAAAAGGCTATATCACCAACTATAAACACCATTCAAGTTGAAGCATTGCTTGAACTTGTAAATTAGGAGAGCTTTTGTGAACATATCATCAGGATTGTCTTTAGTATTGATCTTTTGAATAAAGGCCTTATTCTCTGCAATAGTATCTTGAATAAAATGATACTTAACATCAATATGTTTCATTCTCTCATGATACTTCTGGTCTTTTATCAAATGAATAACACTTTGAATATCACAACAAACGGTAGTAACCCCTTGATGTAGAGATAATTCATTGAATAAACCTCTCAACCATAATACTTCTTTGATAGCCTCAGTGACTGCCACATATTTTGCTTCAGTAGTAGATAAAGCCACTCTATGTTGTAAAGTAGTTTTCCAACTAAAGACATGACCTCCACTATAAAATACATAACCAGTAAGAGACTGCTTCTATAGAGATCACCTGCATAATCAGAATCTACAAAACCAACCAAATTGTTGTTGGTTCTATCAAACTCCAAACAAAATTTTGAAGTACCCTTTAAGTATCTGATAATCCATTTCATAACCTGCTAATGTTCTTTACTAGAAGATAATACCTTATGAGTTAAATGGCTTCAGTCCTACTTCCTAAAGGGTCACAGTATTTGGGCTATAAACCCTAACTCTTCCCACTCTTGGTTCCTAGCACCATTACTAAAAGTCACCTTGACTTTAACCTCTAAAATTTCCTGTAAGGTGGGGGATAGAGAAAAGGCTAGTTTCTGGTATGATAATTGGTCAGGAAATGGACACTTAATTTCCAATCAGACTACAATTTAGCTCTTGAATCATATTCCTTTAAAAGCAAGAGTAAAGGATTTTATAAGGGAGGGTCAATGGGAGGAATTCCCACCAAGATTCCAATACCTACAACCATCTTACTCCCCTAATATATCATCTCCTGACCAATATCTTTGGAGGAATTATCCATAAGGTTTGTTTATAACAAAAAATTGAAGGGAATGGCTATTTCAGAGGTCTACCAAGGTGGAATGATATGAAGCTATTTGGCATAAAGAGCTAAGACGGGGTTATTCTTTTATCCTATGGCTTACTGTTCATAATAAGCTTAGTACAATGGATATGCTACCCTTCCTAACTTCAAGGATAGATTATGTCCTATGCAACTCAGGTCAGGAAAGTAGGGATCACTTATTCTTTAAGTGTCCCTTCTCAGAAGACCTTTAGTCTTAGATAAGAGTCAAGTGTCTGTGGTCCTTAGGCTCAGTTCACTTCATAAGAATAATGCACTACTTTAGCAGGCTATACATTAATCCTGAACCTCATTCACTAATCTACCTACTTTCCTTTGGGACTTGCATTAAGGAAATCTGGACAGAAAGGAACACAAAAAGATTCCACTCTACTAGTAGAACTTCACATCAAGTAAGAGATTGCATCTTTGCTAAACTTAGAGAACTTATTATCTCCTCTAACTCTATCAAAGAATGCTCACTACATCTTGCAGTAGAATGGCGTTTATAAAGAAACATACAAAACAAAATAGAAATAATAACACCTCGTAGCAATAGATCAACATTTAAGATCAATTCAGTTCAACACAAGCATTCATACACCCCATCGATTCAAACCAGTTCAGTTCAACACAATACAGCATATCTAGTTTTTCTAGAGGTTCAGAATCACTCATTCATGGAAATTAGAGTATCACCTTCTAAAATGGAAAGTAGAATCACATATTTGGCACATACTTGGCTGTAGTGCAAGGGCTTTCTTTGCAACAACTTCTCATAAGTGGAAGACACTAGAGGGACCGCCGTTAGTCCCTGTTACACCCTAAAAAAATGGTTAATGGTGTAGAACAACTTTAGAACAAGAAGAATAACTTTTTCTGTCACGATTACCTATGCCGGGAGTGAGGACGATTAGCTTCAGCGCAGATGGGCTCTGACAGAGGCTAGCCCTAACAGAGAGGATCGTTCTCTCTGAACCCCTGTACAGTATTCTTAATATTAGAGATTGAAGAAATCGAACGCATGTCTTAATTCCATAAGCTTTTGCAAACATAAAAAGGAGATTGGTTTACATGGGTTTGAGAATCTTATGACATAACTAGACGTAGAAGACCTGTAAGGTAGTCAAGCAAAAACCCTTTAGTCGACTGGCAATTTTACCATCGCCGCCTCCATTCCTTTTTTAGAAACTTCTCTAACTCTCTCAAAAGTTAGAGTTTGGTATAGCCTAAGAATTGTTTGTCTTATTTACTTGTTAGGAATGTTGTCGTTTAGTCTATGGATGCTATTGTAAAGTGATACTGTTTTGTTTTAATTGTCTCATAGAGCCTATCTGAGGCCATGTCTTGATGTTTCTATCTATACATTAATGAAATTTTTTAATTTTCAAAAAAAAGTTTTTTACCAGGATTGACAATATACCTACTAACGACACTAACAGCTTATGAAATATTGGGACTAGTACATACCATTGCATACATAATACTACCGACAACACTAGAATAAGGAACACGTGCCATATAATCTTTTTCTTCCTGTGACTGTAGTGATTAATCAGCAGATTGCCTAAAATGGTTAACAAGAGCAGTACTAACTGCCTTGGCATCTTGCATGCCAAATCTTTCCAAGAATTTGTTGAGGTAACTCTCTTATGTCAAAAATAATTTACCAACTCTTCGATCACCTCTTATCTCTGTGCCAAGAATTTTCTTCGCTACTCCCAAATCTTTCATCTCAATTTTACCATGTAACAAGGCCTTCAAATGATTAACATCTTTGACATTCTTGGCAGCAATAAGCATATCATCAACATATAACAATAAATAGATGAATGAGCCATCATCTAACTTTTGGAAGAAGTAAAGGCAGCTATCATACATGCTCCTGGAGAAATCATGATCTAACATAAATGAATCAAACCTCTTATACCATTGTCTTGGAGACTAATTTAATCCATACAAGGATTTCTTCAATAAACAAACATGGTCTTCCTTTCTTGCAACTTCAAAACCTTCCAGTTGTTTCATATTTAAATATGCTCATTTAATTTGCTATGTAAGAATGTTGTCTTAACATCAAGCTATTCTAATTCCAATTCAAACATGATAACCAATGCAAGTAATACACGTGTAAAGCTATGTTTCATCAATGGAGAGAAAACATCATTAAAATCAACACCTTTTACCTTATAGTAGCCCTTTGCAACCAATCATGCCCTATACCTTACATTTTCAACACTTGAAGTACCTTCTTTCCTTTTGAAGATCCATTTGCAACCAAAAATTTTCTTACCTTTTAGCAGGTTCACCAGAACTCAAGTACCATTCTTATGTAGATATTTCATTTCTTCGTTCATAGCTACCACCTATTTTTCTACATCAGCACCTGAAACTGCCTCTGTATATGTGAAAGTTTCATCGTGTCCACATGTTTCCTGTGCCACTGATAAAGCATAGGTAACAAAATCTGTATACCTCTGTGGTGGTCTAAAATCCCTTCTTGGTCTGTCTCTGGCTATGTAATACTCTTCTTCTACTGGTTCATCTTCAACATGATTAGGATCTAGTTCATCAACTTGGTCTATCTTATGTGTAGAAGACATTTGTGAAGGACATGAACTACCAATCTCTAACTCCACCTACTTCTATATACTATCTTCTTTTTCAAAATTACAAGGATTACAAGACTCACTTCTTGGATACAATATAAAAGACTCATCAAATGTAACATCCCTACTAATTACAAATTTAAGTGACTTGGGATCAAGAAACCAGAGTCAATATCCTTTCACCCCTAAAGTATAATTGAGGAAAATACATTTGTTAGCCCTAGGCTCTAACTTTCCCTCATTTATGTGCATATATGTTGGACACCTACATATTTTGAAATTAGAGTAATCAGCAGGAGTACCTGACTAAACTTCCTTGGGAGTCTAGAAATCAAGAGGAGCACAAGGAGAGCGGTTGATATGTGACAAGCTGTAGCAATAGCTTCTGCCTAAAAATCAATTGTTAACCCTGAATTAGAGATCATACATTGAGCCATTTCCAAAACAGTCTGGTTCATGTGCTTGGCGACTCCATTTTGTAGCGGAGTTATTCTAATAGTGTCATGCCAAACAATTCCTTTATTTTTATAGAATTCACTGAATTCACCTCCACAAAGTTCCAAACCATTATCTGTCCACAACCTCTTGAAATGTTTCCTTGTCTGCTTTTCAATCAAAACTTTCCATTACTTAAAGGTTAAGAAAACATCATTCTTATGTTTCAAGAAATACACCCAAACATTCCTTGAATAATCATCAATAAAAGTCAAAATATACCGGACACCATCTTTAGAAGGAGCATCAGAGGGCACCCAAAGATTAGAATGAATATAATCCAAAGTAGCTTTTGTTTTGTGGATAGTTGGAGAACTGAAACTGACTCGTTTATGCTTTTCAAAGATACAATGCTTACAAAAGTCCATCTTACAAGTACTTTAATCACAAAGTAGGCCTCTCTTACTTAATAACGTTAAGTGTTTCTCACCTATGTGTCCCAAGCATATGTGCCACAATTTGGTAATGTTCGCATCTAAGGATATAGAGACTACTACAGTACCTGTCATAGTAGATCCCTGTAAAATATACAAACTACTAGGCTTGTAAGCTTTCATCAATACAAGAGCACTCTTGAAAATTTTAAAACTCCACCTTCAGCTGAGAACCTGCACCCTTGAGAATTAAGAGTGCCTAAAGAAATTATATTTTTCTTCAAATTAGGAACATGTATAACATCAGTAATTGTGCTAATGATACCATCATAGATTTTTATCTGGACTGTACCTTTACCAATAACTTTACAGACAATATTATTACTCATAAAAACAATTTCACCATCCAATGCCTCATAAGTGGAAAAACACTCCCTGTTGGGAATCATAGGGTAAGAACAACCCCAATCTAAAATCCATTCCTTATTAGACTTTGTTAAGTCAAGAGGATTTTACGATGATCAATTTTGATGACAATAAAATAATAATAATGTTAGAAACAAATGAAAGTTTTGACAAGTGTGCATACGAAGTCAACACAGAGGCAAGACAACATAGACGCAAAGTCAATACAGACAGAAGCTAATATAAATGCAAAGACATGGATGCAAAGACATAGACACAAAAAGATAGGCGCAAAGAAGTAGAAGCAAGATGACGTAAATGCAAGACATAGATGCAAAAAGATAGACGCAAAGAAGTAGATGCAAAACGACATAGATGCAAGACATAGACGCAAAAAGATAGATGCAAAGAAGTAGACGCAAGATGACGTAGACACAAATACGTAGACGCAAAGAAGTAGACATAAGAGGACATAGACGTAAAGACATAGACGCAAAGACATAGAGGCAAAGGCATAGATGCAAAGACATAGACGCAAAGATATAGACACAAATATATAGACGCAAGATGATACGGTAGTACATCGGATGGTTACGTAGTTGGAGTTAGTTATAGAACTCAGCTAAATGACGGTTATCAAAAATCAAAAAGCTGTTATCAAAGATCAAGAAGCAGTTAGAGACTGAGGCTATAAATATTAGTCGTAGTCGAAGCTTTCGAGAGAATGAATAATAGTGAATTTTACAAGTTTACAACTTTAAGAAATCAGTGATCTTTGAGTGCTTACTTAAAAAAGAGAATTTTTATAGTGAGATACTGAGAGAGCTAAACATTCTGTAACAATAGCTCACAATATCTTTCTCTAGTGAGAGAAAGAGAAGGCAGATAGCCTGGAGAGGCTAAGATAGCTGAAAGAATACTTGGTGCAAGAGACCTAAAGAGGCTCTAGAAGAGAAAAGAATACTTGTAATTGTTTGGAGTATAGTGAAACACTCAGAAAAACTCTGAGGACTGGACGTAGCCGACGGTTTGGGGTAAACTAGTATAAAAATCGTAGTGTTTACTTTCTATCCTTTACTTCGGTTTACTTTGTTGTTAAACAATTAGATAGAAGTTATTTTGCAATTTCATTACATAATAACTTTCTTATAATCTGAGTGATATCTTCTTAACAAGATAAAGAAGTTCTTAACAAGAAGAAAAGAGAATCGAAGAAAAATGAAGGAAACAAAAAGAGTATGATGGCAACTTCGGAAGACTTAGATTCATCCGAATCTAATTCTGATTCAGAAGCATCAGAACAAGCAATTACATGCTTGGTAACTGAAAAAGACGGTGACGAGGAGGTAACTTCTAACTTTAATGAACTTCAAGATGCATATTTAGAAATGTTAGAAGATTCACATATCATAATAAAACAGTATAGATCTCTGAAAAAGAAGTTTGTTAAAAACTTGAGGAACACGGAAGCATTAGAGAAGGAAAACGTCTGCTTTAAGAAACAATTAGACGATATGAAAAAGATCTCTATTAATAGATTTGAGGAAATTAGCTACTTGGAATAAAGGATTAATTCTCTTTCATCAGATTTATCATCCTTTACTGAAAGCATGAAAAGAATTAATGACATGATTAGTACTTATCGTCACTCAAATGACAAGAGTGGTCTAGGGTTTAATAAGAGTAATACTGGTCATAAAAAGAAGTTTGCTCCTCATTGGAAGAAATTTCATCAGTCATCCTTTTATCATTGTATGAATGTTTATAGGACTAACCCTAAAGGACCAAAGAAAATCTGGGTACCTAAAAAGAACATAATATCTATTGCAAATCTCCTTCCTTGGAAAATCTAGCCAGTACCAATGGTATTCGGATAGTGGATGCTCGCGACACATGATGGGAAGAAGGTCTATGTTCTTCGATCTTCAAGATAAGAAGGGAGGATCGGTAACTTTTGGAGACAACCAGCAAGGCAAAATCATTGGAATCAGTAAAATTGGTAAAGATTCCTTTGCATGCATTGATAATGTTCTGCTAGTTGAAGGTTTAAAA
>JAOSBN010000008.1:25670712-25686414 GCA_027563595.1 Erythroxylum suave | reverse complement strand
CAATTAGATAGAAGTTATTTTGCGATTTCATTACATAATAACTTTCTTATAATCTGAGTGATATCTTCTTAACAAGATAAAGAAGTTCTTAACAAGATTTTTGTATTTACGAAAAGGGATACACCATTTAACCCCCCTTCTCTTTATCGAGTTTATTATCTATACTATCGTGTGATTTACTTCAGACTTGACTTTATCTTCCGTGGCTACAAAGATAATTCCCTCATTCTCATCTGCTACTACACTAGCTTTGGCAATGTTGTTGTTATTCTTCTTATTTTTCTCTTTATTTTTCAATTTATAACAATCAACCTTTATGTGCCCCTTTTTCTTGCAATAATTTCAAATTTTATTTTTATGTTTGAACTTAGACCTGCCTTTGGATCTACCCTTCTCAAATTCTCTATTTTCAAATCTACCCTATACAAATAATCCTCTTCCTGACTTCCATTAGTCTCCCCAGTGATGTCCCTATCAATATGCTCTTTTGACTTTAACGTAGACTTAATACTATTATATGAGATTGACTTTTTCCCATAAGTCATAGTATCACGAAAATATTTAGAGGACCGGGGAAGGAAACATAACAGTAATATGGCTTAATCTTCATCCTCAATATTCATATCTACATTCTTCAAATCCAAAAAAAGAGAATCAAATTTATCCAGATGGGAAAGAATAGATGTATCTTCTGTCATCCTTGACATGTACAACTTTTGTGTCAAGTAAAACCTATTTTCCACCGTCTTCTTCGCGTACATGGCTTTCAACTTCTCCCACATACCTTTGGCTGTAATTTCACCAGCAACTTCTTGCAAAACCTCATTGGAGAGATTCAATATGATGGCTGCTCTAACCTTTTTATCTAGATTTGTGAATTTATCTGATGTTATATCTGTTGGCTTTTTCACCACTCCATCAAGTGCCATCTCACATCCATCCTATATGAGAATAGCTTCCAAAATTGAGTTGCCACTTACCGAAATTAATACTATTAAAGTCTTCTTTACTGTCATGGTGGTTAAAAAATTATAATGCTTACTATTTTTTGACAAGTGGGTCCCGCAAACAAAACTGGAACAATGGGCCCCACAAGTGAAAACAGGACAATAGGCCCTACCTACAAAACTGAGCAGTGGACCTTACAAATAAAACCGAGGTAATGACCTCCTATAAACAAAACGGGATAATGGGCCCCACAAGTGATACCGAACTAGTGGGTCCTATCTAGACTGCCAATCTAACTTACTTTCTTATGTGGAAGATCCATATTAGTGGTAACCACAGAGTGTATGGTAAATTAGACACAAACAAGACTAAAGCTCTAATACCAATTGTTAGGTAAAATACCCTGAATCCAAATCCAATTATATTAAATAGCCTGTAATAGAGTAACAAAAAATAAAGAAAGAGCAAATAAATGGGACACTGAACACAAGGATTTACGTGGTTCGATCAATGTGACCTATGTCACGTCTGGAAGGTGAACCAAATTCACTAAAATGTGGAGAATGTACAAAAGTACAAAAGATTGGTACAGAAGCTTTGCAACTACTACTTCCAAATAAATAAAAGCTTTCTGCGAAAGAAAAAAGGAATGGAAATGTAGTGACTGAATTGAGAAGGAATGGTGTCTTTGAAGCTTCAGCAATCTCCTCTATTTATAGTTCAAATGTTTGAGCTTTCATTTAGGGAATTCTGTCAATTTTTCCAACCTCTCTGCAATCTTCACGCAAGAAAAATTCGTGCCAAAAACATGCTTGATGACTGTTGGCCAAGCAAGGTCAGAAAAGTCTGCCTTCGCCAGAAAAGTATGCCAACAACATTTGCCATCATATGGACAAATTTCGACAAATTTCAATATTTGTTGGCCAATGTTTGACCTTGTGAAGGGGCCAATACACTCTTGCCAACAATGTTCATAAGCTTTATGTCCTACTTCTTTATGAAAACTACTTGCACACTATGTATCTTTTAAGACCATCAACACTCCTCATGTCTACTGAGATAATAGGGTATCACACTATGTCATTGCAAACTTGAATAATCTTCCACTATATACTCCTTCTATAAGGTTAGATGATGTTATGTTCAAAGATGGCTTGAGTTTTCATATTATCCATATTCGTTATACCATTCTTCTAATGTCTACTTGCACATTTAATTTATATAATATCTTTTATAATCCTAACATGAAAAAGAAAACCTTATTTTTCTCTATCAATTTTGTAATACTAATACATTTCTAATGAATTCTTACTCACTGCTTTTCATTTGAAAGACTTAAGAGCAGGGGCAATTCTTTTGTTGGGTAAAACTAAAGATGACATGTATGAGTGAACAATTTCCTCTCTAAAATTGACTTCTCCACTACTTTTCTTTTCCAACGTCAAAATCAAATCATTCAAAGGAGAATCTAAATTATGTCCTCCATCATATCCCATTCTTTAACCTATTATATCCAAATTTTCTTTACCTTATTCTACGTTATAAAATTTTCTTTGTAATAGTATTTAAGTAATTAAAATTACAAACATCTTTTTTTGTCATCTAAAATTATTTCTTCTCCCCCTTACAATTCTTATATTTTTTACTGTTTAGACCTCTTTTGTTCACTCCATTGATGATCTCAAATATTATATTAATTTCATTAATTATTTTGCATTTTATGTATAGTATAACCTCATAAGGAATAAATCTCATATTTATAATATATTTTTTGCATCAAACCAAAGGAACAAATATCTTTTCGTACCACTGATTAATACCGGTTGGTACCGGAAATTTTCATTTGGTACTAGCCGGTATCCAAAATACCGGCCACATATCAATCGGTACTATAAAATTTGAAAATACAAAGGAATTCTTTGCAATTTTCAAAAAATTAACCCTAAAACTAAAATGATGCCCTATCTCTTTATGCGATCCTTACCTCTGCCCACTCTCTCGAACCTTCTTCAATTCTTCATCTTCTACTTTCTCATCTCTCTCTCTCACACACACTGACTCTCATCTCACTTCTTCACTCACCACCACCGCCATTCTCTTTCTCTCAAATTGGTGGTGTTTCTCCTTCCCTCATCCTCCCTAATCCATGCTAGCATAAGAGGATAGAGATCCTCCCTCGACAAGCAGCTCCTCCCTTTGCATCCCTTGAAGACACCACTGTCTTCAATCCTCCTCCATAAGGACCACTGCACCATGTCGTCACTTGTGCTCGCCCAAATCTACACTACTATTGCTACATCGGAAGCCTGTGACAGTCACCCAATGCAACACCCATAGGCTGAAATTAGTAAATTAATTTTGGGTGTGTTTTTTGAGTTTTTCCTACTAGTGAATTTTTTCCTGCTTAAGCTTAACTACATTTTTTATCGTGACTAATTAGATTTTGGATTTGTGAATTGGTTGAGAATTGGTTTTGTGAGTTAGGTTGAATTGAATGAGATTTTGCGTGTATCTAGGTTGGAATTAGAGTTAAATGGTTACAGTGTTGTGATTTCTAATATGAATATTGGAGTTGAATTGAATGAGACACTATAGTGTTGTCTTGGTTTTGTGATTTGTGTGGATTAGATTGGAGATTGGAGATGAATTATTGTTTGGTTGATTTATTTCTAGTTTGGTTATAAAATAAAGATTGGTTTAAGTTTATCCGATTAAGAGAAATTTATGATAAGTTTTTGGATGAACGAAATGCACGGCCTCATATAAATATGTGATGATGTTGATGAATTGAATTGATTCAATCATTCAATTAAAAGCTTGCAACACTGCAACTCAATATGGAGTTTAAAGACACAAAAGGTGGAGTTTTTAGATGCTTTTTGCATCTTAAAAATGATTTTAGACGCTTTATAAAGTGTCAAAAAAAGTGTCACAAAAACTATTTTCGATAGTTTTCTTAGACACATTACGCATATAAGCATCGAAAGTCTAAGCATCGAAAATCTATTTACACATAGATGCGTCGAAAACATACATTTTTGACAATTTTCTTAAACACATAAATGCTATTTTAAACGCTTTGTGTAAGCTTTTAGATGCTTTTCTTTGTCGATATTTTTCACTTTTAGACAGTATTTTACGTTAAAAAACACCACCTTTTTTGAGTTAAAAAATAAGCTTACAATTTGCTTTGTGCATCTTTTTTTAAGATCACTCACATGCATATTATTATAATAAATTTTACAAATTAGACTAAAATATATATCTGCATATTATTATAATAAATTAATACTTTTGTTGATAAATATTATATTACACATATTTATATGTATATAATAGCACAAATTAGCTAAAATACATCCATTCATCAGCTTATGATAAATATACTAATCAAAGTCGGGCACGTTGTAAGTTCTGGTAAGCTCTAGGGCTCACATTATCAATTTTCAAGAGCAAAACATCCCCTTTTTCCTCTACTTTACGAGCCCGAGATTCCAAAACTTCCTTTTACTTTACCTGAGTTTCCACTTCCTTTTTAAGCTTATCAATCTACAGCGAAAAGTTAAATAATTACAAATGGCCCACATTTCTTTAGATTTGAGTTAAATAGATCTTTCACAACCTGCTTCTCTAATTTGCTAGCTTTAGCATTTGCTTTGCCAACCTACTCTGCAGCATCGGGCTTGTCTTTTTCCTATCCCACAACAGAAATTAATGTCACTTCAAATTAAGTAAGCAAGTGAACCGAACTGAACTACACAAAATTACAATACGAGACCTGAAGTGATGAGACCTCATTCTGCAATAATGCAATGCTCTCTAAATCCTCTTGAATGTTCTTATCCTTTCATGCTATTTCCTCATCCTTGCCTTTCAGTTCTTTGGCTTTCTCAACAACTTTGGATTGTTCATCAAACAAACAATCCCAGTACACATCATATAATAGTAACTAAACAAATAAACACTTGAAAAGTAGAGGACTAAATTTAAGAAAACAAACCAAGGGTGAGGATCCTAGACTTGAGTTGCTCAAGCTCAACCTCTAAAGCTGACAAATCAGTGACGTCCTTCACGTTGATTTGCAAAGTATCATCAACTCTCACAACAGTTAAAATTAGGGCAAGAAACAGAGGGAAAACTGCGAGCTTCATGGAGCCAAACTACTGAAGCTCCCGAAGAAGACAAATGGACAGAGAGAAGACCATAGTCAGATGTGTGTAATGTTAAGTACTTTGATTCTAAATTTGATTTCTTTAATGATGCAATCGTCTGGAATCCTATCGGAGGGAATTTAATTTTGTGCTTCAATTCAAAATATCGTAATTCTCATGCTTCTGGTATGTTCTCCATTTTACCTTGAAGGCATTGTTCTATCTACATTTAACCCCAAATAGCATGGGCTTTTCTGATCTTCCTATGCTTGGGCCTCATATTATTTTATCTTTTTAAGACTAACTATTGAATCATTATTTATAACTTAACATTTATAACTTATCTACGAGTCAAACTCATATTAACTAAATGTTTTTTATAATTAATTACTTTTGACATTAATTAATCATTATTCTTAGATGCATACTTGCTACAAGTTATAAAAGGTGTCAATTCTTGTCTCGCCAATTGAAAATTTTAGAAGTTTTAGACTCCTTTTTAGTATTTTTTAGACAAATTTTTCCGTCTTAAATAAATATCTGAAGACTCCACGAATTCTTAGATTGTTTAATATAATTATTTGACAAGTCTAGACAAAAGCATCTAAAACCTTCTTATTTTGGTGTTGTGTAAGTTGAAATTAGAAAGACAAAACAATTGAAACTTGAAAGTTGAAACAACTCAAATTAAAATTTTAAACCGACAATATTAAAGATGTAAACTTACAAAGACTTAAATCTTTAATTGACAAATTCATAATATTTGTGAAATGGTATTTTATTTTTAGTATTTGAGTATTGACTATTGACTTAAGATAAATAATTAGGTAAGTATGAAATTATGCAACTGTAAATTAATAATAATTGAAATTATGCAATTGTAAATTAATAATAATTCGATTGTAGTTAATGATAGTATTAGCCTATTTGGGTAAATAATTAATTGAGTATAAAATATGTTGAAATTGAACTATTTGGTAATATATATGTGTGAAAGAAGTGATGTAATAAATGTACCCAAAAAGAACTTTTTTTTCAAATTGTGAACATGTTATAGGTTCCAATCATTTATACTTAGACTTATTAATCTCAATTAAAAATTGTAAAAAAATTTATCTATTTAAGAATGAAATATAAATGGTGTATACAATATTATGGTTTGTTATAAATGAAAAGAAGATTCAAAGCTTTAAATAAGAAAAAAAAACATTTTCAAAGAAGTTATATCCTTCAACTTGATCCTCATGTTATGAATATATCCTTCAACTTGATCATCATGTTATGAATAGATGAGTATGAACAATTGTATAAGATATTGCATCCATTATTTGGCAATTATGTAAATCATATCATATGCTTCAACTTGATCCTCATGTTTGAAACTTTGAATTGAAATTGTTGGAAATAGAATTTGTTTTATGAATGGTTTGTGATTATTGGAAATGGAAATTGTTTAAGAATGTTTTGCGATTATTGGAAATGGAAATTGTTGAAAATAGAAATTGTTTTATAAATGTTTTATGATTATTGGAAATAGAAATTGTTGGAAATGGACATTGTTTTATGAATGTTTTGTGATTATTGGAAATAGAAATTGTTTTATGAATGTTTTATGATTGTTGGAAATGGAAATTGTTTTATGAATGTTGTGTGATTATTGGAAATGGAAATTGTTGGAAATGGAAATTGTTTTATGAATGTTTTGTTATTATTAGAAATGGAAATTATTTTATGAATGTTTTGTGATTATTGGAAATGGAAATTATTTTATGTATGTTTTATGATTGTTGAAAATAAAAAGTACATATGTTTTGTGTAATTATATATGTTGAATAATTAAATTGTTAGCTTTTGACTTATAGTGAACTGTGTTCCAAGAAATTGAATTGTGTGTAATGTAATCATACAAAATGACTTATATTATAGAAGATGGATATAAATATTGTGTAATGAAAGTATGTGTTATGTATTTTGATATATGCATTCATTTATTTTTACAAATAAATGGAAGGAAGTTTAAGTACTTCTGATTAACCCACTTCATGAAGATACAACAATCCAGCTTGGGCTCATGCCGCATTGGTTCCTGGTATGAGGAACCATACTATTTGCTTATTTTTAACAAACATTTGAAAGGTGGAGGAATCACCTGATTAAAAAATATTTAGTTAGGGTTAAAGGAGATGTGGAACCCTATATAAAAGTAAGCTATTATATGAAGTGACAGCTGAAAACATTGCTTGATGAATATCAACATGAGAGAGATAGAAGGGAAAGGTTGAATTTTGAAATTGTTAGTTGAAGTTTGTTTTCTAGTTTTGGTGATTATAGAAATGTTGAAGGTAGTGGTGGTAGTGGTACCTGAACCTGATGTGAGGAAGAGAAAAAGGCAGGTAACTAGTTTTTTTATGCTATGAACAACTCCTGGAGCCTACCCTTCAATTCGTAATGCAATGCAATCAAGAGATGCAACTCACAATGTCGATATGGCAGTAGCTAGATGGTGGTATGATACAGGTCCATCATTTAATGCTTCTCAGTATTATTATTATCAATCTATGATGGATGCAATAACCTCTTATATTCTAGGATACAAAGGTCATTCGATTGATAAGTTAAGAGTTAAACTTTTAAGTTGTTGTGTTTCTGAAATTAGAAGTTATTTGGCTAAAAGAAAAGTGACTTGGGTTACTTATGGATGTTCAATCATGTGTGATGGTTGGAAAAATAGGAGATAAGAGCCTATTATAAATTTTTTGGTTTATTCTACAAATAACTCTATGTTTTTTAAATCTATTTATGCATTTGGCCTTATTATAAATATTAAGAATTTGTTTGTGATATTTGATGAAGTTGTGAATGAAGTAGGGCTAGAAAACATTGTTCAATTTATTATTGATAACGATTCCGTTTATAATGCGGCAGGAAAAATGTTGCAGAATAAGTATAATTCTTTTTTTGGATTCCTTATGTTGCATATTGCATTGACCTAATGCTGGAAAATATAAAAGATCCTAGGTATTTTTCTATTATTGATGAGACTATGCAGAAAGCGAAAAAGGTAACAAAGTTCATTTATAATCGTGCATAGGTATTGAATTTGATGAGAAAGGAATTTACCAATAGTAGGAATTTGTGTCGTCCTGCTGTAACAAGATTTGCAAGAAATTTCTTATCACTCTAGTCTTTTGTTTCAATGAAAAAAGAGTTAAGACAAATGTTTACAAGTGATAAATGGATTGCATCTCAACATGTTTGGTCTAATGCTAGAGTGGAGGTTTGTAATACTATACTAGAAGATAGAGAATTTTGGTCTAAATGTCAAATTGTTATCCGCGTTTAAGAACCTTTGGTGAGGGTGCTTTGCTTGATTGATAGTGAAGAAAAGTCAATAATCGGTTATATTTTTGATGCCATGGAGAGAGTGACGGAAGCAATCAAGGCCAATCTGAAACATAGGCCTTCTTTACACACACCGTATCTTTCAATCATTAATGAGAGAAGGAAAAGACAACTTTATTATCCATTGTTTGCACCAGGGGCTTTTTTGAATTCAAATGTTTATTTTAGATTAGATCTTACTAAGCAAGCTGAAGTTAATAGAGGAATGCTTCTAACTATTACAAAAATTGTTAGCATTGACGCGATGCAAGATCTCTTAAGTTCACAAATGGAGCTTTATAATTTGTCTTATAAGGATTTTGGAATGTTAATTACTATTCGAAAAAGAGAAAAACTTTCTCCATGTATTAGTTATTTCCTTTTTCTTATTTGTTGAAAATTAATTCACTTTATTTTTTTATAAAGCTACTTTTGTTAACTTATAACTTACAGTTTTTTGGTGAGATCAATTGGAAAAGGGTGTTCCAGAATTGAAAAAGTTTGCAATTTGGATTTTAAGTCAATATGTGAGTGCAACAGGCTGTGAACAAAATTGTAGTACATTTGAATTTATCCACTCTAAAAAAAGGAATAGATTAGAGCATAAGAGGTTAAATGACTTGGTTTTTGTTTGTTACAATTTAAAGCTTCATGAAAGGTATGTTATTACCATTATTATCGTTATTAATTTTGATATAATTTCTTATTATTTTCTAATAATTAAATTTTATTGTTTACTAGGAGTCTTAATAGTACAAGTAATTCAACTGATCCAATTTCTGTTGATAATATTGATCTTTTAGCTGATTAGTTTTCCGAAGAACCGAATTGGGTAGATGTCAATGACTTGGAAGATAATCTTGGATGTGAAACTCCTCTCAATAATGAGGATTTTGTATCAAAAGATAATTGAGGTCGGTTTAGTTATAGCACGTATCCTCCTGTAGATAATAGAATTTCGTTCTAGTTTTTTTTTCTCATTTTCTTTTAATTTTACTTATATTTGTTGTTTACATTAAATTTTATGTATGTAATGCAATTATAAATGTTTTTTTTTTAAGATTTAACTTCTACTTGGATGTAATGTTTTTGTAAATGTTAAATTGTAATGTAATTTAACTTCTACTTGGATGTTTTGATATAATTATTATTTATTAAAATGATGACATTGCATTATTATAATATTTTAAATACTTTGTATTATTCTTAATTTTATTATTATGATGATTTTTTTTATAGTAATTGTGATTATTATTTATATGTGAAATATTTAAAATTATTGTTATTTCGTATTAATTGTGATTATTATTTATTATTATGATTTTTTGAAACAAGGTTGATGTAAACTTGAATATATAGTACAACTGTACAATATACCAATGAACTATTTTGTAAATTTTAAAAACTTCAAGGACTATTTAATAAATTTAAAAAATTACCCGAAATAGTATCTGGTATTGACTGATACTAGTACAATATAATACCAGAATCTAATCTAGTACCAAGTTCAGTATTGTATTCGCAACTTTGCGTCAAACTACTAATAGAAAATCTCATCAAATGCTCCATTGTCACTCTTTAATTTGATAAAGAGGGGAATACCGACCATTATGTCACCTTTTATCTCTTAATGACATATTATATTTTATCTTTAGGGATGGCAAAAAAGGGTTAACTGGTCAATTTAGCCCAACTTAAAGTTAAGGAGTTCAGCCCCTAGTTGAATGGGCTTTAGGCTAAGTTCAGATTTTCTTTCTAAAATTTCTGATTCTAAAAAGACAAAATTTTCATAAAAATATATTAAATTTTTAAAATTTTTAAAATAAATTTAATCCAGCCTAATTGAACTCTGGACTATTTTAAGTCCCATCAAACTTGGATTTAGGCCTAAAGCCTTGAGCTTGGACTGAAATAGAATTTTAGGCTAGAGTAGTCTGATGCCGCCTGTTTACCTCTCTTTCATTTGCACTCGAAGGCATATCATTGAAACCAATTCTTCTTCATATTTTGATGGCCCAGACCCGAAACTAACTTGATCCATTGCCATATCCGTTTACCTCTCTTGCATTTGCACTTGAACGCACTTTGTTGAAACCAAATTTTGTCTATGTATTCATACTTCATTTTTATTCACGCACTGGAGCTATGGTTTTGCAACCGTCTTATATCTCATTAATTACATACTCACACCAATACTTCCTCTTTCTTAAACTAAATAAAAATCCGTATCTTCAATTGTTTATATTATTCGTAAACTACAAATCTGAGTCTGGACTCTGGATCATGGCTTTTGTGATGGGAATATAATGATTTGAAACGGCTTCTTTCGGTGTTTCTTAATGTGTCAAATATCCAATTACTGTGAAAGTTAATTGGTTAGTTGTTACGAATGACAAACAACAGTGTTTAGACAAGCAATGGCGATTACTTGATTAGATGAGAGCAACTGTGACTTTCCCTCCTCATTTGCTTTTCTTTCGTTTTCACTTCAGTCCCTCCTCCCATCTTTTCCCGATGTCATTAGTGCTACACGGACTCTCTGAAGCTTATTTTCTTTCTATTCACAGTCCATTTACAAAATTAGAGTATACCAATTTATTCAAAAAATTCTTCAATTTTATTTACTTAATAAAATATAGAGTTATAAAGAAATTTATTTTTATTAGGTAAGTCATCTGGTATATTTTAATAATTGTCTTATATAAAAAATATTAAATTATTCTCTTATTTCACAATATCTGAAATTATTAATACTTTAAATTTAACAAGTCACTCAAGATAAATAACTAATTTAGATTATAAGGAATCTAGGTCTCTTGAAAATCTATATAGGAAAAAAGAAACATATTACTGTTTAGTTCCACTTTTAACTTCTATTATAATTTTTAGTTTTCAATTTCTGTTTTTATTTCAAATAAAAACAAAATTTTGTTTGACTATTAATATTCATGTGGTTGTCTTTTTATTACTGATAATAGTTACATATTAGATAAAACTTATATTAAATTTATTTTATTCTCTTATATAATATTTATTAAAAAATTATCAATAAAATATTTTATTTTATTAAAATAAATAATTGAAAAGTTAAATTTTATTGATAATTAAATTTTAAATTTTATTAAAATAAATAATTTAAAAGTTAAATTTTATTGATAATTAAATTTTATTTGAATATATTTTAATTATTAAATCAAAATTTTATTTAAAATGTATATATTTGATGATATTTTAAATTTAATTAAATTTATTAATAATTACTGAATAAATGATATTTAATTTAATTGCAAAAATAGATAGATTATTAAATTAAATTAAATTAAATTAGTCATAATTTTTTATTATAATTAATATTGAATTATTAAATAATATAAGTTTAGTTGATAGTAATTAGAAAAGAAAAACTCCAAAACTGAAAAAAAAATAAACAAATTTTTTTATTAATTTGAATACAAAATCTAAAACCTAAAAATATAAATGAAAACAAATATACATCTTTTAACATATAACTCAATGGAATTACATGATTATTAGTTAATCAAGACGTGTGAAGCCTGGATTATTTCATCATTAATGAAATTTAATTTTTCAAAAAGAAACTCAATGTTAGTGTTCGTACACGTTGAACATTAGATGGAAATATGTAGATATTCCAAAGATAACTTTTAATATTGAAATTCATTAATGAATTCGACTTTTGTACAAGTTTTTCCCAATGTAACAATTATTTGGGAAATTAGCAAAAAGATAATGCATGAAATTCATTAGGAGATGGATTTGATTAGATAATTATTTCTTATTTACTCATTTTGCATGACATTCTATAGTCAATCGAAACATGGATCCAACTCAAGGATTTCTTGCTTTATCTTTTTGTTAATTATTGTTTCACTTAGACATGGATACGATTACATTATTGTATCTTGTTTAAGTTTTATCAAGACAATCGTCTGTTTCTTTCACTATTTAATTATCAACTATTCTTTTACTCTCTTTCACGAGATTGTAGGATTCTTGTGCAAATGATGGCATTGGCTTCCCATTATGATTTTCTGATGTTTTAAAATCGTCAAACATTATTACCAAATTATTTTAATTTTAAATTTAAGAAATAAATTATTTAAAATGATATCATTTTCAAAACAAGAAGTAATCTTTTCTTCGTAAATCATGAACTGTGAATTGCAGTTTTTCATACAATTTCTTAATTTCTTTTATTACTTCTATTCTATTACAAGTACTTTTGCCATCTTCAGTAAATGGTAAAATTCCTCCGCCCAAAATATGCAGTGCATGTGGCTAGTTATCCATTGCAAAACATGGAGGTTTACTGAAAATCTTTAAGCCCACCAACAAGCAGAGACCATTTCATGTCTTGGCAGGGCCAAACCAATCTCAAACCCTCCCTTTTCATCCTTACTTTGATTCAAAGAAATAGCTCCAGTCCTGTCTATCGATATACCTTCCATCTTTGGTCTTCCCCACCCAAAATCAAGCTCATAAACTTCAAAATGAGGCGATCCAGCCACCCCAATTTGTTGAATTCCTTGTTCTGAAATTTTCATAGATGGTGTCATGTTCTCTGCTCCTTCAAACAGTCTCTTCTCCAATCCCTTTATGACGCCACTGATTTTCTCTCCAATTACTGCACCCGCTTGTCTTCCGGGCGTGTTTGGTTGCTAGCTGATCAGCTGAAAAAATAGCTGATTGAACAAATTTAGCTTATTGACTTTATTGACCAGCTGTTCTAGTGTTTGATAATCAGCTGATTGGGTTAGCTGATTGAACCCAATAGGCTGATTTTCAAAAAGCTCAAGAGGATTAGCTTTTTACTTCAGCTGATTGAATAAATGATAGTTCCCGTAGTAATTGCTAGGAATAGGAGGGTCTAGACGACTCCTGTAGTCAACTAAAAATACGAAATGAACCTTTCTGTTGTCGTCTCCTCCTCATGCTTTCACCATACAGACCAATACATACGCTTACGTGACTACGAAAGAGGACAAATAAGTCTGGTTGCTCACTTGGGATTTTGCCCTTTCTTTCAGCTTGTTTATGCCTTCCCAGTTCAGTTGAAATGTTGATCTAACAATGCTAGGCTTAGTACACAAGTTGGACATCAACTGCAAGATTGACGCCGACTAAGTCATGGCTACCCATTGATTCATAAAAAGAGCTTCTAGTCCACTTAGGTCTTTAAAAATTGTGCGGTCAAATGATAGAACCAGCTCTGAAGGTAACTGGAACTGAGGTGAATTTTCGTTCCATTGAAGTGCTTACATATATAACTCCAAGCTCTAAAGAACATGGTTATGCTTGTGCCATCAAGAACTGCACTGAGTATGCAATCGAAAACCCTTTGTTTGGAAAGAAGGTAATTTGAAGAGCAATTATTGAACCATCGGTGATCATGGGTGTCAAATATTGACAGCATGGGTACATAATACGTAACAAAACCTTAGTTACGTATTCTAAATTGAAAGTGAAAGAGAAATAAAAGAAGAAATAAGAAAAATACCTGATTTCGGTTCTATAACTTTCAATGAACTTTTCAAAGCCGAAACGAGCGTGAATCTACCACCACCTTCATGGGAACTGCCTACCGAAATGAGTTAAAAGTCTTTCTGTAGTTTTATCAAAACGTAAACTCTCTTAACGAGTCAAAGAATCCTTATGCTTACGTATGACATGAGCAACTGTAGGATACCTCAACCTTTTTATATAGCTTTCATATCAAGCTTCCTCATCACAAGGCCGATATGATCTGGTCCACACTAATTGAGGTCCATTTTTCTCCTGGATTTCGGTCTATTAATCTAAATCATTTATTGAGCCACTTTACTACCTTTATTTGGATCAAATTACGTAACTTATTCAATAATTTATTTAAAAAACCAAAATTGCAATTAAATGTTGTCTAACTTAATGGGAAATGTAAAAAATATCTAACATCTCCCCTTTGGACAATACTTAATTATCGTGTTGACTTAAGTTTTAAAATAATATAAAAATTTGGTTAAGTTATGTTACTGTATTAGTCAAATAGGTTTTAAAATAAAACATTTGACCCGAAGATAACAAAAATCCATCATTTTGTCCTGCAAGGCTTTTAATACCAAAAAGAATCAAATGCATATGTCATATGTGATACAATCATGCATGTCTAATACCTTACTAACATGAATGGAAAAATAAGGTGGCAAAAGACGATGATACCTGTATATCTAATATGTATCATCGTCATTTGTAGGTCTTGATTTCATTATACTTTATGCTAAACTGCAATAGAAAAATCATGTTTTTTCTTACCGAATGTTAAACAACACTAGAAAAAACCTTTATATTCTCTAACTGAATGCTTAACAACATCAGAGAGATCGAACCTTTATGGGATTAAAAACTTATATCCCCTTATATCATGTTAAAACACATAGATATCCAAATTAAACTGTATTTGTCTTAATGACATAGACCTAGGGTCAATCTGTATATATGCTCAATGACCTTTAACATACTTAAGATCAATATGAATCTTAAGAGTTTCACATGTATTATTACTACATATGATAACACGTAGTACTAAGGATAAATGGTGATCATCTTTGTTAATGAACTACCATGTTTACCACTACAAGAAAATTGTAGTTTAGCGACGAAAAATACTAACAGAATAACCAAATATTCCATCGATATATCTGTTACCGGAGGATTATACCAACAGGGAGAAAATGTCGTTGATTCAGCCGTAGCTAATTTTACCAACGAAAACTAAGTTTGCGTCGCCAAAATTAGCGTCGGAAAGTCGGTGACCATCAGTAAGTAGAACGAAAGTTTACCGACCGTCACATGTCATTTCGTCCGTAAATTAGCGTCGGAACATTTCTTTCCGTCTGCAAATTTACCGACGGTAAATGGGCTTTAACGTTACCGATGGACTACTTTGTCAGTCGGTATATACGAAAACATTTTACCGACGGAATTACCTATTTCCATCGGTAATGGTTTTGTTTAATTTTTTTACGTTTATATTTTCATTATATTTTATGATGAAACGTTACATTTAATTTGTTAATGACTAAATATATAAATTATATTTATAATAGAAATTAATTTATAATATATATTTAATTAGGTTAAATTGAAATTTTGAATAATAATTAAAAATAAAAATATCTTAATTTGTAATAAAAATGTTACATTGTTAAAAACGTTACATTGTACA
>JAOSBN010000008.1:25652507-25670612 GCA_027563595.1 Erythroxylum suave | reverse complement strand
TTTGATATAAGAATGATTTTGTGATGAAATTAAAGGAAAGATACATGGGATTGTCATTGAGCATGCATTATCCATTATACTTAGATGATGAGTTTTGATATAAGAATGATTTTGTGATGAAATTAAAGGAAAGATACATGGGATTGTCATTGAGCATGCATTATCCATTACACATATACATGTGTGTAAAATTGAATGTTTATAAGATTGTCTATACTTAGATTTATGTCTCACTAAAACCATTAAAATCATAATTCATTTCTCATTGAATCACTTCAGATTTTTCCAAGACACCCCTTTCAAGTCTATTGTTCACGTCCAATTAGAAAGTGAAAATGAGGTAATTTGGTCATACTCTCTTCTATAAAAGTGTTCCTCTATGTCTTATGTTTCTATTGATACTAAAATCACTCAATTTGGTTAAGTAATTTGGAACATATACCTCAAACATTATCAGGCTGTTCACATTCAGAAACAATGTACTATGTATATTTTCCATCAAGAAATTAAATATCTTAGAGAACTAATCAAAATTCTACTTCTTGAGAACGTTTGTAGGCATATATTTCTAGTTTACTCCAAATCAAAAATCAACTCATTTGGAATCCTATAGATCCAGATATAATCAAAATACTGAAGGGTATTCAGGAAGAAAATCCTATTTCACTGTTTCAACAGATTCCACACATTGATTTGATCAATCTTTGTCAATTCGATTCCGAATGCTACAAAATTTTATGGAGGGATAGAAAAAAGTGTTAGAAATCCATTGGTTAAATGGATTTAAGAATCAAATCATTTGAAAGACTAGAGAAGAAGTTATGGTCAAAAGAAGGAAGGTTGTTCAGGGTGAGTTAGCTCTTTGGTCAAACCAGTAAAGTCAAGCACGACGGTGCTTTCCCAACCAATTTCAGCAATGTCACCCTCGTGCTTAAGCATGAGGGTCACTTCCCAACTTACCAAGCAATGTCACCCTCGTGCTTAAGCACAAGGGCGACTTCCACTCAATTACAAATTGCATCTTCTTCCTCTCTCCTATTTTTTTTCTCCAGCTCTTCCCAAAATAGAATTTCGGGTCACTTTTACCCGATCATTTAGACAATGAAAAAGAAGGATTTAGGCCAAACTTTCTTCTAAACAATTATTCGTTTATGTTTGAACTTCCAAATGAAACCAATTTCATCCAATTTGGTTCCATATTCTAAAAGTTATGCTAAACACACTACAGACTATTCCAAACCACGACAGCAAACTCAACTTTCAAACTCCATAACTTTCGATCCAAAACTCCAAAAGTTATAAACTTTATATCAATGGAAAGATTAAAGAAGGATCTAAAACTTAAATGAAGTCAAATTTGTCAAAAATCTCTCTATAATAGTACAGAAAACTCATTGAAGTTTCATATCAAATGTTTTTTTTTTAACTCTTTACTTACAACATTCAATTCCTCATGCTTAATCTATCATTTCTAGTTCAATGCTCATCATTTATCCATTATTATAACTCCCTTTCAACTCAAAATCATACATAACCAAATTATAGCCCATGATTGATCATAAACACTAATAATAGAATATACACATATAGGTGCATTCATCATCCATTGTCTGCACATATTCAACTTCATTTCCACTTTCATTTCACTTCTAACTATCACCTTGATCCTTCACATTTCAAGACACCACATTAATCCCTTTCTTTAGATTTAGACTCATTTTATTTCATCACAAAAACACCCAAAGAGATTCACATTAATTCATCAAGAAAACAAAACAAAAAACCCAATATGTATCCAGTTTTTTTTCTGCAATTTTTCCTACACCCTGCACTGAACTTCTAGTCAAAATTGGAACTCTTAAAGACAGAATTTGAAATCGATATCTTCATACAAAATGTAACCCTATGTTGCTAGTTTAGTCCAAACTAAGAATCATCTCAATTGAACAGCTACCAAGCAAGTTATGGCTAAAACACAGAAGCACACTCATAGGTCATGTTGTTGCAACATTTTCCAGCTCAACTACCAAATTTTTTGTTTCCAAATCTTACCCTAACACAACTCATACCAAGATCACCTTTTCTACCTCATCACTTCTCATTCTCAACTCCATTTCAAATCCAAAACATTCATAAATCAATTCATGATCTATATTTGATCATTAACTAAAAACAGAACATATTCATTAACCCATTCATAGTTGATTTTCTACACTCATCCCAACACCATTATATGGATCATCCAACTTCCAAAACATATCTATAACAAATCATGGGTCATTAATGATCATTCACAACGACAAGAACATGACATTTACATAGATTTTTCACCGTCCACCTCACACACATTCAACTCACAAAATCAAGTCATCAATTCCACATTTCTCATCATTATAGTTTCATTTAACAATACCCATAACATTTAAAGCATAACTTACTTGGTTTCGCTTCCAAATCTTCAAAATAACACTTAGCCCTAACTCCCTAGCTTCATACGATCTTCATGGAGGTTAGAAGGATTTAAGGTTTCTTAGCTCTAATGAAAGCTCTTCTCTTCCTCTACCTTTTTCTGTTCTTGAACCACCTCAAAATCTCTCTCAAAAGCTAAGAAATGAGGAAACCTTAGCCCAAACTCTCTTCTTTTCTCTCAAACCACTGAAACTCTGTTCTCCTCTCTTCTGGGACATTACCAACCCTTAAAGTTAACTTACCATTTGGGACATCAATCAATGCTCTACCAAGGACTAAAAATGGCCTTCCTAAGATTATAGGAACTTGCATATCGAAATCCATCTCAAGCATAACAAAGTTAGCGGGAATTATAAGCTTACCAACTTTCACCAATAAATCCTCAACTATACCAATAGGATATCAAATTGATCTATCGGCAAGTTGCAATGAGAATGTAGTTAGTTTAAGTTCACCAATTCCAAGCCTGTTATAAAGAGATAAAGGAATAAGGTTAATACTTGCCCCTAAGTCACATAAGCATTGAAAAACAATAGAAGCACCAAAATGACAGGGAATAGTGAAACTCCCTAGATCTTTTAACTTGGGAGGTAGTTTATTTTGTGAAATAGATTGTGATCAGTGAGACTATAGTAGAAGAATTAAGTCAAAGAATAACTGTCAAATCCATGATGAGGACACTGGTTGAGGAGATCATTAAATTGCTCCCATGCTTCATGAAAATTTTCTCCTTCCTTTTGCAAAAACCAATGTATCATCTTCCTTAGCTTAAGAGTTTTATGGGTTGGATATCATTTCATCATAAAAGTCTCCATCACTTTATCCTAAGTGTCAATGGAATCTACTTCCAAGCTCAACAATCAATTTCTTGCTAATCCCTTCATGCAATAAGGAAAACATCTTAGCCTCAACTCATCTTCAGACAATCCATACAATGGAAGTGTTTGGACTGTCGCATAAAAGTCTCTCATAAAAGCTAAGGCATCTTCACTTGGCATTCCATTAAATTGTAGCAACATCGATAGATGAATCTACTTCAACTCATAATTCGTGGTTGCCGTAGTCAATCGAATGCAAGAAGGGTTGCCAGCAATAAACGGCATCTGATAATCTCTAATCCTTCTTAACGCAGGATTAACAACCACCAATTCAGCCTGATTTCCTCTATTGAATTGTTGATTCCCCATTTCTTACTCTTCATCCATAATTGAATCTTGATTATTATTTGCCATCACTCTTCTTCTTTGGGCATTGTTCCTTCTACAAATATGATCAATCTCAGGATTCAATTCAATTAACTGATCGTTGTTCAAATTTCTTGAACGTCTTAAGTGCATGCAACTCCTGAGATAGAACAAAGAGAAAAGAGTTTAAGAGTGTTTGCTGGACGAAAACTTAAGGTAATAAAAAATAAAAATAAAAAATAACTAGAATTAATAGCAACAAATATAAATTAGTTCTTGGCAACGACGCCAAAAACTTGGTCAACAAAATCTACAAGTGTACAGAGTCGTTCCTAATACTTACACTTCAAGTATTCCAAGGTCGTATCCCACGAGGACTAAAATACTCACTACTAAATTAATCCTAATTACTTGAACAAAAATGACAAGAAAATTAAAAGTTGATTGGATTTGGGTGAACAATCAATTGTAAAGACTATGGATAAACTAATAAGGAAAATTTCGACATTGAGATTTAGATCTTCAGGATTCACCAATTTAAGGAATTTATCGATCAATTATGAAATTGATTGAATGACAAGTTATAATAACAGCTGCACAAATTCACTTATATTCTCTCTCAAGACATATAAGACCCAACCAGTTGATTATCATTTCTCAATGTGAAACCTAATTAGTCAAATTCATTAAGAACAAGCAACCCTAAGTTATCACACTAGTTTAGGATATCTCTATCTCTAAATCTAATGTGTTTATCTTCCTCATGCACAAATCACACTTCACCTTTCAGTCCATCATATGATTCTTAAGATTGCATCTATGGTGATCAAGCATAAAAACTACAATGAAGCTCAAGAAAGATAAATATAATTCAAGAACCTTCATTCAACACCAATCAATCCATAAAATATCAATCAATCCATAAAATAGGCTACATCCCTAACCCTAAATGGGGTTTAGTTCCAACACATGATAACAGAATCTGAACAAATAGAAACAAACAACATTCAAGACAGTGTAGAGAGAGAAAGTTGAAAGAACACAAAAACAAGCTTGCTTCTCTCTCCCTTCTTCCTCTTCTTTTCCTCTAGTTTCGTGCCTCCTTTGTTTCTGCCTTGTTTTCAGTGCCAGATCCCCTCTTTTGTTCTTTAAAACGAATATATATAGTGTCTTGGGTTAAAGGAAACCTAATCTTTGCTAAACAAGGGAATAAAAATCGTGTCTACGTCGTTAATGTCCGTTAGGTGGACCTTCTGGAGTCTCTGAAGTAGTTTGGACAGTGAATGTCTGTTAAGCGGACATTTACGAGTCTGTCAGCCTTATTTCTCCGCTGATGTCCGTTAGCTAGACATACACTGAGCGTCTTCATAAATGTGCACTTTTGATCCTTCAAAAAACCAAATCTCTCCTCAGGGTTTTCATGAAGGTTGTAAAGCTTGAAGTCCTCTTCGAAACCGTACTTGAGTGAATCTAATCCCACATCTACAATAAATGTTATGTGATTCGTCTCAAAATCTCTCCAATTGTACTTATTAAGTAATAAAGTTGAAATGTGAGAATCAATCAAATAAAGTGCATAATTCACATGAAAATAAGTTAAACTAGTTCCAATTCATCCCAAAATCATATATAAATAATTTGACTTATCAATTACTTTATCTTACTCTGTCTACTTGAAATACGTCATCGTTTCTACTTAAATTTTAAGCAACTTATTCACTCATAAGTGTCACAAGAATGTCACAACTCATGAATTTTTTTATTTTTACTTTTTTATCATTTTAATTTTAATTATACTACTATTATTTTAATAAAAATAAAAATAAAAATTTAATTTCAATTATATTGCTATTAATTCTGAAAATTTGAAATGATAAAAAAAACAAATTTTGTAAGTGTCGCGCTTGTGACAAAATTTTCCATTTTATTATTTTAATTTTAATTTTCTAAATAAAATTAAAATTAAAATTTTAGAAAAACAAATTTTTTGTTATAACACCTGTGGCAAAATTTTCTATTTTTGTTTTTTTATTATTTTAATTTTAATTTTTCAAATAAAATTTAAATTTTAAAAAATGATTAATTATTAAAATTGTTCAATTAATTATAAATTATAGAAAATATTAAAATAAATTAAAAATTGATTAATGTTATTATTATTATTGTTCTTATTATCCTCATCATCATCATCATCATCATCATCATCATCATCATTATTATTATTTATTAGTACTCATGCATATTAAAGCAATATTAAACATCTTGTATATTTATGATAAAGTTTTTTTCTATTGAAATGCAAAAAAATTATACAATATATTATATATGTGAAATAATTTATTTTGATTTCAATAACTTATTTTAATTGATTAATTTACTAAAATTGTTTAATTAATTTATAAATTATTGAATTTTATAGAAAAATAATTAATTTTACCAAACATCTTTAATAAACTAATATTATCCGCTGGTCAAATCAGTTGATATAATGAACTATCAGCTAACTGTTGATAGAATCAACTATCAGATGATTGCCAAATAGGCACTGTTTCATGCAATATTAAACATTTTGTATATTTATGATAAAGTTTTTAAGTGAAATGTAAATAAATTATGCAATATATTATATAAGTGAAATAATTTATTTTGATTTCAATAACTTATTTTAATTTATCAATTTACTAAAATTGTTTAATTAATTTATAAATTATAGAATTTTATACATAAACAGTTAATTTTGTCAAATATCTTTAATAAACAATTGATATTATCCACTGGTTAAATCAGATAATATAATGAGCTATTAGCTAACTACTGATAGAATCAACTATCCAAACAGGCCCTGTTTAATGCAATCTCGTATTTTTATGATAAAGTTTTAATTTCCATCAACTATCAGCTGATTGCCAAATAAGTCGTAACTGTAGGTCGTAACTGTTGATAGCTCATTATATTAGTTGATTTGATCAGAGGATAATATTAACTGTTTATTAAAGATATTTGGTAAATTTAGTTGTTTAGTATTAACTGTTTATGTATAAAAATTATATAATTTATAAATTAATTAAACAATTTTAGTAAATTAATCAATTAAAATAAGTTATTAAAATCAAAATAAATTGTTCCATATATATAATATATTGTATAATTTATTTGCTTTCACTAGAAAAACTTTATCATAAAATTACAAGATGTTTAATATTGCATTAAACAAGGTCTGTTTGGCAATTAGCTGATAACTGATAACTCATTATATCAGTTGATTTGGCAATCAGCTATCAATAGTTAACTAATAGCTCATTCTATTAGCTGATTTGACCAACGAATAACATCAACTGTTTATTAAAGATGTTTGTTAAAATTAGCTGTTTAATATTAGTTATTTATGTATAAAATGACTTATAAAGGCATAACTTTTAAAAAAATAAGGACATGAGCATTATATCTTAGTTTTTCTGAATATTAAAAAAATAGAATTTAGATATTTATCCTTAAAAAACTAAGTTTATAAATTTAATTAAAAACGTAGAACATATAATAATAAAAAATTGATCAAAATTTAAAATTAATTTAAAATTTTTTATAATTTATAAATTAATTAAACATTTTTAATAAATTAATCAATTAAGATAACTTATTGAAAGCAAAATAAATTATTCCTCGTATATAATATTATACAATTTATTTGCATTTCACTAGACAAAAACTTTATCATAAATATACAAGATGTTTAATTGCATTAATATGCATACATGCTAATATAATAATAATAATAACATGAATCAAATTTTTAAAATTTAATGTAATATTTTTCTATTATTTATAAATTAATTAAACAATTTTAATAAATTAATCAAAATTTAAAATTTAAAATTTTATCTTAAAATTTTATTTAAAATTAAATTAAAACACAAAATTTTTTATTTTTATTTTATTTAAAAAATTAAATAAAAAGAATTTTAAGTTTTTAATAAAATTAATAGTAACATAATTATAATTATAATTTAATTTAATTTTTATTGAAATAATATTAGTATAATTAAATTAAAATGATAAAAAAGTAAAAATAAAAAAATGAAACTTAAGATACACCCATGATAGTGAATAAATCGCTTAAAATTTAAGTAAAAATACATCGTATTTTAATTTGACAGATTAATATTAGAAAGAAGATTTGAACTCGTATACAAACTAAGAGAAAGCGGAAGATCGTACCTTTTCACAAATACCTGAAATGCCCCTCCGGGACATCAAGCTTTTATCTGACTTCACTTCCACGTTGAACGATGGAGAGGAGGGAACTTTTCCCGCCATTTCTCTCGCCGCGGTCTCCGTTAAAACCCTAGCAGGCTCTCCTCTATCTTGATTGATCGCTTATCAATGGCAGAAAGTCCTAGGAGAACTCTTCGATCTCCAAAGAAGAAGCCCAATGGTAATGAGAGCACACCGCTTTTCAATCGCAAACCGGACCACTCTTCCTCAATCTCTCTCACTCCTCAGACGCCGCAAACACTCCACCCTCCTCGCCGATCATCTCGTCGTTTGTTCCTCAAGGTCGACGGAGTTTCCAATCCGCAAAAAATCACTTCTGGCGTCGAAACACCAACCAAGGAATCGTTCAGAAACCCACCATCCACGGTGAAGGAAATTCCTCGACCAGCAGCTAATGATTCTTCTAAAAGCCAAAAACTGTCGAGATATAATGATTCGGCGAAGACAGCTCATAAAAGAAAGAGAAACAATGCATTTAGTTCTGGAGTGGTTGATGTTGAGGCTTCGATCTGCCCGGTATCACCAGACCAATTTGATAAAAATAATAAGCTGAAGAGGGGTGAAGAAAATGAGAGAAAGGTGATGAAGAGATCTATAGCCCGTAAAACTGGTGTTTCAGGTCATAAAAAGAGGAATCAAAAAAGGGTTTACTTTAAGAAAGTAGTATACGATGAGGGAGAATTCGAGGTGGGAGATGATGTGTATGTGAAGAGGAGAAATGATGCAAGCTCGGACGACGAGGAGCCAGAAGTGGAAGAGTGCAGCCTGTGCTTCAAGGCAGGGAAGATGGTGATGATTGAGTGTGATAATTGTTTAGGTGGATTTCATTTGAAATGCTTGAGGCCTCCTTTAAAAGAAGTTCCAGAAGGGGATTGGATTTGTGGGTTTTGTGAGGCCAGGAAATTAGGTAAGGAAGTTGAGTTGCCAAGGCCACCTGAGGGCAAGAAGCGAGCTCGAACATTGAGGGAGAAGCTTCTTTCAAGTGATCTATGGGCTGCTCGTATTGAGAGGTTTGTTTTGTGGTTGCAGTTATTGTTTGCTCGAGTTTCCAGTTCCCTTTAGCACAATTTCACTTCTGGGTTTTGCAGTTTATGGAAGGAGTCTGATGGCAGTTATTGGTTTCGGGGGCGATGGTATGTGATACCTGAAGAGACTGCTTCTGGAAGACAGCCTCACAATTTGAGGAGGGAGCTTTATCGTACAAATGATTTTGCTGACATTGAGGTGATCGACATTTTCTTTTATGGTAATTGGTTGCAAATGATGTTATAAGCACCGCCTTAATGATTACTTGTGACATTTTTTAAAAAGAACCATTGGGTTTTTGTTGAAGTTGAGGTCACTTTTCTGATCGGTCATAGGGTTAGGCTTGGAAAACACCTATAGCTGGCATGTATATCATGAATCATTATCTAACCTTTTGACTAGTGAATTACTGCACATTAAACTTGAGACGTCATATATGCCTTGTTACCTTATCCTTGCTCTTTGTACTCCTTGCTATATAATCAGTATTTGAGAAAGGTTTCTTTAGAGAATACAGCGGGCATGATACACTTTGCTTAACCTTTGAGCCCTTTACCTGGATATGAACACGAAGTATCTTTTTAAATTACATGCTTTCCAAAATTTTTATGATAATCTCTCACACAAAATTTAACAATTGTGAAAATATTTGGTGCCACAGTTGGAATGTATTCTTAGACATTGCTCTGTAATGAACCCCAAGGAATATGCAAAGGCCAATAATGAAGGAGATGATATCTTTTTCTGTGAATACGAATATGACATACTCTGGCATAGTTTCAAGCGTCTAGCGGAGATAGATAATGGTGAAGAGGTCAGAAACAATGTTCTGCACTATTCAAATCAAATAGGCACTCCATTAAAAGTTAGTTCTCATCCTTCATAATTTAACAGGATGGTGACAGTGCCAACAGTGATGAAGATTGGCATTATTCCAAGGATGACGATTCTGATACTGATGAAGACATGGACTATGAAGATGAGAATACCCAAATACATGGCAGAGCTTTTTTAGCTCAAAAGTTGGCTGCTGTATGGGCATATTTTTGTTATAATTTTGTTTTGAGCTTCATATTTGCTTATGTTAATCAGTTACAGAATGTTGGCAGAACTTAAGGAAAGGACAGTTCTTTGGACTTCAAAAGATAGGAACCAAGCGAATCCCAGAACATGTAAGATGTCACAGGCAAACTGAACTTGAGAAGGCAAAAGCCACACTTTTGTTGGCAACATTGCCCAAGTCTCTACCTTGCAGGAATAAGTATGTCATAAAATTTCTTGATTCTTTGCAAATTGACAGTAACAGTTCACATATCAACAATTGAGTACTACAATGAACATAATTGATATATTTCTTGCAATGAATGCAAGTTCAATTGTGCAATAATTAGAAGTCTTAACATCAAATTGTCAAAACTTGAGAGTTTTAGTTTTTGCTTGAAATTTTTGAGAAATTTTAGAATGCATATCTTTATCCCATGAAAGAAATTATTGTTCTTCAATTGTTGATAGTTGCTCATCAAGAACTTTTTGTGATAGAGAAATGGATGAGGTAAATGCGTTCATAAAGGGTGCCATCTGTGATGATCAATGTTTGGGTCGTTGCCTTTACATTCATGGTGTTCCGGGCACGGGCAAGGTAATATTTGTCAGCTCTTTTCAGGAATTTGGCTGCCATGTTCTAAGAAACATGAGTCTCATCATACTTTTTGCAGGTGACATTTAATTGCTTGCTTGGGAAAAAATAATGTAGTTCTTTATTTGGCATGAAATTGCAGACTATGAGCGTACTTGCGGTAATGAGAAACCTTAAGTATGAAGTTGAAGCAGGAAGTGTAAGACCTTACTGCTTTGTTGAGGTTAATGGTCTGAAGTTGGCATCACCTGAAAATATTTACAGGGTAAATATCTGTATGATGTTTTCTGATTCAGATTTGTGGTTGAATGGTGTAGTGGCCTCTAATTTTGGTGCTACTATATATTCCCTAAGGTTATATATGAAGCAATGAGTGGGCATAGGGTCAGTTGGAAAAAGGCTCTCCATCTTTTGAATGAACGATTTTCAGATGGAAAAAAAATTGGCAAACTGGATGACAGGCCTTGCATTTTGCTTATTGATGAACTTGATCTCCTTGTAACCAGAAACCAGTCGGTAATTCACTGTATCTTTAGGATGTTAAATCCTATTTTTCAAACAGGACTCAATTATTTTATCAACTGAAATGTTAATGCACATACTCCTTGTCACAGGTTTTATACAATATTCTTGATTGGCCAAATAAGCCACATTCAAAACTTATTGTGATAGGTATCATCCCTCTTTCTTGCTCTCACACTCGCAGCATCTTCCTTTCCCTGTAGATTGTAAGCATAGTTAGATGATAATGATGGTGGTGGATTATATTGATCTTTAGGGATAGCAAACACGATGGACCTCCCAGAAAAATTGCTCCCTCGTATTTCAAGCCGAATGGGTATTCAAAGGCTTTGCTTTGGTCCCTACAGTTACCAACAGCTTCAAGAAATCATTTCAAGTCGCCTTAAAGGAATTGATGTGTTTGAAAAACAGGCTATAGAATTTGCTTCTAGGAAGGTGTGTCCTCCCTGGTTTATTTCTTTTGCCACCATGTCCTGGTGAAATTCATGTGCATGACGGTCAATTTTTCAATCCAAATTCATTTTCTCTGAGCATCAACTTGTACATCACATGCAGGTAGCAGCTATTTCAGGAGATGCACGTCGTGCTTTGGAGATATGTAGGCGTGCAGCTGAAATTGCAGATTTTCGAATGAAAAACCTGACTCTTAATTCAAACCCTGCAGGTATTTCACATTCTTCTAGTTCCCTAACTTTCCTTTTTAGTTTTTTTGTTTTTCAACTCAATTGATATTAGGTGAATAACAAATTTATAACATCGTTGTAGTGTTCTGGTGTTTATATAAGCTCCTCCTAGGTTTTGGACTGCATTACGCTTCTCTGTTTTTTATATTAAATTTTTTTTTGTGACTTTAAAGAAGTATTTCAAAATCATTCACCTATAGAGTTTTGATGGTCAACTCTTTTGACAGTTTTCGACTGAGTTATGTTGGTCAAACTTTCCACATTAGATCATGCTTAGAGTGCTTCCTTTTGGACTGGAGTTCAAGCATTAAATAGATATCATTGCTTTGCTTACTAAACAAGTTCGCACTCCCAGGAAAGGCCATTGTTGGTATGTTAGAGGTGGAAGCAGCCATTCATGAAATGTTCCAGGCTCCTCATATTCAAGTGAGTTCCCCAAATAGTGCTCCCTTCCTCCGATTTCATTATTGAGGTCCTATGCAGTGCTCAGTATTAGGACTATAACTAAGGAAGTTCATGCAGAGAATACGGGATTGAAGGCACTGTTTGTTTTAAGGAACGATCTCTTGTTACTGCCACAGAAGACTAAAGCAGTCCCAAGTTTTGTAAAGAAAGAAATGATCTTTCAGTTCGCTTTTCTGAAGGGTAAAATAGTGCCTTGTCGTAACAAATTTATATAACATTGAGAACAAAGAAGGCATCCAAAATATATGTGAAAACCAGCAACATAAAAATGTGAGTCAAACTATGTGTAAAGGATATCGGTTCAAAAGCGTGGGCACAGCAGCAATAATGTTTCTGTGGTTCTATATCAAATGATAAACGAAATCCGATACTGGTACATTTTTTTGGTTGACTTGTACATATATACTTTTGTTATTGCAAGATTGAAGCAATTTGATGCCAACAATTACAGGATGTAGAAACAACCAAGAATTTATTCTTTTATTTTTTTTATTTTTTTTGCAGATAATGAAAAGTTGTTCCAAATTAACCAAGATTTTCTTGACTGCTATGGTATACGAGCTCTATAAAACAGGGATGAGTGAGACAACGTTTGAAAAGGTCAAAATCTTTAGCTGTTTTGCCAATACTCTTTTATTCCCTTTATTCCCCTGGTGGATACAGTGTTTGGCCATTGTGCTTTGGATAAGAATATATGAGTGTTAAAGCTGAAGCAAGGAATGTCTATACTGGGATTACTAAGTTCAACCATAGTCTCTGAGCCTAATTGTTTTCACAGTTGCGTTTGATGGTGGTTTCTGAAATGTGAGCTTTTTACCGCAGTTGGCAACAACTGTTTCTTGTCTTTGTAGCAGCAATGGAGTGGCTTTCCCTGGTTGGGACACGCTCTTGAAAGTTGGGTAAGTCAGTACATTGAACCTGTTACTAATTGCTAGGAGGGAGGACGCTGTCTTAGTAATTAACACTTTGAAGGTTTCTGTTTAGGGATGGGACATGTCCTTTCTCTCTGAACAAATAATATACGAGGACTTGTAAATCCTTGAGCCAATTTTAACTTATTATTGCTCTTATTTACTCAGTTTCTATCATTGCGCGCATGCAAAATGTCTAACCAAAAAAAAACGAATCAATACCTCAAGTACATACTGTGAAATAATCTTTGTTTTAGCATGGTTCAAAGATAATGAAAAAAATGCTAACATCATGTTTTACACATGGAAAGATTCTTGAGATGTATAGAATCCAAAATTTCTGATTCTGAATTGTTGTGTCGGCAGTTGTACGCTAGGTGAAAGCAGAATTATTATTTGTGAACCAGGAGCAAGGCACAGATTGCAAAAGTTGCAGCTCAATTTTCCCAGGTTAGTTTCCTTGAGAGTTTATGCCACAAATAACTAGCATGAATTACTACCACCATCATCAGATAACGGGCGGGGTTGGTAGGTAGCAGTGGACATTTTTGGTGTTGGATGGGTAGGGGATGGGAAAAGAGGACAGCAATCTTCATTCTGTCTTGACAAGCAAATGTTTAAAACGTGAAAAGACACTCATGACGTTCTATCAATAACTGCATTCCTTCTGTGAAAATGAGAGTAATATCAAATATAAAAATGAATACAATAGTGCGAAGTTTTCCTTCTTTTTGGTTGTGAAATAGTTGACATGTTTTTGTAATTTGTGCAGTGATGATGTGGCTTTTGCACTGAAAGACAGCAAGGATCTGCCATGGTTGGCCAAGTACCTATGACATGTTTCTTTCTTAATTTAATAAGTTTTAGACATAAAACAACAATCGTTTAATTTTTCACCAGTTCGTCTTTACCATTTTTACATTTCCATTACTAATCTTGGCTGGAAGCTCTTTTCTTTTTTCCTTTCCATTTCAACTTCACTTAAACATCCTTTGTTGAATAATAATGCCTCTTGTTATGTGCTTACTATATATTCTTTCGGGTTCTTAGCTTTTAGTTATACCTCCTTTCAATGTTTTCTTAAGTTCTATCATCCCTTGAAACGATGTGAAACGGTCTTTAATGAAAATTAGACACCAAGAATTCAATAATTTAACGCAGCAACTATAATATAAACGAGACATGTAGGTAGTGGAGGCTCTAGTCTTCATAAACTGAACGAAGCAAAACTGTGACAGCGTACAAAAAATGTAGTAGCAAGGCATTTGTTTACAATGGGCGGGAACATAATAATGGTCCCTTCGCTTCCTATTGTGCAACTTATGGCTTCTACAAGATTTTGTTGGCGCAATCTCATGAATGGCAAGATTGGTTGGCCATTGGACAAACTAAACATGTACATGGCAATATAACAGGCACCAGTAAAGTGGATTAAGCCTCAGGTTTGTCGCGAAAATGACGATGTCTTCATCCACAAGGGCCGGCCTAGTATGGCACTTCCATGCACAGAAAGATAATTGGCATTTAACCTGAATCAAATTCCAAACAAGCTAAGTTCTTAGTGCCAAGATACAATAGAGCACACGAGCCTTAAATTTAGATAACAGATATTTAAGTATAAGCTTCACTTTTCAACATCAGGAGCTGCCAAAGGATCATAAGTCTCCTCTCTTTGATCTATGACTGGGACAGCACCTGTCATGTCCTGAACACCTTCAACCTGCAACGATACCACTTAGCCAGTTTCGATAAATAATTATCGAGTTAATAAAACATATTTTGTCCTTTCCAACAATATTGAAAGCAGTTATTATGTTAGATCTCCAGGATACCGCCACTTGATTGTAGAGCGCAAGCAGTGGTGAAAAATTATTGGTTCAAGCAGGTTAGATAATGAATGGTAGACCAAACCCATGGTACTCTTTAACCATGCATATTTCATCCATACTAAACTATACTGAAAACGGGAAAGTTTTTGAAACTAGTACATTCCAAAATTCAAAAATCTATGATCAATGTACAGAAACTTCTCCAACCGCATTAAAAAAATTCATACCTGCTGTGGATATTGTGGATAACCAGCATAGGCATTGTATGCATATATTGATGGATCATGAGCAGTCCCATAAGCATATGCATCATATCCTTGTCCATAAGCATAATAGGCACTCCATTGATCTACTTGTGGAACCCAGCTACCAGTCAGGTCCTATAGTAAGCCATTACTAGATTAACAAGACCAGTGTGAAAATTGATGACAGAAAACAAAATATTAACTCTATAAGCAGCAGTTCTTTAATAAATATGCAAAGGCATACATTAGTTTTTATGTTTTCATGGTATGCATTACTCCCCCAATCAGTTTTCATTTGGCATACGATGCATGCAGATAGCAAAATCCATTCTCTAAACCAGAAAGCGTACCTGTTTTCTGCCCCAGGAAATGCGCACTGGTTGTTGACCAATCACATGCCCCTGCATCCTTTGTATGGCTTCTTCAGCAGATGCTCTACGTCATACAAAATTAGTAGGGCTGAATCAGAAGATATTAATGAAAATCAAAGTATATTAAGAGCATGAACTACGATATTCTATAGAACTAGTCAAATTTATTCCCAAGCAGAAAAACATGGAGGAAAAGCACTCTTTACTTCCTTGACTCATTTGGAAGCTCTATTCTCTATAGCGCTCTAAGTGTAGATTCCTTACGAGATTATTTCCTCCATAAAAAATTTTCCACTCACCATATGCTACTTATTCTTGAGATGCTTGAAAGAGTTATGTAATAAGGCCTACGTAGATGTAATGGCCTCTAACCAACTTTCTTATATTTCTCATTAACTATCTAGCATGACCATAAAATCCGCAATCCAAAAACTGAGAATGAAAATTTAGAAAACAAGGCATATGAACACATATCAGTAAAAAAATCAGAGGGGTAATGACAATGTGAACAAGAAATTATTCCTATGATATATAACAAACATACCTAGCTGCAAATTGTACAAAGCCACATCCTCTGCCAACAGGAATCTTTACATAGACAATTTCCCCAAGATGCAGAAAGGTTTGCTTCAGTTCCTCTTCTGTGACATTAGGATCCAAATTACCAACAAAGATCTGCAGTAAGAGAAGACATAAGGGAAAAATAGATAACTGAATCCTGCAAAAGTAATAAGCATCATAACTTACTGTCGTGTTGGTGACATCAGTATCTGCTGCAACCACTTGGACTGGTGTAGTATATGCTGCAACAGGATATATGGCTGCAGAAACATCAGGAGGTAAGTAAAATTGAGTGCAACATGTAAGAGTATGCAATAAATGATTTTACTTCAAAGACAAGGATGCAAAATTAAGGTAATTAATCAATTGCATCTAAAAGTAACAAGCTCAAGAATGTCTCAGTTTCACTCGCTCATTTTCCTCTTTAATTCCTTTAGACCTTCGGTTGCACTTAGGTTATATTTAGTTGGGTGGTTATTAATGGAATAAAATAGAATTTAATATTATTCCATCATTTGAAAGGAGGGTTTATAATGGAACGAAATAAAAAATGATGAAAAGGGAAGGTTTTACATTCCATCCTAAACAGTAAAAATAAGTAATCTTCGAATTGAGAGGTTTAGGATGGAATGTAAATTGATAAACAACATTTCACTATATTACATTATAATCCTTCTTTCAAATAACATTTCACTATATTACATTATAAACTTTTCCATTCCTCCTAAACAACAATTTTCTAATATCACATTCATTTACATTATATTCTATTCTATTCTGCTTCATTCTATTCCATTAAAAACCTTACGGCCCATCAAAAATACCCTTAATCCACCCTTTTTTGAAGCACATATGACATACATAATAGGTCATGGTCTGCAAGGATTGTCCTTCAAACAATGATAAAGTAAATAAAATATTAGCAAACAGAATATAACCTTTTGTTGCAGTATATTGTTGTTGATAAGCAGTGGTCTTCTTTGGCGTTGCCGCACTGATACGCATTGGTCTAGTTGAGCAATAGACACCATTCATTTCAGTCATAGAACGATTCCTTTCATTCTCATCACCAAATTTAACAAATCCATATCCCTTTGAGCGTCCAGTATTTGGATCAGTGACAACCTTGGCGCCTCTAACTGATGGATAATGAGCACGGAATGTTTCTTGCAAGAGGTAATCTGTGACATCAGGAGCTAAATCCCCAACAAAAATGGAATGCTCAGGGCCATCAGGTCGTCTTTCTCCAATGCCAAAAGAAGCCCAATTCAGCCTAAAAGTTTGTTCAGTGCCAGGCATTTGAGTTCCATTGTATGTCTGTAGAATCCTTTCTGCTGATGCATGAGAAACAAATTCCACAAACCCATAACCCTCAGGCTGGCCAGTGATCTTGTTGCGTATAATTTTGATTGAAATCACCTGCATGCTAACATGGATTTCAAATTTATGCAACCGATGAAAATATTCTTAGTGGCATCAGATGTAGTAGCTAGAAATTAGTGGCCTTTTAACTAACATCTCTTTCATTATTTAACAATATCAACTGCAATCCAGCCCAGCAACCGATTCATGCCATCAAAGCATCTTGAAGTAACTAATTGATATGAAACACACATCACTAATTATAACAACACCAACCCTTCTCCCTCTCCCCATCCAAAGATAACGTAATAAAGAAAAAAAGAAAAGAAAAATGAAATAAGTATCCTAACGATTCTCATAACTATTTATAGATTTCTATACACGTATGAGCTTTAGAAACACAAAGATTCATCTTTGATGGTTTCCTTTCCATTATTGTATCACACTTAACTGTAGTGACTTATTTACATTCTCAATATCGTATTATCGTGCATATCCGTTCTCAAACCAACGCCGAAAACTCTCAACAATTTTTTTATTCCTTGCCTTCAGAAGGCAAAACCATCCAA